>JAGFMF010011636.1:1572148-1725537 GCA_019455555.1 Galemys pyrenaicus
TCCCCGCTTTCTGTGGTGAATCCTCTCACCCCCCACACCTCTGGCCTGTACCCCAGTGCTTGTATGCATAAATAAATAAATCTTTAAAAAAAAAAAAAGAAGATAAGGTTTCAAAATACTATAACCCAAACAAAGTAATCACCCTTAACAAGGTAAAAGTTAATTCTTTAATACGATCAAATACCCAGCATAAGTTCACATTTCCCATAATGTCTCAAGAAAATTTTCATTCAACTCACTGTTTGAATCAGGGTCTAAATAATATTCATACACTGCAAACGATTCATATATACAGGTTCCCATTCCTCTTTTTTTATCCCTTGTAACTTTTCCATTGACGAAAACTGTCATTTGTCTTATAAAGTTAGAGTCCTACTAAGTTAGTGCCCCTTGCCCTGTGGGATTGGTCATCATGCTCTTCTCTCTGTTGTCTGTGTTTTTAATTACCCTACATTAAAATGGAGCTTTTCGGGGAGAGAATTGGGTACATTTTAACACAGTTATACACATTGATTTGCGAAGCTACCTCCACAGTCAGGGTATGACACAGTTCCACCACACCTCAAAGTTCCTGGTGTTATTCTTCTACAGTCACACACTCTCTCCACCTCCCATACCTGCCGGTTCTCTGTCACTAGAGTTAACTAGCAAGGGTAGAGACAGAGAGTCGTTTTGATTTTTCGAGGATCTCTTATAAACGAACCCTACAGTTGGCAACCTTTTGAGACTGACTTATTTCACTCAGCATCATGCCACTGAGGGTCACCCCAGTGTGTGTGCCTAGACCCTGCTTCTTTCTGTCGCTGAGAGTGTTCCAGTGTATGGATAGGAGAAGGGTTATTTTTTGCAACTCTTGAAGGACATGTGGGTTATACAGGTTTTGGCACGTAGGAACAGAGATACACAAACCTTCGTGTGCACAGATGAACATATTTTCATGTCTGGAGGGTAAATACTGAGAGTGGGATTTCTGGTCACATGGTAAGTGTGTGCTTCAATTCATGAAAATGACCAAACTGTTTTTGAGAGTGGTTCTGCCATTTTGAGTCCGTACCCACGACACATGAGAGCTGCGTTTCCACTTCTCAATGTACTGTCAGTAACATTTTAAGCTTTTACTGTAAGAGCTGTGTAGTGGAAGACTCTTTGTTTTGAGGAATATATTAAAAGGTTTCTTTGTTTTGGAAAAGGAAGGTCCGCCTCCTGCCCTGGAGTTCTGGAGAGGGTGAGGCAAACACGAAATACTCATCATTCTACTTAACAAACTTAGAGGGATTTTGAATTTCCCAGGGAGGTCCAGGAGAGAAGCCAGAGCTACACCATGATGAGAAGAAGAGGGTGAAGAGGACCCAGGGAGAAAGAGCTGCCTCTGCAACCTGACAGGGGACCACGGTCTGTGGGGGTGCTGTTCAGGAAGGTGTCTCCCAGGGAACGGGGCATTACCAGCTATCAGGATATCTGACCGGGTGCAGAGCAGATACTACATCAATGCTGCAGGAGTAAGGGCTGAGGATGCACTTGCCCTCAGGGGCACTGTCCAGCTCGGTGTGTAAGATTCATCCAGACAGTGTATCTGATGGTGCTGTGCCCCTTTGTGCTTCTCCACCTGCCCCATGAGCAACCCAGCTGGCCTCTTGCTGGGACCCTGTCTCCCCACATCTATAGTATCCTCTGGCCTGCCAGGCCTCCAGCCTCCAGTGCTTCTTCACTCTCTGGGCTGCTTTTGCTGCTGCTCTGCTTCTTTTCTCTTTCTTCTCTCTCCGCTTATCTTCTTCTCTCTGCTGGCATCCTTGTGACGCCGCCCTTATACACCTGTGTCTAAGCTCAGGTGCACCCACTTGCGCATGCCCACTCAGGCACGTGTGCAGGACCTCTGGTGTCCATCATCACACCAATGGCCCGAGGGTGGAAAAACCTGATAACTTTTGTGCAGAAGGGTAAAGGAGGAGTCCTGGAGCCCTTGGTGGCCTTTTCGGCCTTTTATGAATCTTTCTGCATCAGAGGCAACCAGGTACATGGCAGGTGAGGAGGCCGGGGGTGAGAGGGTGGGGCAGGAGTCTGGCAGGCCTCCTAGCCCCCAGCAAATCTTCACTCTCTCTGGGCTTTCTACTGCTGCTTCTGCTTCCTTCTCTCCTGCCCGCCGGCGTCCCCATGACGCCATCCTTCTCTGCCCAGTCTCTCAGCCCAGGTCCGCCCACCTACGCATGTTCACACCCCACCCCAGGTGCCCGGCATCAGGTATGTGTGTAGGACGGCAGGGTCTATTATTAGTGCTAATGGTGGGAGGGCGGGAAAACCTGACAACTTTCATTTACCCTACACCAGGCACTGGGGTTTGGAAATGGCAGGCGAGTCACGGTTGGCTTCTGCCCCTTGTTTATCCTCTCCACACCCTCCCACCACCAACAGCCCCAAAGCAATTTTACTTCCTCTAACCTGGATCATTCTCGCTTCAACTTTAATTACAGTATACAGGAATCACCTGGAGACCTTTCAAAATGTTTGCGGCCAGGCTTAATCCAATTAAATCAGGATTGCAGGTGTGGGACCCAACACCAGTGCTTTTAATGCTCACCCGGTGATCCTAATGTGCTCCCAAGTTTGAGAAGCTGCCCAGTCTAGTGGACAGTCTGACCCAGTCTAGTTCCCCAGCCTCCCCTCCCCTCCTCCTTCTGCAAACTCTATACCCTGGTTGCTTAAGCTGCTTATGATTTCCTGAGTATGTCGTGGTCTCACTTGCCCCCAAGAACACCCCTTCTTTGCAGGTATGCACAGAAGACATGCTTGCAGTGGCATCTGACTCCTTATATCTCTTAGCCCCCTGCTAGAGGGTTTGGTTGCTGGTAACCCGTGTTCTCTCACCACTCATTAATCCCCATGGGACTTTAGATTGCAATGGCTCTCTTAGCTCTCCCTCGCAGAGTCTGCTTCCCCTGCAAGCTGTCCACCCGGGCATCGCCCAAAGGCTGCTGAGTGCATGCTGCACCCTGCCTCCTGCTCCCTGCACATCACTCTCCTCTAGATCTTCACTGTCTAAGTGGCTTTCCTGCAACACGGTGGAAGATCCAAGCAGAGAGTTGAACGGACGAGACCACCTTCCCGAAGAGCTTCTTTGAAGCTACAAGGTCTTGTTTCCTCCTGATTTGGTTTTAAGATCTGATACTCTCAAGTTCTGTCTTTTTTTTTTTTCAATTCTCTTTCTTCTACATCTTTTATTGGGTTATGGGACTATCATCTTTGTGAAAACTAAATATCTACCAGATGTCCTAACCTCTCTTTCTTTGTTCTTCCCTCTTATCTGTGTCCCCCATGCCTGTGATCGCTAGTATCCATAGATGACCGTCTCCATGTCCTCTCCCCTCCATCCAAACTCCCCGGATCAAGAAGTCCATGAACGTGGTGCCAATGGTCTGGCCTTTTCCTTCTTCAGCCCAATGGCAGAGAGTCTTGCCCACATCTTGACATCACATTTTCAAAGGGCACCGCTAGAAGGCTAATTTTGGGGGGTTTGCATTGTGGGGGCCCACTGCCTAGATGTGAGGGGACTGGCTTTGTGTCTGCAGGAGCACAGTCAGGTCCAGTCAGAAGCCAAGGACATGTCTGTCATCCTGTCCACGGACAGCAACTGGAGCCTGGACCTGCACGGCACCATCACTGAGGTCAAGGTCCCAAGTGAGATGTTCAGAGGGCAAGGTCAAGACCCTGGGTCTGGCCGAGGTGATGAGCTGAGCATCCGGGAGGGTCTGACATCTTCCTTCACTCACTCAGCCCCAACCCCACTTCCAACACTGTCCTTCGGGGCTAGCCAGGCACCCTCCAGAGCGGCTCCCCGTGGCGCAGGCTTCACAGGCCCTCCAGGCGCTTGGGCGCTCAGTGTGAGAGAGAAACGCGAGCAAGCTTCTTGGTGTCAGCAAGAGGCATGACACGTCTTGGCTGTCACCACCATCTTCACCACCGCCACCACCATCAGAGCCGTCAGGGCCTTTGAACTAAGACTGGTGTCCTCTGGGAAGATGCAGCAGTGTGGGCACAGCTGGGCACAGAGAGTGTGGGCTGGGCGTGCTCATGTCCATGAGCATGAAATTTGACCCTGGGGACCTCTTCTGGCTGTGTCCAAAGGAGGACGGGAAGGGCCTAAAGAACTTGCCTGGAAGGAAGCTCTCGTGGTCGCTTTGAGAGCTCACGAGGGGCTGCTGCTCACACTGCCGGTGCCTCCAGGCATCAGCTTGCTCAGCTAATGATGATGAAAAACATCCTGACAGAAGGGGCTGCAGAGAGATAAGGGGACCCAGGGGAGGGAGCAAGGTGGGGTCCTGTTTGCGCTTTTTCTCCTACTCCTTCACGTTCATGCATCATTTCCCAAACACAGCAGCGCCGATCAGGGCTTGTTTTGTGAGCTGAGCTCCGGGCAGGAGCAGGCACGGGTGCCGCACGGAGCTTTCCAGTGGCCCAGTCCCATGTCTGCGCTGTCAGCCCGGGCTCCAGACAGGGCCTCACTGAGTGGGAGGTCTGGCCCCGCCACTGTCTGCAGGCCCTGGAGAAATTGTTTAAGCCCTGAGCCCGGTTTTCCCTCGTGAGTGAATGGAGCTGAGTCCCCGTTCCCACAGGGACTCTCCTCTGTGGAGAAGGGGCCTGTGACGTGTTCACTGAATGCACACCCCTGGTGGCGCCCCCTGACTTGCCTCTCTGCTGCTCTTGCACCCCACAGTGAACTCTGTACTTCACCCACCTGGCCCTCCCATACTCTGCCCAGCAGCCACGGTGAGGCCTGTCACTCCATTTAGGATGCGTGAGCTACGTGGTGGCCCGGAGGGATCTGGAACCAGGAAGCAGGCCACCTGCTTCTTTCTAAGCTCTTGCCTTGGCCCTGCTCTGCCAGCCTCCTGGGCTGGGTGGGTCTCCTCAGGACTGAGCAGGGTTGAGGCTGTAGCTGCTGGGCCCAAGGCATCTTTCCCAAGTTCCGGAAGCCCTGAGGCTAGCCCCTAGACTGGGCTCACCTGGTGTAGCTGATGGCTGTTTACACAGCAGAACTCTTTTTTTTTTAAAAAAAAGATTTATTTATTTATGCATACAAGAACTGGGATACAGGCCAGAATCGTGGGCGGTGAGAAGATTCACCAGAGACAGAGTGGGGAGCAGAACAGGAAGACTGACTGAAACACACTGCTGAGGGGAGCAGCGGGCGAGGCAGGAGAAGTCTGCTGCTCCATGTGGGTCTCCTCCCTGGCTGGGGATCGAACTGGCACTGCTGTGCGACGGATGCTTCCCAGTGCGGCGCTCAACCCGCTGCGCCACACAGCAGAGCTCTTCTGACTGCAGAATGGAGCTGAGTCCTTCCCTTCTCCCACTCTTTCCCCACTCAATGTTACCCCTCCCCCACTTTCTGTCAAGCCCTCCTGACCCAACGTCCCCCTTCCAGTGCATCTCTGCATAGCTTTCCCTCCTCAGCTCCACTCACCCCACCTGCTGTCCCTGAGCCGGCACTGTCACCTAACTGCCGTGAATGGTTGCCAAGGCCGTCCTGAGCAACTGCATCTGAGCCTGCATCTGAGTGCCCTGCATCCTGAGAAGCCAGGCCCATCTTGCTTCTCAACCTCCTTGATGCCACAGCAAAGCAGCTTCCTCAAAGGAGAGGATCCCCTGGTCATGGTAGCCTGGAGGCCTCGCTCTGGACTTGGAAAAGAGAGGCTCCATGTTGCTCCTGGGACCTGGGGCCCTCAGCTGCAGGGAAGACCCAGCTGTGCTACTTCCAGCGGTGGCAACTCCTGGCCGCCACACACTCTCTTCCCTGCCTAAGAGGCAACAGGAGGAGAGCAGCGGGCTTTTATAGTCCACAGCTGTAGGGGATTAGCAGTGGGACCTGCCAGGAAGAAGGGATTTGGGATGGGCCCTCATTAGAGTACCAAATTTACACCCCAATTTCTGTGGAATTTGTTCTGATGTTCAAAAGGCAAAGTGACGTCTCAGCATATTCAAACTGGGCAAGGTCATTGGCATCCATCAAAGGGTGGAAACTAATTGTTAATTGTTTTGTTTCATTTCCCTTTAATGGCGACAATCTGAGAAAAGGCAACAGGGACAGGAAGCATGTGGGCCATTCCCCTGTTTGCTCACAGGGTCTCTTTGGAGGAAGGCTTGGGCCACACGTGGCGCCCAAAGCACTAATGGCTTTGGAGTCAGGCCCCATGTCACCTGGCGGCAAAGAGCAGCTCATGCACCGTGTTGTTCAAGTTCCCTTCCCTCAAGCCTCTGACCACCAAGTCAGCCCCGCCATCTTTCCCGAGGCTGATTCTCCTCTGCCTCATCGGTACCAGCGTCCTGAGATGGTGGCAGCAACGAAATTGGGACATTGCCCCCTGGTGCCCCTCCTCCCCTCCCCACACCTCCTGAGTGAACCCCCTGCTCAAATCCAGAGCCCTCAGTGTGCTGCGGAGACTGAGGCCCCACCAGACGACTTGGGGGGCTGAGTCCAGATAGGATCCCGCAGCCCCGTTCCCAGTCTGCGCTCCTATTTGGATCCAGTGGCTGTATCTTGGTTTCTAGGCCAGCAGGATGCTTTGGGCAAGCATCAGAGCCCTGGGCGTGTGGGGCCAGCACCTCGGCTTGACAGGGACAGGAAGGGCAGTGCCCATTGGGGACATCAAGGGTTTCAGGGAAAGAAACGCCGGGCAGGAGGCTAGGATGGAAGTGTGCCTGTGGGGCTGTGCTTCTCTCCATGTGGAGCCTGGGAGCCTGAGGACACGGAACTCCTGGGGGTGGCGGGAGCCGGCCCAGGCAGAACCTCAGCTGGCCTGCACTTTCTGAGCCCACTTGCCTCAAGTGCCGGTGCCCGCGGAGGGGGCAGGAGCGCAGCTGTGGGAACTGGGCGAAGGTTTGAGATTTCACTGACTTAGGCTGCCCCCATCCCAGTTAGCTTGCAAGACACCCCTTCCCTGGCCTCTGGCTTTCAAGTATACATGCCCAGGGGCCAAGAAGGCAGGGGTGAAGAAGGGGAGAGGAGGCAAATGGGGAAGAGTTCCCACAGGAGCCGGTGTTGAAGGAGATGGGAGGTCAGACTGGAAGTGGGGGAAAGGGCCCACTTTAAGGGGGGCTAACCTCTGCAGAGACTCATTTTCTGGTGACCACTGTAGGCTTCATGGGCTGGAGTGTTGGGGTATCATTTAATAAGGTCAAGCCCCACCTCTTGCCCAGGCAGTGTTGGGAAGCTTGAGTAGATAAAGGGAATTTCATAAGGTTGCTATGGGAACCAGGCCACAAAACTGATCACTTTGACCTAGAGTGCAGAAGAAGGGCCAGCACATAGTCTGTGTCAAAGGTCAACACCCAAGGCCAGACATACCAGCAAAGAATTGACCCAAACTGACTCCCCCAGTCAAGAAAGCCTGAAAATCAGATTATAAAAGGGAGCCCCAGACTCCTGTCTCACCTGCTGTTTCTCTTAGCAGTGCATTTTAATAAATCTGCTTGGTCTCAGGCGGATTCTTCTATTCTCCACTTTGTCTCTGGTGGATTCTTCTACCCCACGTTGGCATAGACCTCAATTCTTCCCTGTAACAAGAAGCAGAGTCAGCAAAACTGGTCTTAGCAGCTGAAGGACTCGGAGCCCAGTATATTAAAAGATTGACTTTCATGCCACGCGTGACAATCAAAGAGAACTTTCCTCATACTTTATTCTGTCAACAGCCTCAGGAAGAGTCATCATTTTTTTTAATTAAAAATACTGGGGCCTCTCTGATAGCGCAGCGGGTTGAGCACCACATATACAGCATCTGTGGCACAGCAGTGAGAGTTTGATCCCTGGCCAGGGAGGGGACCCATATGGCACGGCAGACTTCTCCTGCCTCACCTGCTGCTCCCCTCAGCAGTGTATTTTGGTAGATCTGCCTGCTCTGCTCCCCGCTCTGTCTCTGGTGAATCCTCTAACGTCCTGTGCCTCTGGCCTGTACCCCAGCTCTAGTATGCATAAATAAATAACTCTTTAAAAAATACTTTAATGGTGATAAGGGAAATGAACATTAAATGGGGCTGGTGTAAAATGTATGCATTTTAGACAACAAAATATCCTAGAAAAAGAACTAGAGCGGAGAGGCAACTATAAAATAGAACAGTGGGGAATCGCGATAATAACATTCAAAGAATTGTGAATACTGAGTCAAAAGAAACCAGAAACGTGTCTAGTTCTAATATGGGAATGTTAGAATAATAGTGCTAATATGGATCAATGTAAAGAATTTTAGCAAAACAATCTACTCCTACATCACGATGTGCCTGGAAGTAATTAGCCCTATAATATGCACCGCGAGGATAAAACAAAAGATATTTCAGAGAACCAGTGCCTGAAAGAACCTTGACTGCGTGTGTCCCGAGTCAAGTCGTGCGGCACTGCCCCGCCGGTGCAGGTCGCTTTTTTCTGGTTTTCCTGAGGGAGGAACCCGTGCCTCCTGGGCAGTGAGTTGGTGTCTCAGGTGAGCGGAGGGAAGGGGATCACGGAGATCCTGAACCTGTTTTCCTATGTGAAGTGTAAAGGCTGAGGACTCTCTGGCCTGGACCAGGTGGTCTGCACTCTCCTCTTGGCTGGGCTGACCTTCTCCAGCTTCCCCTCCAGGCACTCCCTCTTGCTGCCAGCATCCTCCCTCCCACAGCGCTCTGCAAAGGTCTTACTTCTCAGTCTCTACACATCTCTGTCTCCAGCTGGCCCTTCTTTTCTCCCTCACTGCAGCTCCCCCACGAGGCCCTACTGTGTGCTGCCTGAGTGTCTCCACCCTGGGTGACAAGAGCCCCGAGACAGTGCCTGCACCCCCTCTAACTTCTACACCTTTCTTCTCCTCCTCAGTCTTTCTTCTTCCCAGCCCTCCCCTTTTTCCATTCTCCCCCAGTGTCCTTGATGGGATTCTGCACCCATCCTGTCATCTCCTAGGGCTGGATGGGTTGGCCGAGTGGCCGTGGGGACGCAGAAGCGGTAGAGAAATGCTGATCTGTCACTCCTGGGATGGCATCCTAAGTCTCTCGGGGATTAGGGATTGTGTCCAGTCCTGTGGGGTGGCCCCTCTCTCATCTTAAGCTGATTTCAGGTGAGTAACCCTGGGAAAACAAAGCTATTTAGAAATTTGGGGTGATTACCAAGGTGTGTTGCGAGTTTTGGACTCGACCTCTTGCTGCCAGGCAAACCAAAGCTGTTAATGCCTCAATTAGTGACTGGCACCATTAGCCAGCCAAGCTCCCTGGCCCTATATAAGGGCCATCCCTGAACCAGAACCTCAGAAGGTCTCGAGTTCGCTTCAGTCTTCTGAGTTCACCCTTCCTTTGGAATACCTTGCTGTCCACCATGAGTCGTCAGGCCAACTGCAGCCAGTCATCCGGAGGGAGCCGCCGCCAGGGCTTCAGCGGCAATTCGGCCGTGGTGTCAGGCCAGGGTCGGATCAGCTCCACCAAGACCACCCGCTCAGGTGGAGGTGGTAGCATAGCTTCTGCCTGTGCCATGATGGGAGGAAATTTTGGCAGCAGGAGTCTCCAAAACCTTGGGGGAAATAAGAAGATCTCCAGCAGCGTGGCTGGAGGCAGCTTCAGAGCTGGCGGGTTTGGGAGTGCCAGTGGCTTTGGAAGTGGTGGAAGAGGGATGGGTGGGGGCTTCGGTGGAAGAGGGGGATTTGGAGGATCAGGGGGCTTTGGTGGAGGAGCTGGAGGCTTTGGAGGAGGAGCTGGAGGTTTTGGAGGAGGAGCTGGAGGCTTTGGAGGAGGAGCTGGTGGCTTTGGAGGAGGGGCTGGTGGCTTTGGTGGATTTGGTGGCCCTGGTGGATTTGGTGGCCCTGGTGGTTTTGGTGGGCCCGGTGGTCCAGGTGGCTTCCCTGGGGGAATTCAGGAAGTAACTGTCAACCAGAGCCTCCTGCAGCCCCTCAACATGGAGATCGACCCTCAGATTGGACAAGTAAAGACTCAGGAGCGGGAGCAGATCAAGACCCTCAATGACAAGTTTGCTACCTTCATCGACAAGGTGAGTCTGTCTCAGGACAGCTGGAAATTAAGAAAATCTGGACTAAATGGGTTGGTCTTTTTCCTACTCTCCTTATGAATCTGAGAAGAACTTGCAGGTTTACCTTGTAGTTCCAGCTCCTTATGAGCTTCTGCAGGATGGGCCTGCTCAGCAGAGCAGCAGAGGGTGAAGACGACTGTCCGTTGGACAGGGTGACTGCCCCTTCACATGCCCTCATCGTGGTGGCTCATCAGAGGCTCCGTGGAGACTAGTGCATCTTGACGTCCACTCACTGTTGCCCTGTGAAAGCCTCCACGGGATTCCTTCTCTCACAGTGGAACTGGGAGCTTTACCTCTTTGAGAGACTGAGCTACCAGAGCTGAGTTTGTATCTCAGAGACGAGTCAATCTACCTTCGGCCTAAGGAGAGGGATGCAGAGAGCTTTGGGAGGTGGGGGGGAGCAGAGTGAGGGGTGCTTCTCACAGGAGGACGTCAGGGAGAGGAGCTTCGAATGTTGAGGCTATTTGGCATTTGTATGTGTATGAAGTGATGCTTTATAGAGACTCCTGGGCCCGGTGCCCATGAGAGGCCCTGTGGCAAGTGCTGTCTGTGTGACCAGATGGTCCTTAGCGTGGCTCGATGCTCTTGAGTGCAGTGTGTGGAGATGGGACCGTGGCTACAATTAGATGGCATCAGACCTTAAAGAGAGGGTTTGTGGGGACTCTCGGTGGGAGCATCACTGCACATTGTGTCCTGGGCAAAGCTGAAAGAGAAGTGGTTTTAACACTGGAAAAGCAGAGCTTTTGGGGGGCAAACCTCTTGAAAGTTAAGTGACTTGCTAGTTGCCAGTAGACACCTGAGTGTCTAGAGAAATTACTCACAGAAAATATTATCATGTGAAAATTCTACTCCTCCAGCAGAAGATGGGGTTCACTGTCCCAGGCCTTCTCATCAGCAGCTCTCATCATCCTTAAAGGTTGCCAGAGTTGGGGGTCCAACGTGTCCAGCAGAAGGCCTCAGGCTTCTGAAAATGTTTCTATTGAATGGCTAACTGTTGCCTTTTCTTTACTTGCTTCAACAGTTAGCCTTGAACTTGTATACAGCCATGTTTTATAGCAAATCAAAGTTTGGGGGCGCTTTACCCAGTGGTCAGCTTAAATACAGCTAAGCCCTGCATTTAACCGGGTGTGGCAGCAGAGGCTGACTCCCAGTGCATCTGGACCCTGTCTCTGGGGTTCTCTATTTCCTGCTTCAGTGTTGGGCACCCAGAGGCACTGCAACCCCCTGGAGACCACATCTGCTGTAGGATGTTGGTGTCTCCTGCTGTTTGTTGAGGACTAAATGACTGAAGAATGGGTGGATAAATGAGAACAATGAGCGGCTCTAATGAATGACATAGTGAATGGGAAGATCACAGACCTAAGTGTCAGGAAACCTCGGTTCAGTTTGGTTTACTCACTCGCGTGACCTTGGTTATTTCTGGGCCTCAGTTTCCTGATCTGTGCAAGAGGCCTCTGTTTCCCCAGCATTATACCCACAGACAAATGCAGCAGCAAATGCAGATGGGGAGAGCTTTTAGGGGAGTTATGAGCCCCCCGCATTGGCCCTGGCCCCAGCCTTCTTTAATCTTCTCTTCTCATTGGGTGGCAGGTGCGGTTCCTGGAGCAGCAGAACAAGGTTCTGGAGACCAAGTGGAACCTCCTGCAGGAGCAGGGCTCTGGCTCTAAGACCACCACCCTCAACCTTGACCCTTTCTTTGAGAACTACATCAGCAGCCTCAACAGCTTCCTAGGTGGGCTGCAAAGTGAGAAGGACAAGCTGCAGGACGAGCTGAGAACCATGGAGGAAATGGTGGAGGACTTCAAGAAGAAGTGCGTGCTCCCTGTGCCTGGGCCTGGGGCCGCGGGCTGGAGGGCAGAGGGGCGGGTGGCCGAAGGCCGGCTCCAGTTCAGTTCAGTGACAGCTGACTATAAGTTTGTGGGAATTTAAGCTCATTCTTTCTGACTCCAACATTTCAGTCTTGAAGGCAGTGGCTCATGGCTCATTTGGATGGGACACACCCATTGCTTCTCGGCCTTTTGGCTAAGATCAAGTGTGGATGGGACACACTTTTGGGGTTTTAATGAACAATGAATTTAATCAAAAATTTGAGGGTTCCAAGATACTTGCAGCTCATTCATGAACTTTATAGGTTCAGATGACACCCTCTAGTCTCCCTGGGTCACCTTCAAATTTCCTTCCAAATATGAATTTTATTTTTCCTGTAACAGGCATCTAAGTGAGAAGGGTCTTGCTTCATAGTTAAGAGCACAGGCTCTGGGGTCCAAGGGTCTTGGTGAACCCCATTCTCATCCTGGGAACTTGGGCAAGTTTCTTTGCTTCTCTTTGCTTCCTTTTGCTTTGGTCTCCTCAGCTACACCATGGAGACAGTGAGAGCATCCCTTTGGCTGTGCCAAGGATGGGCCGAGTTAATGCAGCATAATTCATGGAATAAGGGCCCGCCACATTGTTAGTGACTCTGTTTAAGCAGCTACTGGGAGTCCCGTGCTTGCTGTGCTCAGAGCTGGTAGCAGGCATCTCCCCCAAATCCCTGGCAGTCATCTTCCTGTGGTCACATCAATAGTTAAAAAAAACAACCCTGCTTTCTCCAGGAAGGCTTCCAGGATTAATCAGAATAGAGGCCCACTAGGAAGGGTTTTCTATTCTAGGGTCCAGTAATTGCCAGCTCCCTTAAGGGGTGCATGGCATACACTAAGTCCTCAGTTAAAGCTTGTTGAATCAGCCAGGTCTCCCCTGCACCCGGAAGGTAGCGCGTTGCAACAACCCAGGCCTTGAGCTAAATTGGCTAGGCAAGATGCTTGAGTTACACACGGGAAGAGCTCTGGGCCGCAGGGACCTCCCAGAAAAGGCAGATCAAAAAGAGATTCTCTCCTCACAGGTATGAAGAGGAGATCAACAAGCGCACAGCTGCAGAGAATGACTTTGTAGTCTTGAAGAAGGTGAGGAGTCCTGCCTCCCCCCGCCCCAGGGGAGAAGATTAGTCCTGCTAACTTGAGAGTCTCTTTCTGGCCATGTGGGAGAGAGTGAGGTTCATGGAGGGCAGACTGGTGGGGAGAGGGGCTCAGGGCCTGGCACCTCAGGGCCCAGGGGTTTCCCTCCCAGGAGGAGGGTCTAAAGGGCCCACCACACTTTGTCATGCCATGTCCCGATAAGCGCGCGGCTTTGGGAGTCTGATGAGGCCTTGAGTTGTGATGCAAGTGGACATTTTCCAGGAGTGCATTTCAGGAGCTACTTAGAGAGGGCCCTTGAGGGCTGCAAATTGGGACTCTCCTTGAGGCCTCACAAATCCTCCTCTCTTGGTCTTGGTGTCATGGCTCTGGTCCCAGGCCACGTTCTTTTCTTTTTGCCTCACAGCTTCTTCTGCTATGTATTTGCCAGCCCAGCCTGCACAGTAGCCAGTTAGCAATGCCAAGACTTGTCAGTCTGTGCCTGGATAGGCCCCACTGCCCCTGAGGGGAGCTCCTGAGGGACCAGTCCCCAGAACCCTCGCCCCAGCTCCTCCCCTCAGTGGCCAGAACTGGGCAGAGTCCACAGGATAGAGCAAACAGTGACTGAACTCTCTCCCAGGATGTGGATGCTGCCTACATGAGCAAAGTGGAACTGGAGGCCAAGGTGGAGAGTGTGACAGATGAGATCAACTTCCTGAAGGCCCTCTACAATGCCGTAAGTCAGCTCCGCGTTTCCAGGACACGTGAGCCGCTGCCTTCCCTCTCCTGGAGAAGGCGTTGGAGTGGTGCTGTCCTTCGGACAAAAGCGACACCTTCCACCTGTCCTGAGTCAGTCCTGAGCCCTGCTCCTGAACCGCTGGCTTGGCGGTTGTGGGTCTGCTCAGTGGGCACGTCTGCTTGTTCCTGCAGGAGATGTCCCAGGTGCAGTCAGATGCCAGCGACACGTCCGTGGTGCTGTCCATGGACAACAACCGTTCCCTGGACCTGGACAGCATCATTGCTGAGGTCCAGGCCCAGTATGAGGCCATTGCCCAGAGAAGTAAGGCCGAGGCCGAAGCGCTGTACCAGTCCAAGGTTCGTGCCACCACCACGTAGCTTTGGAGAGTCTCCTCTGTCAGCCTACCTGGGCAGGCCTTCCAGGAGGCCTGCCCCAACTCCAGGTCATTCTTCTCTCCATCTCCAGGATGACCTCACCTGCCCATGGGCCTGGTCTCATTAACAGATATTTCCCTTCCTAATAGAACTCTGACTTTGCTCTCACCCAAGACCTCACAGCAAGAGGGGAAGGCATGACTTTGTCCCAGGAGATATTTTGGTTGTCATGTGTAGGGGCTAAGGCAGGAAGCCGCTGGAGTCTGCTGGGTAGAAGTCATCCTGGAGTGTATGAGAATCCCCAGCCCCAGCAAAAAATTACCCCGCCGAGACTGTCAGCCATGCCTCGGTGGAGAGCTCCTCAAGCTAAACCCCTCTTTCTGCCTCTCCTTTACTGCTGGGGACATTTCCTTCTCTCCTCCACCAGTCTGGCACTTGTCATCATGTGCCTCTGACTTGCTCATGCCAAGGAGCTGAGCCCAGAGCGTCAAACAGAAAAGCGAAGGAAGTGGGAGAAGGACAGGGCACGTGAGCAGAGCATGGCAACAGACACAAGGGGTTCTGTCTCCTTGTCTCAGTCCCCACCTCTGCATGGGCATAGCTGGCTTACTGTCCTCCTGACCTGCTGGTGAACGAGTTGCCTCCAGCGTCTGCAGCGTCTGCCCTGGAGTCCCAGCGCCATCTTGATAGCACAGGAGCTTGGTTGTGGCGGTTCTCAAACAACCCGTGTCCCACTCATAGAACGGGGCTAACGTGCCTTCCTCAGCAGGCAGCTGGGAGCTGTAGTCTGTTGAAGCACAGGGTCTGGCCTGCTTACCATGCTGAGCTGTTGCACTAGCGGACAGGCCCCCAGTGCGGGGGGTAGGGGGGCAGGGGGACACCTGACTCTCCCAGCAGGTGGCCTTGCAGGTCGTCCTCTGGCTTTCAGTCTTTCCACCTGTGACATAAAGGAGTTGGATTGGGGACCCATGAGGCCCGCGCGGGGCGTCTGAAAGTGTGCCTTTCTCCTGGACACAGCTGGGAGAGCTGGAGAGCACAGCCGGCAGACACGGGGACGACCTGAAGAGCACCAAGAATGAGATCATGGAGCTGAACAGGATGATCCAGAGGCTGCGGGCCGAGATCGAGAACGTCAAGAAGCAGGTGGGCTGGAGGAGCAAGCGCTAGTGTCTGAGACTGTGTGCTCACGCCTGGCTCTAAGACTCGGGGCTCAGCACTTACCACAGGGAGGCCGTGCCCCTGCCTCCGGCGTGCTGCCTGGGCGGGGCCGGCTCTGGCATGGACACAGGCTGCCTGGGGACGCCCGCCTCTGGGGGGGTGGCCGGCTGTACTAGCCCGAAGCGTTGAGTACAGAGATGATGAGGAGGCTGGTCAGAGAAGCTGGCTGTGCGAAGATCAAATGGGAGAGTAGCCAAGGAAACCCACGTCTAGCTGGGCTCGGGAAGAGAGAAAATTTCTCTGATAATTTGGAAAAGCTTCCTAGAGGAGGGAGGCTTCTGAAGACACTCAGTTTCTTACCTTTAGAGAAAAGAGCTGCAGGGAGAACCTGACTGTGCCTCGCTGGGGTGGTCCCAGAGGCGACGACACTTGTCCTCGTCTTCCACTGGCCAGGCTGGGGCTTCACCCTCGGGGGTCTGTCGTTTCCCTATTGGCCCGAGGCGAGGGAACCCCACGCCCAAGGGCGAGCACAGGAGAGGAGCCTCAGTGAACGCACTTGAACTTCATTGGACTCCTCCCCTCTGCCCCTCTAGAACGCCAACGTGCAGACGGCCATCGCCGAGGCAGAGCAGCGCGGGGAGCTGGCCCTCAAAGACGCCAACACCAAGCTCCAGGAGCTCAAGGTCGCCCTGCAGCAGGGCAAAGAGGACCTGGCCAAGCTGCTGCGCGACTACCAGGAGCTGATGAGCGTCAAGCTGGCCCTGGACATGGAGATCGCCACCTACAGGACTCTCCTGGAAGGCGAGGAGTGCAGGTGAGGGTGCTCCAGAGGCCGAGGAGGTGGGGGGTGTCTGAGGCTTTCCTGCCTGAGCCTGATGCCGGGCAGCGTGGGTGCTCAGGGGCACTGCTGGAGGAGGTGGCCGGCCTGGCCTCCTCCTTGGAAAGTGCTTCTGCCAGACCTCCAGGAAAGCTGTTTTTCTAAGCCGTTAGTGGCACCACCTGAACTTTATCCCTTGGTGATCCGCACCCCTCGAGTTTTGACATGTCTGTAAGCACATGTCTGAAAGAGGAGGAGTCACGGCTTGAACATTATAGATGCTTCTGTATTATTGCCTTCATTGTGGATTTCTGAAGAATGGGTTCTTGCAGGCTGGCACTTGGGTACAGGGCTCTGGCCCAGGTGGGGTCACAGATACTGACAAGGAGGATCCTGAGGTGTAGGGAGGATTCCTGGGGTGACCTGGGGTGAGGTGCTGCTGTTACTTCTGGGGAGTGTTAGTGGGGAGGGCCATACTTTGAATCCGCCCGCCCTTACCATTGGAAAGAGGCGGCCTCTGACATTTTGAGGGGGTCCCGCTTGCCCCGTGGTCGCAGCGGCAGTCAGGAGGGAGCCAGGCTCTCGCTGCCCCTCAGCACGGTGCCTTTGGGAAAGGAAGGGTCAGGTGCAGCTTGCTAACCCGAGGTCGTGTCTTCCCACAGGATGTCTGGGGAGTGCCAGAGTTCCGTGAGCATCGGTGAGTGCTGGGTTCTTTTCCTAGAAGGAGCTGCCTTGCGGGGGGGTGGGGGGGGTGGGGGGGGGGGGGGGNATGTCTGGGGAGTGCCAGAGTTCCGTGAGCATCGGTGAGTGCTGGGTTCTTTTCCTAGAAGGAGCTGCCTTGCGGGGGGGTGGGGGGGGTGGGGGGGGTGGGGGGTGGGGGAATAGGTTCTCCAGCTAGTGGCCGCTGGGGTCCAGCTGCGGGGTGTGGCTGTCTGGCGCAGTCTGCAGCCCAGCGTCCTCGACGGCCGGCTCATCGGGAGGGCGGCGCTCCCTGCGCTCTGCGGAATCCCACGCGCAGAGGGCGGGTCTGGGAACGTGGGCTGCAGGGTGGGCTCGCGGGCACCCTCCCCAGGCTCCTGACACCAGGTGTTTCTCTGCAGAGATGGTCCACAGCGCCAGCAGTAGCGGTGGAGCTGCCGGCGGCGGCGGCTTGGGCGGCGGCAGCGGCTCCTTGGGAGCAGGAGCGGGAGGCCGCGGCGGCAGGGGCCTCGGCGGCAGCAGCGGGGGTCTGGGCAGCGGGGGTCTGGGCAGCGGGGGTCTGGGCAGCGGAGGCCTGGGCAGCGGGGGTCTGGGCAGCGGGGGCCGCAGCAGCGGGAGCCGCAGCAGAGGGACCAGCCGCGGGGGTCTGGGCTCCTTGGGGGGCTCCAGCTCTGGCGCGAGCTCGGTGGTGCGCGGAGGCTCCTCGGGTTCGGGGGCCCCGTGTGCAGTCACCGGCGGCGGCACCTCCATCCAGGTCTCGCAAAGCTCCTCCCAGAGCCAGCGCTCCCACCACAAATTCTGAACTCGGCGCCCGAGGTTCAAAGCTGAATCTGGACCCCGGACCCCTTTCACCCAGCGACGCACCAGAGCTCCGCGCCCCTTTCCACATCCTCGTGGGAACTTTCCCCAAAGCACTTCCTGACCTGCGCCCCTGAGCCCCACCTTCCCACACAGCTGGCATCGCGCTCAGATCCGCTGGGACGGACGAGCTGGCTGGAGCACGTCCAGCTCCAGGGGCCGGCCGCGGCGGTGCCCAGAAGCTGGGCGGTGCAGCCCGGTCCCGAGTGAGCGCGGGTTCCTCGCCCCGCAGTCAGACGCCCCCCCCCCCCCCCCCCCCCCCGNGAGCGCGGGTTCCTCGCCCCGCAGTCAGACGCCCCCCCCCCCCCCCACCCCGCTGTGCTTTGATTTCCCGTGAGTGCTACTTCCTTCCTGGCTGCACGAATTCTCTGTTCTGTATCTTCAATAAACTGCATTGTGTTTCAGACGTAGTGGTAGAATTTTCATTCTGGTTTCCAAGGTCTCTGGGTCTGACCTCTGCTGCGGGTGGGTCACCGGCATTCCCTTTGCTGCGGGAGACCTGGCCCCAGCCGGGAGGGAGGCGGAGGCAGGTCATGGGTGGGGGGAGGAGGGGAGGAGGTTCTAAGGGTTCCCAGGACGGAGGTGCAGGGCGGGCGCCTCCACCAGACAGGGTGGATGACACAAAGCAACTTTTTTTTTAACTGATAAGATTTGAACGCATAAAAATTTCACTACATTTGAAAGAAGTTGTAGATTAGATTTCCTCGTTTTTGAGTAATTTCAAATGTTTGAAATTGTTCAGCAATTATAGCTCATTATAAACAAATGAGTTGCTGATCATCAAATATTCTTAAAAGTAATTATAAAAATTTCAAAAATACAAAAAATGAGAAATGAGGGGTCACCCTCCCCAGCACACACGTGGAAAGCACATGGTTTTAGCGCAGAGCCAGGGAGACCCCTCAAACCAGAAACATACAGGTGGGAGAAGCAAAATACAGATACACCTGGGAGATAGTGTGGGTTTGGTTCTAGATCCCAGCAATAAGGCAAGTCACATGAATTTACTGGTTTCCCAGTGCATAAAAAATTATGTTTAGGGGTGTCCCTGGTGGTGCCAGGGGTTAAGCACCATACTATGAAGCATCTGCAGCCACTGCAGCACGAGTTTGACCCCCGCGCCAGGGAGCTGACCCACATGGTGCAGCAGACCTCTCCTGTCTCACCTACTGCTCTGCTCAGCAGTATATTTCAGTTCATCTGCCTGTTCTGCTCCCCACTCTGTCTCTGGTGAATCCTCTCAGCCCCCCACATCTCTGGCCTACATCCCAGTTCTTGTATGCATAAATAAATAAAAATAAATCTTAAAAAATTACATTTACACTATATTGTAAAGTGTGCAATAGCATTATGTCATTTTTTAAAAAGCAAAGGCTATAACTTAATTGAAAAAAAATACTTTTTTGCTATTAAGGAAAATGAAATGAGGGCAAGCTGTTGGACAACTTGCTTGGTGCAGGGGTGCCACAGAGCTACCACTTATAAGAGGTCCTGGCTCTGGGAGTACACTCTTACAAGCTATAAGCTGTGTCTGAGAAAGGTTGGCAGACATGAGTATCTGCAGGCGTACCCTTGTACAGCTTGGTCCTTGTTAGCACAAAAGATAGGCAAAGGGTGTCGGATAAACAAAGAGGACGTGTGGCCTTACGGTGATCATAGAAACTCTTAGCTAAGGGGCGGGGAGAGATCATCAGGTTAGAAAAACCAAACAATCGCAGCTTTAGCAGAGAGAATGTTCTAGCTCCAGACTGGAGAGCTTACCTGGAGTCATCTAATTTGAGGGAGAGAAGCCTGAGGATTTTTCCACTGCAGCCTGCTCTCCGCTGGGCTGTGACCTCACCTCTCAAATCCAGGCCCACTGTTTGACCACACGTCCTGCTGTGGCATCTGGGTGAAGGTGCAGCCTGGAGGGATGTGTCTTTGGCCCCTGATGACAGAAGAGATGCTTCCAACTTGTCTCAAGTTTCTTGTTGCCAAGAAATTACACATTCCTTTAAGAGTGTGATTAAAGTGTTTTTTTTTGCATCTTTGGAATAATTTGCAATATGTGACAGGGTCTTGCTTTCCTCATCTGAATGACTTTCTAATTTGTTAAGGGAAGCTAGATTTTTTTTTATTATTTTTTTTACATTGTTGTTTGTTTTTATACAGTATTTGATTTCTCCCCTCAGGTGTAGTCCCTGCAAATCTCCCACCACCACAGCATTTGTGAACTATCACCTTGGTCACTTGTGCTCTCTTCCCACCCTTATTTTGACCTCTGTTCCTCCCAGGTGGAAAATATAGTTTGGCGGATAGAAATCTGCACGTATTGTGGGCACCATAGTAATCTCTAGAACGCTCTTGTCATTTGCTTGGCCCTCCACTAATGGCATTTTATGAATTAACTCATATAGTCTTCATGGAGGAAGTCAGTGTTATTACCTCCACTTTACAGCTGAGGAAATTGAGGCATGGAGTGATTGATGAACTTATCTAGGGTCATTAGATTGGTAGGTGGTGGAACCAGGATTCAAACTCCAGCAGACTAACCGCAAGGTCTCCCTGTATCACCTCATGAAGAAAAAACAATAGAGTACAAAGGGTGGGTGTAGGCGGGTGCTCTCAGGCTGTGAAACCAGGTTGCCCAAGTGTGAGTTGATCCTGCTACTTGTAGGCTGGCCTGTGGGCAAGTTTTTGGCACGCTACCCGTCAAGTCCCCGCCCCCCAGCCATCTTACCAGAAAAAAAGAAGTTGTTTGGAGTGAATGGTACCATCTATTTAACTCCTGACATGCAGTAAGCTCTCAATGCGTGGTTGTTGCTGTTTATGGTCAACATTTCAGGAACCTGACTATTCTTAACTGGAGAGAATAATAATAAACAGCTAATTTCTTATGTTTGTATAGCACTCTAATTTTTCCAAGCAGGGGCAAGGTAGGGCACAAACTAGGAGTTTCCCAGGGTCATGTTCCCCTCACCCAACCTGATTCCTCGCACCCAGCCTTGTAACCTCAAATGTGTCCCATCTCTTTCTTTGATCCAGCACATAGAAAAAACATCTTCTGCCCAGGCAACCCCAGTTTCCTTCTGGGACTCAGAGTTTCTCTTGGAATTCAATCCAAGTCTAACCTGTAGCCTTATTTACCTTTGAGTCCACACCTGCGAGCTTTGCCTCAGCAACCAGAGAGTTGGCAGCTTTACACACATGGTGTAGGAATAGTCATGGCTTTCAGCACGTGGGATGGAAGCGCTGTCTGAGCAATACTACCTCTGGACTTTGGCCATGAGAGAGTGCTGCTGTGAGTCGTTGTAAAGGTTTCTGGTCCAAGAGCACTTATGGGGTAGGGAGAGAGAGGGAGGAAGAAGAGGAGGAGGAGGAGAGGGAGGTGGAGGGAGAGGAGGAGGGGAAAGAGAGGAGGAAGAGGGGGGAGGAAAAGGAGGAGGAAGAGAGAGGAGGAAAAGGAGGAGGAGGAAGAGGGGAGGAGGGGGAGGGAAGAAGACAGAAAGGGAGGGAGGGAGAGAGGAAGACCATGTGAACGCGCTATCTTACTTCGCAGGCATCCTGGGAATCTATCAAAAGGCTATCAGAAGTGGGTCCTGGTTTGGGTCCTAAAGAGCCTGTGCCTGAAGCCTAGTTGTTGCCCCAAACACCTATCTTGCCCAGAAGTCAGAAGGACTGCCAGGGGTAACCCTGTGGGCCAGCACTCCAGGGCAGGACCTGTTAGAGATTAGGGGTGGAGTTCCCCATATGTCCATCTTTTCTAGGCTGTAGGAGAGTAGAGGCTGCTGGGAATTCCTCCTAGGCCTCCTGGTTCCTTTTTGGATTGGAAGGGGGAATCCCAGCTAATTCTCTAGTTCTCTCAGTGTTTCCCTGTAACCTTGACCTGGTTCTTTCCTCTAATTGTAGCTACTTTCTTGTAAAATGAAGGGCTTGGGCAGAGATTTACCCTGTGCCAAGGTTCAGTCTCTGACACTGGCACAGGTCTGTCTTATCCAGGGAGAACACAGGTCTGAGGGTGTGGGAAGCCTAGCTTAGGAATTCCTGCTCTAGGAGGCTGCCCTCCATCATCCCTGTCTGGTCATCGCCACCCTCTGCTGCCCAGGGGCATAGAAGCTCCCTTTTGGGGAGGTCAAAGGCCATCCTCACCTGAGGTTGCCAGGCTGCCGTACCCCCTTAAGAGGGAAGAGTCCTTCCTGGCAGGGGCTGAGGGTGAAATTCTACCTCCCTCCCCCACCCTCTGCTGGCCTGCTGCACTGTGTGCTGCCCTGTGATATTTATCTGCAGACCTGCGAGATGCAGGGCGACACAGGAGCAGATCTGCGGGGGCTGCCCCTGCCAGTCACACCCGCGCCTCCTGGGACCCTGCCTCCTGCTACCTGAGCCTGATGTGGCGGCTGATAGCTGTCCCGGCCTCACCCTCTTGGCAACCCAGGGTTTCAGCAACTAAGAGACAAGATGGGCCAGCTGGAGCCTCAGTTGACTTTCCATTGTCCTTTTAAGGAGAGGACTGGGGCAGGTAGGGAGAGATGAGGCACAGAGCTAGAAAGGCCTCATTGTTCTCCAAAGACCCTGGGCCCCCGGAGACACGGGTGGGTTCCGGAACTAGGACGCCTGGGTTCAGTCTCGGTTCCTCCACTTTCATCTGCGTGTCCTTGGATATGTTACTTTTATGTCTCCAAGTCTCCTTTTCCCCATCTGTCCAATGAGGATAATAAGAATACCTTCCTTTTTAAAAAAAATATTTATTTATGAGTACAAGAGCTGGGGTATGGTCCAGAGTTGTGGGAGGTGAGAGGATTCACCAGAGACAGAGTGGGGAGCAGAGCAGGCAGACTGACTGAAACACACTGCTGAGGGCAGCAGCGGGTGAGGCAGGAGAGGTCTGCTGCGCCATGTGGGTCACCTCCCTGGCCGGGGATCGAACTTCTGCTGCAGGGGCTGCAGAAACCCCACAGTGCGGCGCTCAACCCCTTGTGCCACCAGGAAAGCCCAAGAATACCTTCCTTTTAATGTTGGTTTTGGGTTTAAGGAAACTCTCCAGCTACAGACCTAACAGGGTGCCAGCCCCATCATGAAGCACCCTATAAGAGCTTCATTGTGACGGCGGTCATTACTATTCTTTGTCTGTGGGCTGCATGCAACCTTGAAAGGCCAACTTATTCATCCTCTGCTTGCCCAGGTCAATGATTCCCCAACCTGACTGCTCATTAAACCACCTGAGGCCTTCAAAAAACTCCCAAGCCCCAGCTACACCCTAGATAAGTGAAACCGCAGTCTGTGAGGTGGGCACCATCCGACCATGTGAGGGATGTCTTTTAAAGACAGTAATTTGTTCTAGAAACCTCCTCTACCATCCAATAATGACCTGAGGGTAAATATTTCCTTTTGGACAGGTAACATCTCTCATGTTTCACTTATTTTCTATTTTTCTGTTTGCTTCACTTTAAGCCAATTTTCTTTTGTCATGAAGGAGCAGAGATTCACCCTGTGCCAAGGTTCAGTTGATGGTATTTGCTAGGAATCACCTCTCCCAGCCCTGCAAGGGGCGTCCAGCTGACAGGAGGCCCAGTCTGGGATGTCGGTATTGGACGCTGGCAACCGGTCACAGCCAGTGACCAAAAAAGCTTCGTAACCTGTACTGTCTGGAGCCTCTTCTTGTGTTTGCTCACAGTTTAATAACTGCCCATGCAGGTAGGTGGAAACCTGAGTGAATGCCGGACAAATTCCACCCCAGGACCTCTGCACCCTCTGTGAGTCAGCCAGGCTCAGGCCCTGTTTGCCAGCTCTTCCTCAGGGCAGGGGCTTCTTCCCATGTCCCTGTGCCCATGTGGCTACCCCTACCCTGCCAGGACACAGTTCCCCTGGTCCCCAGCCCAGCGGGGGTGCCTGATCTCTTTACATATCCTTCCAGGTTAGTTTGTGCTTGTTCCCTGCCTGCACGAATCCTGCTCCGGGCGCTCCTCCTCTGAACCACTCTCAAAGTGCTCTTGGTCTCCGTGCTGTCACCAAAGCTACAAAATGACATCAGTCCTCAGCGATCATTTTGTAATGTTTGTTGTCTTGAGTGTTGCGCTGTGTGTTTACCTGTCAAACAAGGGGGGTTCAGAGAGGCTCAGGAACCACCAGCAACTTCAGATGTGAGCGAATCGGCTGGATGTGTTCTCCATGACGGGAGCTGACAGTGAGTGACGCAAGAAAGCGTGGCAGCAGCTGGGGTGGGGAGGGGGCGGTCTCCTAGGACCTGGATGGACTCCTCAGGGAAGGTTACGTGGAGGCTGTGGGAAGGGACCCCACTTGAGTGACTCTGGGGTTTCCATCATGCTGTTCTGGATTTGAACTCAGTACTTATTGCCGTTGTGCCGCGAAACTGGCGTCATTATTCTTATTTTGCAGGCCAGGAAACAGAGGCTCCAGGAGTTAAATGACCAAGACTTGAGCTCAGCAAGGGAGAGAGCCAGGATGCAAGGCCCAACCCAAGGGCTTTCCCCACCCCACTGCTGCTTCTTGCCTGGGGGCTGCCTCTTCTTCTCCACCGCCCTCTGCCTTCCCGCTCTCCGCTTCTTTGTCCGGCCTCTCTGTGACAGAGAATCCTTGTCTCACTCAGCAACTCTTCCTCTGACCTGTCCCACTTCCCTTTCTTCCTCTGGCTCTGCTGGTTTTCGCCTTAGCTGTGGGTCTGGAGGTTCCCTCTTCTACCCAGAGCTCCTGAGGGGTTAGGCCAGGACTGGGGTGACAGCTGTCCTGACTTGCCTGGGACTGTGCCAATTTAAATACTGATGTGCCAAGTTAAATACTGAAAGGCCCGGGTCTGGCCAGGACCTGAGGACAGCCGCATTTATGTGTGCTTGGGGTACACGGTGCGCGGTGCTTTTCCACAAGCCTCTGGCGTGGACTCCTTGAGAAACAGACACTTGGCTTCCTTCCAGGGTCTGAGGCTTTAGAGGAGGTGGCATGCCTTAGACTACAGGCCGGGAGAGCCAGGGGTGGGAGCTGAAACCAGTTCCTGTGATGTAAACTTCGGCTTCACCCTCTCCTCTGTCCCACAGTGTCTCCTGGAGACGCCAAGCGAGGAGCAGAGGTGGGTGATAGGAAGGCGTGGAGGCTCCGGCTGCTCACAGAGCCCCTCCCCGGCCAGGACACCTTCTCACCACTGCTCCCTGCTCTTTCTCACACCCCCCGCCCCCCACCTTTCCATGGCTACTGGCTGCTGTGGTGTCAGCCCTGAGTTCTGCAAAAAAGGGGAATTATTGCTGAAACGACAAGGAAAATACTAGAGAAAGGACCTCTGATGATCCTCCACACACCAGTCACTTTCTAAGTGGTTCTCTAAGCTGGCCTCTTTGCATTCTAAGTTTTATGAGTTCATAGCTGCGACACTGTTGTGTACTTAGCTTCCTCCGTTTAACATCACGTCATTAGTTTTTCCAATACTGCTTCATGGTTTCCATGATGATAAATTTAAAGAATTCCACCCAAGTGGGCAATTTAGGGGTTTCAATACCCAAGTTCAAAAAAGTTATCATGTTTTCTATGAAAGTCATCAACCATTTGTGTCTGGGGGCAAACCACATTCTTGTGGTGCTTCAGTCCAGGCACGGGGGGGGGGTGCTAAGGGAGGGGCTGTGCTTCCCAGAGGGTGCACCCCAGGCCAGTGCTGCTCCCATTGCTTTGGTTCTGCTTTGAGATGAGGCAAATACAGAATTTGAGGATAGCCATTTAGGAACTTAAATCAAAAAATTTTTTCCATTTAGCAATAGGATCATTTTATGTCTGTTAAATCTAAAAACAAAAAATTAGGGCTTGTCTTTTGTACTTCTTTGCTGTTTAAATCTGTTTTTAGGGGTAATTCATTTTATTTTATCTTACTAAAACTTCGGTCAATAGATTGAAAATGAAGAAAAGGAAAAAGAAAATGAGATCTTGAGACAGTCCGTCTTCCGCTCAGGGATGTTAGACACTGGGGGACGCTCAGGAACCTGCAGCCACAAAGTGTGGTGCCCAGGCACTGTCTGTTTCTGCAGCTGCTGAGGCGGCAGACCCCACCCGGGCACCCGGCAGAGTGTGGGCTCTCTCGGGCACAGTCTCCCGGCTTCCACTTGCCCTCCGTGACCACAATACTATTTTAATGATTAAAATTTGGGGTATACATGGTGATGACAACAGCAGGAGCAGAAGCTGGGTGTGGGCAGGTCACAACAAACTTTGTCCCACTGCAAAAACACCATGGCGGCAGGTGTCTCCACCCTTGATCCACTGTGGTCCCCAAGACAACCTAGACAACCCCTAGCTGTACCCTAGATCTCCCGGGCACACCCCAAAACAAACAACTTGATGGTGGAGTTTCTTAAGAAGATCTCAACTACTGATCTGGGGGAAACTGTACAGGAGTTTCTAGCAAGTCACTCCTGAGAGATTGTTATGCTATGATCTCTAAGTATCAGGAGATGAATGATAAATAATCAAGTTGGGGAAGTTTGTCTACGGTGCAATTTCTGCAACTCATAGGTGTGAGATTTTAAACAGATGTTGCTGGCAGGCAAGCTAAACATAACTACTCCCCTCCCAGGGCTCGGAAGGTGCCCAGCCCAGCCAGTGGTGTATATATAGGGACTGAGCCAGCTCTCTTGTCAAAGGAGTCAGCGCTCCTTCCCTCCTTGGTCTCTGCCTCCTTCCGGAGGGGCCCTTTCTCTTGTCTGCTTCTCTGGATGTGCCAGCAGCCATGAGCCACCGGTTCAGTTCTCAGTCGGCCTTCAGCTTACAGAGCAGGCGGGGTTACAGCACTGGCTTTTCTGCAGGCTCTGGTGGCGGGAGTCGGGCTGCGGGATTTGTGTGTCAAGCCCGAGGCAGGTGCGGTGGTGGGGGCTCTGGGGGCTCTGGGAGGGTGTTTACTTCTAGGAGCCTCTACAATCTAGGCGGCAGTAAAAGCATCTCCATGAACCTCGTGGGCAGAAATGCCAGCGGTTTCCACCAGGGAGGGGTTTTTGGAGGGGCCAGAAATTTTGGGGGTGGCAGCTTTGGAGGTGGTGGCTATGGTGGAGGTGGTTTTAGAGGTGTTGGGTTTGGAGGTATCAATTTTGGGAGCTTTGGTCCTGCTTGTCCCCCGGGGGGCATCCAAGAGGTGACCATTAACCAGAGTCTCCTACAACCACTTCACCTGGAGGTGGACCCTGAAATTCAGAGGGTCAAGACCCAGGAGCGGGAGCAGATCATGATTCTCAACAACAAGTTTGCCTCCTTCATTGACAAGGTGAGTACCTGATGGGCAGGTGGTGTATCTGGTCTCTGACCAAATGACCCAAGGGGACTTGTGCCTGCTACTGCTCACCTCTGGTGCTCTCTCAGGCTGGTGGTGACAGTCGCTTCCAGATGTGTGTCTCCTGGGACCTTGAGAAAGCAATTACCTCATTTAAACTTCAGTTTGACTCACTGGAGAGATTTATTTCTATCTTTCCCTTTTGGTAGCCAGGCATGCCAGAGGTATGAAACTGACAGACAAACACACAATGTAGTATCTCACTCTGATTCATCACGATTCACTTTCCATTCACCCACCTACTCACCTACCCACTCACTCACCCATCTCCCCAACTACCTCCATGTAACCATCCATCCATCTAATCATTCATCCATCCATATGTCCATCTTATCATCCATCCATCCATCCATCCATCTTATCATCCATCCATCCATCCATCCATCCATCCATCCCACAAGCATTTACTAATTATCTACTATATGCCAGATAAAGGGTGACTAGAATACAGGTCCTGCCCTCAAGGATGCCCAGACATAAAGGAGAGACCATCATGACAGTGTGGGGGAGGTATTTGGTGGGGCTAGTACTGTTTGGGTCATGGTAGAGCAAAGGAGGGTGTGACAGGTTCATCCTGCCAGCTTCAGGTGTCTTATGCGTTGTTCAAAGGTCTTGAAGGTGGAGAAAGCTCTTGATGTAGAGGAGACTTCCAGGGAGATGGAGAAGGAGCCATGAAAATCTGATACTTTTAGGGAATTTCAAATAGTTAAAATTCCTAGAGAAAGCTGGTATGGCTGAGGGAAGAGGAGAGATGGAGGTGAAAGCACAGAGAAGGAGAAGCAGGGTGGGCAAGCCATGGCAGAAGCCAGGTGGACCACTGGGGGCTAATGCCAATAGCATGCTATGTAGGAGCCTATCCAGGTGCTTTATTTTAACTCACCCAGAGCCAAGAATGGACCAGATGGAGCCACGGAAGCTCTTTTCCCTAGTTCTGTGACTTGAACTAGTTCTGTGACTTGACCTAGTTCTGTGACTTAACGGGGCTCTGGTAAGAGCTCCAGTAGAGGCCTTCCTCTTCTATTTCCTTTAGTCCAGAGATGGCCCAGTGGCCCCTGGAGGAACTGCTGTAAGTTTTCTGTCTTCAGGATTGTAGTGGGATGTATCCTGGAGCACAAAAGGACCCGGATGCTCAGTGACTTCCCCCAGTCGCTCCAGAAGCTCAGTGTTGGCGCTAGACTTGACCCCTGGTCTGACTGCTGGGTACACATGGTCAACGTCCACCACTGGGCTGCATGGGCAGATGATGGACATGGGACAGAGCATGTGAGCTGGGGGGGGAGTAAGAGTGCTGAGGCCCGGAGACAGACGCAGAGGAGTCTCACAGAGCAAAGTGTGTCTGGCTGCTTCTCATCATCTTGGGTGGGAAATTTGGCTGAATGCTATCCCACCTCAGGAGGGAGGGCAAGGGTTTGAGTGGACCAAGGAGTGGACAGATGAAGATGATGCTCCTGGGAGGTCAAGGCTAGGCCAACAAAGTGAGAACAGAATGTGGGGGGTCAGTGAAATGACCATGAACTGCTGGCAACTGCTATCTTGACACTCATTTGATTGTGGCTCCTCCATTAACAGGACAGCTTCTGTTTTATGGACTGGAACTGTGGGCAGGGGTCAAAGTGCATCAGCTAGTGGCTTCTTGTCCTTCTTTAAAGGTGTGTCATGAAAAACAAGTTTTCATTGGTGGGGGGGGGGTCCCTGACCTGGCCAGAAGGGAGTGTGCTTTTGCTGCAGTGATTTCTGATCCTGCTTTCTGATCTGCCACTGTGGCTTTCCTCCTTAATCTCAGACACCCTAGTCTCAGCACTGCATCAGAGCTAGACCTGGAAAACAGCATGTCACTTCACTTAAATCCTCTGTTGGCTTCTTGTCTCATTTGGAATAAATGAGACAAATCCTTCAAATCCCTCCAATCTACAGCTGCTGCTAATCTCTGGCTTGCCTTTGTGAGAATTAGGCCCCCTTGCTGCCATTGCTGTGTGGAATGTCTCTCTTAAGCTGCAAGGTTTAGTGAACAGGGGAGCTGGAATTGAGCTCTCCAAGGTACAAACTCACTGTCCATAATGAGCCTGCACTCCCTTTCTGTCCTCTCCTGCTCCCCTCTAACTTACTAGCACGCTGCTGCAGTCTTGTATCCTCCAGCACCCCAAGCACAGTCCTGCCTCAGGACCCTTGCACTTGCCACTCTCTCTGCTGGGAGCTCCTCTCTCCAAAGAGCAATCTGGCTTCCTCTACGTGATGTCACTGTCTAGGGAGGCCTTCCCTGATCTTCCTGTTTAAAGTAGTATCCCCACCCCAGCGTCTCTGCCCACGGTCCCTGCTAACTTTCTCTACCGCCCCTACAGCCACTTGGCTACATGTTTCTTTACAACTACCCTTTGCAAAAGAACACAAGCTCCCAGAAAGCAGGCATTGTGTCTCCAGCACCCAGAATAGTGCCTGGCATGTGATGATTGCTTAATAAACAAGTGTTGATGGAAAAATTGAGTTGGTCTTTTGGGTGTCAGGTTGGATCTCAGAGTGTGGGAATGGAGACAAGCTTTTTTAGAACCAGTGACAAAGAGAAGGGGCCTCAGGAAGGAAAGTGGATTCATCTCTCCCATGGGGACATGGCTCAGTTTGGTTCAGCCAAGCTTGAATCGTCTCTACTGGGGATAGCAGCAGGCAGTTTTCAAGCTTTTGCACTTCATTATTCCAAGATACCCATTAACTGTCTTCTGTCAGCTGCTGTATGTCCATATGGGTCTCGGACCCATGTCCAGAGAAGAACTAAACAGAAGCCAGATAACTGCAGACCATGATAGATGTATGGGGGGAGACACCAGAGGGATGCGACTTGAAGGGTGAATAGGCATTAGCCAGCCAAAGGGCTGGGGAAATATGGGCTGCCAGAGTCCCAGGGTTCGCTGTGGCAGGGCTGGAGTGTCTGCAGCAGGAGGGGGAGGGGCGTGAGAGGCCAAGTGGGGTGTGCCTTTCCCAGTAACAAATCTAGCTCATGGGAGGCTAAGTCTTACCTGTGTTCTCTGAGCATCCCCTGAGTATTTCTGATGGGAGTATTTTGGGGCCTGGGCAACCATCACAGTGACGTTTCATGATTATTGTAGCGGTTCAAGTCCATTAAAATAGCCAGGGCCCTCTCTCAAGCCAGCTCCTGCCTTTGTAGTTTGGGAGGTCTGTGGAGAACCCCAGTTTCTTTTACTGAGCTCCTGAGTTAATGTGAGCGGGGGCATTAAGGCTAAACCCAGAGCACTCGGAGTGTCTGTTTGACATGAAGATTCCGCATGGGACCATGACATGAGATTCTTTCCTCTGGTTCCTCAATGCAGAACGCGGTGCTGTGAGTGAGAGAATGAGTGTCAGTGGCTTTCTCGGCTCCTGGGCATGCTGCCAGAGTGCAAATAGGCCAGGTGGCAGGAGTTTCTCACAGGGGTGCTGTGAGCTATGCTGACAGACCTGTGAGAACTGGTTGCCTAATTTTCTTTGATAACACTGTGGAGTGAGCCCGGGAGCAGTGTTCTCTTGCATATTTTCCAGCCTAGCTTCAGTATCCAAGGGCAGTTAATAGGACTTGGGCTCTCAGATGGGTGGTCTCAAGGGCTGGGCCCTTTGGGGACCCTCCATGGGCCACACTGTGGAGTGTTTTCAGGGCACAAGGCAGTGGGTTTGCCCCTGTTGGGCCTGAGCATGCACAGGGGCACTTGTTGTCCCCACTTGGGCTCAGGAGGGAGAGTTTATTTTGGGCAGGGGCAAGGCGAGCCCCTCACTGTCCTGCGAAGGACAGCCGTGCACATGGGCTGCATGGCCGGCCGGCCCCCTGCACCCTGTGCCTGATCTGTGCATCTGCAGGCTGGGGGAAGAGGGAGTGAGAACATAGGATGATGCTGATTCTCCATTCTCTGTGCTGATGAAGGAAATAGCTTTCCTAGACACTAGACAACACCAATGGTCTTTCTCTGAAGCACCCAAACTTTGCACATTTTATTTTATTTTACATTATTTTCATTTTTGTATAGTGTATATTTCTCGTCTCTGTGAAATTCCCATCACCAATTCACCTGTGCATTTTCACCATAGTCCCTTGTGCTCTTCCCGCCCATTTTGTTCCTTCTCCCTCCTCCTCCTCTAGGGAATGTTTCGGATTTATAGTTGTCTATTGATTTTGATTTTTAATTTATTGTAATTAATTTTCTCCTTAGTTCCTTACTTGTTTCTTCTACATTCCTCCTATTAGTGAAACCATGTCATATTTCCCCTTTTCCTTCTGGCTTATTTCACTGAGCATAATCCCTTCTGGCTCCATCCATGTTGCTGTGAATTGAATGAGTTTATCTTTTTGATTGCTGCATAATATTCACTCGTGTGTGTATATATATATGTACATATATATACATATATATGTATATATATGTACACACACACCATATCTTCTCGATCCAGTCATTTATTTTTGGGCATTTGGGTTGTTTCCATAGCTTGCCTATTGTGAAAAGTGCCACGATAAACATAGGTGTGCAGGTGTTCTTTTGAATGAGTGTTTTTGTGTCCTTTGGGTAAATTCCTAGGAGTGGGATTGCTGGATCATATGGAAGCTCCACTTTTAGTAGTTTGAGGAATCTCCACATCACTTTCCATAGTGGTTGGGCCAGTTTTTGCACAACATTTTAAAAAAGAAAATTTACTTTCAAAATTCTGCCTGGTTATGAAAGAATTTAAATGAGGTGGTCTTCCAGAAAGGCATACTGGAAGGAAGTGGGGGCTAGAGGTAAGTCCACTGATGAATAAGTTTAATACTCTAAGCCACATTCTTCCTTTGTCTTATTTGCTCTTCTTTTCGATCACAAAAAGCATTCCCACCACCAACAGAAAGGAGTCTCGGCTGTGTCAGTGTTTCAGATGTCCGGTCACCACTGCCTTATGGTGTGGACAGACCGAGTGCAGAGGGCCGGAGCGGTGTGCGTGGCAGTGGCTAAAGGAAGCAGGGCACTGACTGCAAGGGGCTGACTTTAAGACCAGGCAGAGCTTACTTTTAGGCAAGTTGGCCTTGCAGTCATGGGTCAAACAGCAGAAATCACATCATGTTCCTGGTCTTGGCCTCAGAGAAAGGGGGCTCTCTGATCCCAGAGGGGCATCCTGATTCTCTGAGGTCTGGACATGCCGAGGGGTTGTGGGTATTGTGAACTGCGGGGAGCTTCTCAGACCCCCACTTGAAGCAAACTTGGGCATCTCTTTTTCTTAGGTGAGGTTCCTGGAGCAGCAGAACCAGGTGCTGCAAACGAAATGGGAGCTGCTGCAGCAGGTAGACACCTCGACTCGGACCAACAACCTGGAGCCCATCTTGGAGAGCTACATCAACGAGCTGCGGAAGCAGGTGGATTTTCTCAAGGCGGAACAGATGCGCCAGAACACGGAGGTCAAGAGCATGCAGGACGTAGTGGAGGACTACAAGAGCAAGTGAGGCTCCACCCAGGGCAACGGGGGCAGGGAGAAGCAGGGCAGGGACCTGATTCACTGACCTGATTCCTGGTTCAGCGTTAATGTGTGAGGGATGTTTGAGGGCCGCCAGGCTCATGCTCGTTTGTAATGTACAACTGCAGCGGTGCCATTTTGCATAGGTAGTCCTGGTAGGAGGGTACTGCCCAGTGGGGGAAGGGGCAGAATAGCTTCAAGGATATTGTTGAATAGGAGCTTTGCCATAGTCCAAGTGCCTCTAAGATCATCTTTCTGAGCATTTCAGCTTTCACATTGGTAGAGTGAGGATGTACCCTCCTTTGGATTGTAAGCGATAGAACCATGGTTTTCAAACTTCAGTAAGAACATGAGCTTGTTAAAATCAGTAGGTTTGGAATGGGGACACAGCGTTTGCATTTCTAACACGTTTCCAAGTGATGCAGGTGCTGGTGAGCTGGGAACCAGAGTCTAGTATAATAAAAGTTTGGGGAATTCTGAGCTTTCTTCTTCAAGGAGAAATCCTAAGGAGTCAAGGTCAGCCCCTACAGTCTGTGCTTCTTGCCTCTCCCCACCCCCAGATATGAGGATGAAATCAACCGGAGGACCAACACTGAGAATGACTTTGTCGTCCTGAAGAAGGTGAGGGACAGGGGTGTCCTGGGGGATTGTGGACCCAGGAAGCTGAGCAGGGTGAGGCACTCCTGTGGATGCTATGTGACCAGGCCATGCACAGGGTCACCTCTGGCACTAGATTGCTATGTGTGTTGCCCAATTGCTGGAGCAAGTCCTAAAGTGATGCTGATCGGAACCTTTAGGAAGGCTCAAGTTCCCTCTCCAGGGTCCTGAAAGCGAGAGCTTTCGATTGTCATTTACGTGTCACCCTGGGGGCCCAGGAGGGATGTGGGGTTTTGTGTGTAACTGAGATGAAGAGCTTAGTGTCACACTTCTTTCTGAACAAGAAAAATAGATATTACAGGTCCCTCACATAAGGAAATTTTCAGGCAAGGAAATAGGCACAGAGAGGCCCTGCAACTTGCCCACACTACCCAGCAAGCTGGTGGCAGGCAACCTGTGCGACAAAGTCAGACTGTCTTTGCTTGCTATACAGGACGTAGATGCCGCCTATATGAACAAAGCGGACCTGCAGTCCAAGGTGGACACTCTGTCTGGGGAAATCAGTTTCCTGAAATATTTGTTTGATATGGTGAGTTAAGCTCTCCTGGAAACACCTTCTCTTTTCTCACATCTCACAAAGGGTATAGACTATAAGAGGTGGGGCCCTGAAACCCAACATTACTTCTAGGGTCTCCTCTCTCTGGTTACTTCAAGTCTGTAGCTGACATCAGCCATCCTCTCAGCCCCAATGTGCAGGATTCCTGGAGGGGTTTCTGAGAACTGGAGATAGGGGGGTTCTGAGGCAGGAGTAGGTGAAGTAATCCCACTTCTTTTTGGGAAGTGAGGTTAACACCCAGGCCATACCGGGACAAAACAACCAGAAAGCTTGTTCAGTGCAGTGATGGGGCTCTTAGGGAACTCCCTGGGAGGGGACAGTGTGAAATGAAGGAAGACTGCAGCAGCGAGGCATAACACACTCCCCCAGCCCTGGTTCTACCTTCACTCTTAGAGAACTTGGCTGCACCTGATCTGGGCCAGGTGCTGTGCTGGAAGCTTCACTGTTTCATGATACAATAGTCCAGGCCAGATCTGGGTGTTTTTACTTTTAGTTGAGGTGCCTCAGTGCCTGGTGACAAGTCAAAGAACTTTCCCCCAAGACTCCCATTTGAACCAGGTCTAGCTTCCCCAGAGAGTCTTGAAGGTACAGTAGAGGGAAACTGAGGCCCCAGGAGGTGAATAGTAGGAGTCAGCCTGTTCTCCACGCCTTGCAGGAGCTGTCCCAGTTGCAGACCCACATCAGTGACACCAACGTCATCCTGTCCATGGACAACAACCGCAGCCTGGACCTGGACAGCATCATCGACGCCGTGCGGACCCAGTACGAGTTGATTGCGCAGAGGAGCAAGGATGAGGCTGAGGCGCTGTACCAGACCAAGGTGGGGTGCCCCTCCTCCCAGACTCAGTGTCCAAAAGCAAATGTAACTTGAAGACTTGTACTGTTTTTCTCTCACTTTAAAGCAAAATATGTTTGTTATAGGAAATTTAAAAATAACAGCCAAAGATTACTCATATCCTACTACTATTATGAACAGGGCAGAAAATTTTCTATCAGTTCTTAGTAACATTTATTGACCATGCACATGTGCCAGGCCCTACTCTAAGCGCCATATGTGTGATGTTTCATTTACTCCTTACAACAACCCTGCAAGATAAAGATAGATTTTTCCCATTTACAGATGATAGAGTACGAGTTTACGTAATTTCCCTAAGATTTTATGACTGGTAAGTGACAACATAGTTAAATTCAGGTGTGCATCTACAAACTGCTATTGTCAACCATGGCAATGGTTTTTGCTCTTACATTTTTCATAACATTAACTTTAAAATATAATTTTGTACTTCTCTTTCACTTAACATTTACGAATGCCTTTCTGTGACATTCAATACTCTCCATCATTTTTCAGAGCAGTGTGGTATTCCGGGGTAAGAATATACCCTCACAAATGAGCTAAACTACTTCGTAGCTCAGCCTTGGGCACCTCTTTGGTCACTTCTTGAGCATAAGTTGGCTTGGACTCTTTTGGAGGGTGAGACTCTCCAGTACAAGGGTCAAAGACCAGTCACTAAATTCTGAACAGCTGGCACTTAGTGACCTACTTTGTGAATTACCTGTGGCAACTCCACACTGGCTTGGTCTCTGTCCCACCGTTCTGCAGACAGGAGTTCTGTACGACATGGATCTCAGCACGAGACTGGGGAGGTAGAGGGTCAACAGTGCCAACCTTAGAATATGGAGATTCCCTTGACTAGTCTTTGCGTCCCCACCAGAACCATGGCTTCTGGGTAGAGTTCCAACTGATGGGGCCTGGTGGACATAGAGAGATACAGGGGGAAATGGGAATGAACTTGGAACATGCTGGGGGTCTCTGATTGCTAGATTAGGGAAAAGATTGAGGAATCTGTTGGGGTGGAAAACATGAGGAGGTTCCAGTGCGGGCAAGGGCCAGTGCGGAGGCTGAGGTGTAGGAGAGGAGGTTAAAAGGGCACCAAGGAGTGAGACTGTTTTCTGTCTAGGATGTGAACACAGAGGCTTGGCATTGATACTGGTGTGTGTGTGTGTGTGTGCACACAAGTGCGTGTGTGTACAGCTCTGGGGTTAATCTGGGAACTGCCCCAGGGGGCAGGAGCTTTGGACAGGCTCTGGGAGCACAAGCTGCTTCCTTCTGCAGGGGCTCTCGGTGAGCAGCAGGCTGACTAACCACGGTGGTACTTTGACTCTCAGTACCAGGAGCTCCAGATCACAGCGGGGAGACATGGAGATGAGCTGAAGAATAGTAAGATGGAGATCTCTGAGCTCAACCGCATCATCCAGAGGCTGCAGGCGGAGATTGGCAACGTCAAAAAGCAGGTAGGACAGGTGCTCGGCCTGGGCTGATGGCGATGTCCGCTGAGAAGAGCCCACGAACTCAACCCCACACGGTTCTCCTCCACCCTCTCTGAGCAGATCGACCAGATGCATGTGGCCATTTCGGATGCAGAGGAGAGAGGAGAGCGGGCCCTTCAGGACGCAAAGCAGAAGCTGCAGGACATGGAGGAGGCCCTGCAGGGCTCCAAGGAGGAGCTGGCCCGGCTGCTGCGGGACTACCAGGCACTGCTGGGAGCCAAGCTGTCCCTGGACGTGGAAATTGCCACTTACCGCAAGCTGCTGGAGGGCGAGGAGAGCAGGTGGGCCATGTTCTCGGGCCAAGGAGCAAGAGCAGGTCTGGAGTGGTAGGCCACTTGGAGAAAAGACACGCCAGCCTTGCTGGGAAGATCAGTAACCCAGGGGGAGCAGAAACACTCAAGCCGGAAGCAGAGCACTCAGGGCCGTTGTTATCATTCCTTTGCCTCTCAGCAAAATGTCTGTCTACCCCAACAACCCAAGCCACTGCAACGGGGTGGGGGCCCTCCCACCCCATGCTAAAGGGTTCCAGGAAAGTGCTTCAAGTCCCCTCTGGCCCCACAGCTCCTGGCCTTCCTGCCAGTGCACACACCTTTCCCCAAGGCTTCGGCCGGCTCTCACCCCCCACACAGACAGCTGTGTCCCCGTGGCTCCGTCCTGCCTTCAGGCGGTGTGTGAGTCGGACGTGTGCTCTGTTTACAGGATGTCAGGAGAGCTGCAGAACCGCGTGAGCATCTGTAAGTAGCAGAGCCGGGGTGGGGTGCTTGGTGCCGGGTGGAGGAAGGGAGCCCCGGGGTTGGCCAGCAGGCAACAGGCAGTCTGGCATTTTAATTTCCTGATCTAGACAGTGAGAATCCAGGTAAAGACGGAGCCGAACTTTTTCATGGCCTTATGGTTATGGCACGTAGGAGCCAGAGGTGGCTTCGAACACTCGGCCGGAGCAACAAGGATGTGCTCTGGGTCCCTCTGCAGCAGGAAGGATGTTTTTGTGAAGGGAATATCTTGTTTTTGCCTCTTTTTTTTTTTAAACTGAACGTATTTTTTTTCTTTATTTATATATATTTGATGTCAGTTGTGGTCCCCAGGGCGTTCCCACCACCATTTCACCCCAGCACCGTCACCTCAGTCCCTTGTGCTCTTTCTGCCCTCATCCCATCCCCTCCTCCCTCACACAGTGTCTGATTTATCCTTGTCTTTTTTTTGTGTGGTTGTTATTCTTTTCCTTGGTCCCTTATTTGGTTCCCTTATATTCCTCCAAGAAGTGAAACCGTCCGGCATTTTTTTTTCTTTCGCCGTCTGACTTACTCCGCTGAGCACAATCCCTTCTAGCTCCGTCCATGTTTCCACAAACGACTCTAGTTTATCTTTCCCGTTTGCTCAATAGGACTCAGGAGGCTGCCTCTCATGGAGGATGCAGGAGGGAGGAGGCGGGTGGGGTCCCCTGGCCTTCGGGTCCCATCTGGGCTCCGTCTTCCCACAGCTGTGCAGAGCAGCCAGGTGACAGTCAGCGGCGCGGCAGGCAGCGGCGGCGGCCGAGGCTCGGGAGGTTACAGCGGTGGCGGCGGCGGCGGCGGCAGCTTCGGAGGCAGCTCCCGCGGGGCCGGGGGCAGCGGGGGAGGTTATGGAGGGGCCTCCCGAGGGAGCAGCGGAGGTGGTTATGGGAGCAGCAGCGGCAAAAGCAGCAGCAAGTACGGGGCCAGAGGCGGCAGCGGCTCCTCTCGCGTGCAGATCATCCAAACTTCCACCAACGCCTCCCACAGGCGAATCCTGGAGTAGCGGCCGAGCGGGGCGAGGCTCCGGGCCGCGGGCGGTGTGGACTCTCACACCGCGCAGTCCCGCTCTGGTTCGCTCCTGCCCCCTCCCCCACGCCCTTCCTGCCCCTCCCCCACGCCCTTCCTGCCCCTCTCCCACTTAACCTTTCCTGATGGGTCTCAGCAATTCTGCCAAGGAATTCCGCTCCAGGTGGGGAAGCAGGTGCACGACAGGTAGCAGATCTAGGTTTGGAGGGTGCCGGCTGGCAGGCAGAACCCAGCGTCCTCATCTCAGACCTCACTCAGGGCCCGGCAGGTCAGCCACCGGAGAAGAGCCGGCAGAGTCTGCCGTGGCTCCTGGGAGTTGAAGTCCACCACGCCAGCTTCGCCTTCTCACACTCCCCTTCCTCACGGGCTGGTCTGAACAGCTGTCCATCCTTCAGGGGGCCCACAGGATGAGCCTTTGGCAAGGTAGCTGGGGAAGGGGCGCTCTGCAGGGGCCCACCCCTGCCTCTTGGTCTGTAGCTGGCAGATCGGGTGGACAGCGTGGGTTAGCTGTCCACACCAGACGCCTGGGACTCACATCTGCTTCGGACCCTGAGCCTCTGTCTAAAGAAGCATTATTCCTGGGTTAACAGTCCAAGGTGGGGGCATTTCAAAGGACACACAACCTCGTCCACTGGAAGGACATTTCTCAGTAGTCAAAGGAGGAGCTGGAGGAGAAGCTCCTGCTTGTTCGGTGTGGCCCATCCTGACAGCTCCACTCTTTGGAGAGGGCGACTTCCCGAGCTCGCTCCAGCACGGTCTCCCGAGGACCGTCCGTGGGTTGGCACACTCAGACCCACTCTGCTCTGTCCAGGTGTCCTGAGGACTTCAGAGTTGAGACTTGGCTCTCGGGTGGGTTCAATCCTGAAGCAGCCCATTATTTGCAAACCAGCTTAAAGCTCTTTTCCAGACCCCACAGCCCCTTCTGTCTTGTTCTCTGAGACTGGACATCGTGAGAATTTGACTCTTCATTTGACTCTTCACCTAAGATACTTAGGATGAGCAAGAGAGGTCAGGAAGGGGAAGCATCGGCCAGCTGGAGGGCCTTGAGGATCTGGGGCCACCTTTGCTACTCGGCAGTTCCTAACGCCCCTCTAAATCCATGTTGCTCTCGGGGCACCTGAGGGACTCAGTGTGGGCCCTTGGGGAGTGCTGTGATTTCATCGTTTCCTGGCTGAAGGTTGTACCTTGAAGGGCTTGGCGTTTCTGCTGTTTCTATAATAAATGTTTCTGTGATCGCAACTGCTGTGTGGTCAGGAGATGAGTTATTTTTTTCTTTAATTTCTGCAGGTCTCTGACATTATATTTGGAAAGTCAAAATTTTTTTATTACTTTTTTATTGCACAAGCAATACAAGATCTTGAAAAACCTTACAGGCACGATCACACCAATGCTGAACGTGACCATCCGTTGGAAAGCCAGCTAGCTACACCTTTGCTCAGCAGGCACATATTCAGCTCCACCTCAGTGGCGGGCAGGGGCCAAGGCTCTGGGAATGCGATGCTGAGTGAACATGTTTCTGAATCTTGAGACACTCACGACCCAAATAACAGGTTGTGGGGAAGGGGAAGATTCCGAGGGAGAGGAATCTGAGCATGTCCTCGAGGTGGGAGCGAGGCCACTCCCGAGGGCACAGCACATCCAGGAGAAGCAGGTGGCGTGTGGGGAGGGGAGGCCCTGCAGTGGGGGAAGCAGAGCAGGGCTGGGGAGCAGAGTGGGGCCGAGTGCCGTCAAGGAGGCAGGGAAGGGCCCCAGACACGGAAATAGCCTGTCAGAGCCTGGAAGAGAAGTGAGTGTGCGTTAGCGAGAGGGGCAGCTGCCCAGAGGAAAACTACTCACTAGTTAAGTGACTGAGCGTAGTGGGGGTGGGTGTGTGGCTTTAATCCATGCCCCGAGGGAAACACAGATACAGACATTCAAGAATGGAGCGGCTAAGCTATCACCTTACCCTCTGTGTGATTTCCGAGCTTGTGTAAAGGAGTCACATAAAAAATCTGACCTACATTCTCACTCCCTGAAGTAATGCAGAAGGCCCTCCGGTACGGGGTGCACTGAGACATAACTCTTCAGAGAAGCAGCACAGGTTGATAAGACATTGTGTTCTCAGGCACACCCTACATTCTTTCTGAAAAGTTGCTCCATATCTTACCTGCCTTGGCAGCAGGCCTGAGGGGATGGGCCGGGGGAGGGAAGGCTGGGCAGAGGGGCTGTCTGGAGTGGGGCAGAGAGTGAGCAGATGGCACATGCCGTGCGCTTGACATCAAAACTGAGAGCGCGTGGACAGGGCCAGGGAGGCAGGGCGAGACAACAGTGCTGTCCACCTGATTCAGAGTGACACACGGGAGCAGCGAGGACGACAGGCACGGGGACCAGGAAGAGAGGCTCTTCATGGCACGACCATCTGGGAGCTACTAAGTCAGAGTTATCCAGGAGATGGTGGCAGGTGGGGTGGGTAATCAGAAACTGGAGCCCCCAAGGGTGGCCCTGCAGCAGTCGTGGGTGGGGGGCATAAGACAGCCCACTGCAAAGACTTGAAGCTCCTCCATCGGAAAGTGGGGTGACCTTGGCTGACCAGGTGGGACTGCAGCAGGTATAAGTAACACCTTTTATTGATCCGGAGGCGGGAGAGTCGTAGGGAGTCAGCAGGCTTCAAGCAGAGTCTGACTAACCGTTTGGCAGGAGGCTGAGGGGAGGAGGAGGACGGGTGGGGCAGCCGTGCAGGGGCGTCTCTCGTCTCCGCTTCCCCGAGAGTCTGTCACGGGGTCTGAGAGAAAAGGCATCCTATTCTCTGTTTTGTATTTGGGGAAATGAAGGTCGGGAGCCAGGGGGGATCAGGTGATGGAGAGGCCAAGAGTCCTAGCCAGGAGTGTGAGATGAACCCACGCCTTTGGCACCACCAAGCCGGTTTCAGGTTGACTGGACTGTCCCTGGGATGAGCGTGTAATGCGGTTCTTAGGGATTCAGTTGACTCCAGGAAAAGTACCTAAAGGCAAAGCCAACCAGGGTTCATTCCCCATCCCGATTGGGATTATTCCAGAAGGTACAGCCCTGCCTTTCAGAAGCCTTGAACATCTCAGTCATGAAGGACTGAGGCACAGACGGAGGAGTCAAGTGCCTGAATCCTCGGACTGCTGGAGCAGAGAGTCCCCAGGACAGGAGCACAGGGAAGAGGGCCAAGAAGAGAGGAGGAGGGCTGAGCCCAGTGCAGAGTCTTGGGGAGACAGTCTCGAGCAGTGGGGACAAGCCCTGCAAGGCAGGGGAGGAGGCTCTCTGGTACGGCATCTTCCCGTTCGAGACAATGAGCCATCCCACCAGGAGCAAAGGTCTTTCACCTTTAGCTCACCCCAAAGAAATCAAGAAGCCTTTCCACGTGCAACACGTTCCAGCGTGCGTCATCTCACTTGACACTCACTGGCCCTGGGAGGAGGTGTAGAGACTATGTGTGGGGGCTCTGTGCGTCTCCAGGACCCATGGAACAATTCCTCCCGCCTGGACAGTGCTTTCAGACCCCCAGCGGGGGAGCACAGCTGTCTGTCCATTCGTGGGCAGAAGGGTGGACAGGAGTGAGCTGGCACTCAGGACAGCAAGACTCCCAGGGAAAGTTTGCCAGTGGCTCCTCCCTCTGTGAGGCAGTGCAGGGCGGGGTGCTCTGAGAATCTAAATTTAATTCCACCAGCTGCTCATCTGCATAGATTTTGATCTCAGGACGTGGTGAAGAGGAACAATCATTGGCTCAATAAAATCCTAACTCCATTTGACCTTGGACAAGGTGTGCATTACTGGGCTGGGACAGTCCTGGGTCTACGGAAAAGGTCCCTCAAGAATGTTGCCTCGCCCTCACTCACCAGTCCCGCAGCCCAGGATGGAGCGCCACGTTATGAGCCAAGTGCTCTGACAGTCCCTCTCCAGCTCAGTGCAATTCCTATTGTTTTGTTGGACCTGCTGCCCTGGTTTTATCGGCTTTCTGATCAGTGCGGGGAACCTTAAGTCTTTGGGAAACTTATGTTTTGATCAACACTGTTGCAAGGCTGAGCTGGGAACCTAGGGAGCTGGGAGGATCTGTCCCAGAACGGGCAGGGCTCCCGGGGGCTCTGAGGGCACAGCCCAGCTTCCACGCCTGTGCCAGGTGCTCAGTGCCTCTCATCCCACCCGCGGAGCAGGCTCCCCACAGCGAGCCTGACTCCCAGCCTGGCCAGCTCCCTCGGCTGCAGCCCCCGGCATTCCAGCACGTGATCTGTCACTAATTTCCCTCTCCCGGATTTATGGACCCTTAAGATTTTCTCCCACTCGATGATTCCTTTCAAGAATTAAAAAATTTCCTATCTGAGTCTTTTCAAGGTTTCCAGTGGAACACTATTTCCAGTGAATTTTGGTGATATTTAAATACTGTGTAGCTCCTGGCACATAGTTGGTGTACAGAGATGTTAGTGCCGCTTTTCTCTTTAATTTTCTCTTTATTTTATAAAGAAGCTTGTTCCAAAGCCGTTCCTGATTGTTGTGTCATCTTCTGGGTCCCGTCAAATGCAAGGACCCTCCCGCTTCCTTTCTATCATCTACTATATTCCAGCTTCCCTGTAAGGTGGACGGTCCCTGATTTGCAGGTGATTTACAAGCTCAGAGAGGGTACGTGACCTGCCTCGGGTCACACAGCTAGAAATGTGCAGTCCGGTGGGGACCCGGTCTGGCTGACTCCAAGCCTCAGAGTAAGACAAGTTCCTTCTCTGCTCTCGTACATGTTCATCATCGATGTCCTCCATTCTGGTCTCTTCTCTGCTCCAGCGCTGTTAGCAAGAGACTCCTGGGGCCCTTTTATTGTCTACCCAAAGAGACTGCCCCTCGTTCTGTGCTTCTGTCTCTTGCGTCAGCCTCAGCCCCTCCTCTGCTGGTTGCCAGCTTTCAACATCTCACCCCGCCTCCCCACTGTGATTTCCTTACTCCTCCCAGGCTTCAGCTTCCCCACTCCCCTGAAATTTCCTTCTCCCACGTCCCTGGTGGAGTCCCATGGGTTAGGTGACTTGTCATTGCATGTCTTCAATTCCTTTCTTAGACCTATCCCTAAAAATGCGCTTAAACCACCACACCTGCCCCTGCGCCTGACCACAACCTGCCTTCACAGCCTTGTCTTAGAGATCAGTGCTGGTGTGAGTGTGAGGGTGTGGGTCCCTGGATTGGAGGTGTTCTGGTGCTCTGTTCACCACTCATGGGGTCATGGGGGTACCCCTCAGGTGCAAGGTACTGGGGGCCATGGGAGGATGGGCAAAGAGGAGGTCCTGGAAGGATACCCGAGTACACACAGGGCTGACTCTTGCTTTCAAAATGTGTACAGAGCAACTGAGGAAAAGCAAATACACCCGCTCACCCACCCCTGCACACACGGGAAAATGAAGTAATCAGTATGCACTTGAAATGACAGCAACTGGGCTTAGAAAAAGAAACTAATGGGGCATTTGAGTGGTGTTAATTTTGGAAGACTTCCTGGAAGAGGGGACCTGTCCACTGCTTGATGAGAAGGAGGAGCTCTGGGCAGTTGCTCTCAAGACCTGGCAGGCCAAAGCCAAGTTCAGGTCCAGATGCTAAGGAATTGAGATCTTAGGTGTCTCAGAGCTTGATTATGAGAAGGAGTTTGAAGTCTCAGAGGCAACTTCAGAATCTTGCAGAGAAGGGAGGAGCAGAGGTGAAGTGGGGAGATGAAGAGGAATACGGGTAAAGAGAGCAGGGTTGAGTTATCTGGGTAAGCACGGGCAGGTCAAGTGCAGGGGAAGCCGTTGGGCTGCAGAAGGGGTCAGCCGGTGCATGGCGGGCCGTGGCTGAAGGGCAGGTGCTGGGAGGGGGCCAGTTTGGCATGTCATCACCAGCGGGGAGGAACTGGGCTCATATTTAACCTCCATGAACTTAAGTTGCCATTTGAAAAAAAGATAACAACCTAATAACTCCTGCCATGTGGAATATTTGTGACGTTTAAATGCCATGTAGCCCGTGGAACAGAGTTGGTGAACAGAGATGCCAATGCTCTTTGCACCTTCATTCCTTCTTCAGCCTAGAGAAGCCAGTAGCAGCCATGTGGCCCGCACCTCTCTCACACTTGTTTTTTGGTATCATTGCTTACCTCCCACCTGGACCAACACGGGGGACGCAGGCAACGGCTAGCTGGTGGCAGTGGGAAGAGGATGTGTTTGAGTGAGCAACCGAAGGCCCCAGGATTTTGTCTTCTGACCCTTTTTCTGACATCTCCGGGTCTGCTCCTGGCCTCTCCGCTAGGCAGGCCAGACGGCATTGTCTGAGCCCCGCGGCCGGAGTAGGCTGTGGCTGTCTGTGCTCTCTGTGGGCACACACGGGGCCCCTTTCCTGGAGACCAGGCCCCCTTTCCTGTCCTTGGGCCTCTTTCCAGTTTAGGAGGAGGCTCGTTTTGAAACCAGGACGCCCATGCTGCAGTCCCAGAGGCATCTGTTTCCAGCTGGGCTATCTAAGCCAGTCAGTTAATCTCTCTAAATTTGTCTTCTGATTTATAAAATCGGTTGAACACAGTCTGAAGGCCTAGTTCTCAGGGTTTGATAGTATTTGCGTATATTCTTGGCGAGGTGACCACACAAATGTAACATGCTGGTGACCCGTATGCCTTCTAGGTCCCTGCGTGGCAGCAGCAAGAGCACCTTTACAGCGCTGTGAATGGTCTGATGATGCCTGGTCTTCGCTGCTTTCACTTGTGTCCACGTGAATTTCTTAGTTTGGACAGTACATTGACCGGCAGAGGTGGGAGAAAGGACACACACACGTGTGTGCACACACATACCCATACCCTCCAAAGCGCTAGAAGGAATCAATCGTGCAGGATGATGTGTCTCATGAGGGAGTGTGCTGAACTAAAAGAATTTTGATTGCCTGTCAGAGGTGATTGGGCAACAGCCATCACCACGCCAAGACCATCCCAGTCCATTGTTCCTACTCAGGAGCAAGGTCTGGCTTACTCATCCCCTGAAGTGATAGTTGGTTTAGCAGCCCAGGATGTCAATGGCAGGGCAGGGCCCTGGCGACAGTGCACGGAGATGGGGGAGAGCAGGACAGCAGTGGAGGAGCACAGGAGCACTTTGTGGGGAGGATGTGGAGTAGAAGCTGCAGGAGAGGAGGGAGGATGAGGCTCGGAGGAGAGGAGTGGGCTGGAAAGGCTGACACACAGCATCCTGGTTTGGAGCCATGGGCAACAGGACCGATGGCCTTGAGAGCCTCCCCGTACCCGCACATCTGTGGCCTGTGGTGGAGACTTCCCATCCAGGTCTACGATTCACCACTCAGAGCTCCTGGAGCCAGCCGAGCCTGGTGCTGGCTTCTCGTCTCCACGTCAGTCGTATGTTGACACGCTAGCATAAGGAGCAAACCAGGCTTCTGAGACGTTTCAGGACAAAAGCCCCACATGAGAGCTCTATACTCTCAGTGCCACTTCTTGCCATCCAGACTAATCAGGTCCTGCTCGCTAGGCAGGCCCTGGGGGTTCTCGAGCCTCCATCATGCATGCAGAGCGCTCTTGCACCTGAACTCGGGGCCCCATTGTCCCTTCTCAGAGGGAACTGAAGAAGCATTGTCTAAGTGCTTACATGTGCGCCGAGCCTCGACCCCCTGGATGCATGGTGCTCCGGCCTCTGCAGCTCCTTGCAGAGGGGTACCTTCCCATGCGCTACACACAGCAGGCAACACCCCAAATTTGCTTTCTGTGCTGTGCTGCAGGGTGCTGGCTAGGGTCTTGCATATTTTAGGATTTTCTCTGTTAAATCCCAGCTGTGCCACTTGCCATCTGCGTATACCTAGGAAAGGCATTTGACCTCTGTTTCTCAGTTTCCTCATTTAAAAAAGGGGCAGGAGCATAGCACCTATCTCCAGGTTGTGAAAATTTAGCAAGTGAGTATGTAGAACGCATGTGCTGGTAGGTGGCCAGTCTTTGATACAAGTTAGTTGTTATTGCTATTACTGTCAACCGCAATTTTAACTTCTCAGAGCAGGTTTTCCAGGCTCCTGTGTTGCCCTCCCTTAGAGACGCACATTCACACCTCCACAGAGTCCAGCGTGGGGCTGAACCATCTGTTAAATCTTACTTCCACATCTTTGCTTTACGGAACATACGAAACAACTTCTATCTGCTCATCTCATTGCCACGTCTCCTTTATCAACTGCCACTTGCATGTCACCTGTTTGTACCTGTTTTCTGTTGCCAGTGTTTCTGTCTCCTGCTTCGGTTTGTCTTTGAGGAAAGGTGTATCTGGAAGACTTAGAAAAGAACATGCCTTTGCCTCCTGGATCTTCCAGAACACCCGCCCATCTATCCCTTTTGACCGTGCTTCTGTGTATATTAATATTAATTAATGCAGCTCATTAGAAAACTTACATTGCTACAAAGAGCTTCTCAATTTTTCCTTTTCAAACCCCCCACTCTGACTGGAGATGGCTTGGTGAGCCCGGGGGTTTGGAGGGTAGATCTCAGAAATGGGGAGGGAATTTCTTCTGCAGTTCCAGCGTGGGGAAATGCACCTGCCGAGCCCAAGGGGAGAGTGCCTGGTAGCTTACAAGCGCAAAGTCAGAATGGGAACTTGCAGATCTCAAGGATAGGAGGTTATGAAATCCATCAAGAAGCACCAGGTGACAGATGTGGGGTCCTATTTTCCCAAAGTCACAAGCACTTGAAGAGAGATCTTGTCTGATAAAATGATTACCACACAACCGATCTTGCGTGCACAGCAATTTCCAGAGCCATCCTGGGAGCTAGGTGTGTAGTGTTTATTCGTATTGTTGAGGCTCGTAAAAATCTTGTATGGCTGCAGGCAAGCCAAACCCTTGAGAGGCAACACATCCCGCTGACAGAGGACCAAGCCCAAGGGACACCCTGTATATAAGGAGAGGACTCTGTGCTTGGGGTAGAGGAGTACCAGCTCCTTTCCTTTCTTGACCTCACTCCTGTTCTACGTCAACATGAGCCGACAGTTCAGCTCTAGGTCTGGGAGATGCGGAGGAGGCTTCAGCTCCGGCTCTGCCGGGACGGTCAACCTCCAGCGCAGGACGACTAGCTGCACCATGCGCCGCAGCGGGGGCGCTGGTGGCGGTGGGAGATTTTCTGGTGGAGCGTGTGGTGGTGGTGCTGGCGGCAGTTTTGGAAGTCGGAGTCTTGTTAGCCTTGGTGGCACGAAAAGTATCTCCATGAGTGTGGCCAGAGGAGGTGGACATGGCAGTTTCGGCGGTGGCGGCGGTAGCTTTGGCGGTAGTGGCTTTGGCGGGGGCAGCTTTGGTGGTGGTGCCTTAGGTGGTGGCAGCTTTGGTGGTGGTGCCTTTGGTGGTGGCAGCTTTGGTGGTGGTAGTGGCTTTGGCAGTGGAGGTGGCTTTGGAGGAGGTGGAATGGGAGGTGGTGGAATGGGGGGTGGTTTTGGGCCTGTCTGTCCTCCTGGCGGCATCCAGGAGGTCACCATCAACCAGAGCCTGCTGCAGCCCCTCAATGTGGAGATCGACCCTGAAATCCAGAAAGTAAAATCTCAAGAAAGGGAGCAAATCAAGACGCTCAACAACCAATTTGCCTCCTTCATCGATAAGGTAAGTTCACCGGCTCAGTGCCGGGAGAGCCGCTCGTAGTCCACCTGACGTGGCCCAGCTGAACATGTCTGGGCTGGAGCCTCCAGGTTCTGTGTGCGACGGGCTGCCTTCTGGAACTGTCATCTAGGGGCTGTGTTAGCCATTTGCTCGTGAGTGATGCTCATGGCTGAACTGTCTTTCGGACAAAGGGGTCTGTGGCCTCATACACATGGGTCAATTGGACATCACCTGGAAATGGTTTTTTTTAAAAAAGTTAGTCTCGAGTTGAATTGGGACACATGGCTGTGGGATGGAGACAAGAGAAATGGGACTAACTCAACCTTCAAGGGTGCAAGTGAGAACCCTGGGTAGGTCTTTTAACCCTAAAAAGGGAGCTGACTGGGGACAGAGTACACTGCGATATTATAGCAAAAAGTATGTAGCAGGCCAGTGCCGAGCACCTTCCACTGTCACGTGGGGCGCTCTGCTCTCTGAGATGCTGCATTGGTACCAGATCTGGCTGCAGATTTATATGTACTGATATTTTCAATTGTCTGTTCTGGGAAAGTATGTAAACTATTTTGTACTTGTTGCTCAATCATCAAAAATGTCAACTCGATAAGACTGCAATTCATTTTTGGGTTTGCACAGCATCTTTTGACTATGTATGCTCAGGGATAGGAACCAATATTTATGGTAACTGATCTAAAAATAAAGGAGAGACACATCTCAAGTATCACGGGTTTACTTCCAGATGAACTGCAATCATTTTACATGTGCGTAGCTACTTGGCGTCTGTGAGGCTACTCCTGTGTAAAGTTCTAGCTGAAATAGGATCACTGTTCTCAGGGAAATTATAGCTTCTCTGAATCAACTGTGAGTTGAGTTTTGTTATGAAGATGATGCTAATTTGCTCATCTTCTTCCTGTTTCTCAGAATGTCATGGTCAGGAAGGCAGGAAATGAAGTTCTCTTTCAAATGAAGTCTTAGGGCTCCGTTTCTGCACCCGTGGGTCATGGGGTCTTGTGCTCTCAGGTGCGGTTCCTGGAGCAGCAGAACCAGGTGCTGCAAACGAAATGGGAGCTGCTGCAGCAGGTAGACACCTCGACTAAGACCCAGAGCCTGGATTCCTACTTCGAGGCCTATATAAGCACTCTCAGAAATACAACAGACCAGCTGAAAAGAGAACAGTCTATGATGGACACAGAGCTGAAGAACATGCAAGAGATGGTAGAAGATTACCGGAACAAGTAAGCAGGACTGGGCAATTCATGACTTTTTTGCACTAAAATATTTTCAGAAAGTGGCAAGCTAAGCCGATGAATAGTATGTAGCAGTGTTTTTTTGTTTGTCTGTTTTTTGTTTTTTTGAATTAGAGGCAAATCAACTTGGTGTTCTCAGAAATATTTATCTTCTCAGGAGGTAGACTTAGTTTCGTGGTTTCATTGCTCAGAGGGAAGGGGTCAGTATCTACTAGGCGAGCGAGGGGGAAGCAGTGATGGACATTGGTTTGATCTAGAAGTGGAGCTTCAGGTCTCGCCTTCTCTCAACTGTCTATTCACTTGTGTCTGTCTTACAGGTATGAGGAAGAGATCAACAAGCGGACAAATGCAGAGAATGAATTTGTGACCATCAAGAAGGTGAGCAAATTTGATAGCGTGGGCCTCACACCTGAAATAAGTATTACAAGAGAGCAGAAAGAAGTCAAGATGCAGAGAAGCAGGGAGCGGAGTTTTCTTTTCTGCACCCTGTCACGAGCTGGGACTTAGTCAGGCTCTCTGCTTCACTTCTCATGCAATAAGTGGGAGGCAAGTTCCGGGCAGGTCAGTCAAGATCCCTTGTGCCTGTGCTGCTAAGGGGTAGGGCAGTCGAGGGATGGTTAACTACCTTGGCATAGAGGTGTGGAGTTGACCCGAACAGTGCTTCTACCTGTTCCCCCTCACACCTGGTGAGAGGGACTTGCCCCACTGAGATGACTTCATGACGGCCATTGTTTCTCCAGGATGTGGATGCTGCTTATATGACCAAGGTGGACCTTCAAGCCAAAGTCGACAACCTGCGTCAAGAAATTGAATTCTATACAGCATTCTACCAAGCAGTAAGTTCTCTAATTTCAACCTTTACCCAAATGGCCTTTAAGCCCCAACCCACCACTACCCAGAACAAAGATATATCCTCCATCTCCTGACCCTTCCCTCTAAGTTGTTTTTTGTCTTAACACTATAAGAATCAGTGTTCATTGATCTCCGATATCTTGTAGGAGCTGGCTCAGGTGCAGACCCACATCAGTGAGACCAGCGTCATCCTCTCTATGGACAACAACCGCAGCCTGGACCTGGACAGCATCATCTCCGAGATCAAGAGCCAGTATGAAGAGATCGCCCAGAGGAGCAAGGCCGAGGCCGAGGCGCTGTACCATAGCAAGGTGAATGTTCTGGAAGTCTCACCAGCATTTCTCAATGTTTTTGTCTTGCTGTCCTGGGTTTTCTCTTGTATCTGCTTACCTGATGGACTTTATCCACCATCTTTAGTATGAAGAACTCCAGATGACTGCTGGTCAACACGGGGACACTGTGAAAACTACGAAGATGGAGATTTCTGAGCTAAATCGGATGATCCAGAGAATTCGATCTGAAATTGACAGTGTCAAGAAGCAGGTATTTGCTTCCTCTTTCTACTGGTCAGCACCATCGAATGGGGGGTGGCTCACTGTTAGCTTCAGCTCTTGCAACCCACACCCAGGTTTTGGTGACTATCTTGATTGCCAGAATTCAGCCCTCATGCAGGGTTATCTTTAGGTTAACTTGTGAAAATGACCCAGTAGACAAATAGATGTGATGGTCATGAGTGATCTAACTTATGACTGAAGAGATGCTGAGTGAGAGGAAAGGCAGCCGGGGCATCTCACGGTCGGCATTTAAAAGAATGTCAAGTCTGTCAAGGGTGCAGGGGTCATGACTCAGGGCTCAGCTAGGCTGCTGTGTCACCTTTCAGGGCTTTTAAGGCAGGTGAATGCATGAGACCACTTCACCACCCATGGCTCTGTTGGACCCAGAGCACTGACCTCTTTGGGGGTGAGAAATCAGTTTGAGACGAGAAGGCCAAGTATGTAAGGTGCTGGATTCTCCTCTGTCAGATCACAGCGATGCAGCAGTCCATCACTGATGCCGAGCAGCGTGGTGAGAATGCCCTCAAGGATGCCCAGGGCAAGCTGGTTGAGATGGAGGATGCCCTGCAGAAGGCCAAGGAGGACATGACCCGGCTGCTGCGTGACTACCAGGACCTCATGAACACCAAGCTGGCCCTGGACATGGAGATTGCCACCTACAGGAAGCTGCTGGAAGGAGAGGAGTATAGGTGAGAAGGGCCCCTCCTCCCCCCTGCACTCTGGCCACTTCTTAAGTGTTCCCTTTCCTGCAAAACTGACTGCTGTTGAAGCTCAACCAAATGACTGCTTGTCCCGGGCGTGGGGAAAGGAAAGATACCAGCTAATCTGGAAGCTCTATGCCATGGAGTGATTTCATCTTCCTCGGGGTTGGCAGCCCACACTAACAACAAGACTCTCACCTAATTTAGATGGCATTCTCTCCCTGCTGGTACTCATGCTGAGAGGATGGCAGAGTTTTAGAGGGCAAGAGGGGGTTGGATTAGGGTTTTGCTCAGAAGGGTCTGGAGGGTTGCAGGTGGTTGAGCCTGCGAGCTGGCTGACAGGGCCCGGCAGGTGTTCAATGCTGCAGAGCCACGAAAGACTCACTTTTCTTTCTCCCACAGGATGTCTGGAGAGTGTGTCCCCAATGTGAGCGTGTGTAAGTACCAGTTGTTTCTCAGGCACATGTGCAAGTTTGAGGGGTTGGAGAGGGAGTTGGGCTGGAGAGGGAGCTGGCCTGGAGGCTAACTGAGTGCTCCCTTACAGCCGTGAGCTCCAGCCACACTAGCGTCAGTGGAGGTGGTGGCCGAGGAGGTGCCGGCGGAAGCTTCGGCTCTGGAGGAGGCAGCGGTGGCGGCAGCTACGGCTCGGGAGGTGGCAGTGGGGGCTCCAGAGGTGGCTCCGGAGGAGGCAGTGGGGGCTCCAGAGGTGGCTCTGGAGGGGGCAGTGGCAGCTATGGCTCCGGAGGGGGCGGAGGTTCCAGAGGCATCAGTGGGGGGACCAGAGGTGGCTCTGGAGTTGCCGGTGGAAGCTCTGGAGTTGCCGGTGGCATCTCCGGTGGCAGCCGGGGTTCTGGCGGTGGGAGCTCTGGGGGTAGCTTCGGCTCCGAAGGCCGGGGCTCCATCGAAGGCCGGGGCTCTGTCGAAGGCCGGGGCTCCATCTCCGGGGGTACTTCTGGCTCTGGGGACACCAAGACCGTTGGTGGCAGTTCCAGCGTGAAGTTCGTCTCCACCAGCTACTCCCGAGGAGCCAGATAAAGTGGTGCCCTCTGATTTGTTAGCTCTCCCTCTCCACCACTGCCAGCCGCGCTGGCCAGACCAGGTCAGCGACTCCAGCCCAGTGGAGAGAAGAGCTATGGTCAGTTTCATGGCTTCATCCCATCTTCCCAGCTCTCCCTTTCTGCTCTGCTTCCCAAAGGAGTTTTTGGATAAGTGGCCAAGTCAGTCCCCGGCTCTGACCCCGTTTTGCAATGTGCCTGAACATCAGCCAGCTTCACCACTGCACTCGTTACATTTCAAAGCACCTCCTTAAGCAGGCCAGCGGAGGGCTGGCTAGACCCGCTTCTTTCCCGTGCACGGGCACACTGTCCCATTTATGTCCCTCTTATGTCCCATTTCCTGCAGCAAGCTCTGCGCTGCTTTGGTTTTGTACATACGGTGTAAGCGCATTTTTGTGTCGAGGTCTTGAACTCCTGTCTCTGTGTTGCTACAATAAACTGCATTTGCAATTCTCTGAGCCTCCATCTTCTTTCTTCATGGCCACCTGTCTTGGATGTGGGTGTGTGGGAGGGATAGCACCCCCATGGCATATAGGGGATTAGGGACACATTGGCATGATGGGTAAGCAGGGAGGCTGGTCAGGCAACATTTAACTTTAAACATTTAGCATTTAATTAGAAGTTCTTTCCCAGAGGGTGGGGATGTCATGGAGAAATGGGGAGACTGGGGTTGCAGGTTTGATTCATTGAGGAGACTTTCCTGAAAAGGGCAGTGAGCAGGCAGGTTGGGAAGGAGGAGTCTGGCACTGAGACCACGAGAATGTTTTGCTCAGAAAAATAATTGATCAGGTGGCATAGCCTAGGTGTGGGTCATGCAGCGTCAGCAGTGACGCAGCCGGAAGACAGACTTCGGCCTGGGCGCTCAAGAACCAAGGGAGGGGGTGGAGGGTGGCCCCACTTCTCACCCTTTAGGCCACCACTTAAAGCTCTGCTCCATCTCGGAAGTGCCCACGTGGACATGCGCGCCGTCCAGTTGTGAAGCAGGACGACAAGACGCACAGTGGTCAGAGCAGTGGCTCCGGAGTCACCGAGATGCTGGGTTGGGCCTTAGCAGCACCTTTACTTGTCCCATGGTAACATGCGAGCTGTGGGCCTCTCTGCTGCTCGGCTTTACTGTCTCTGTGATGGGAATGGCGTTCTCCTCATGGGCGCTATTGTGAGGCTTGACTGGGATGATGCGTGAACACAGCTCAGCACCTAGTAAGTTCTCAGTGCCGGTCAATTTTAGTGATAATGGCATGGCTGCGGATGACCTGGCAAGAGCTTGCTGATCTCCAGAGAACTCAGTCTATTCTTCCTCTAAGAAACGAATGGATATCACCTTCCCAGTGGCTCCAGGACCGTAAAAAATTCAGTTAACTTAGCTTTCAATTAGGAAAAGTCCTTTTAGCTCCAGTGTCAACGATGTTCTCCATGGCGGTAGGCCCACCAGAACATGATGTAAGAACCATTTGGTGAACTGTATTCCTCCGCCCACGTCGCTCCTTCTCCAGGTCTCCTTTCTGCCTGGACAGAGGTGAGACTCTTGAAAGCATTATGGTGGACACAAAAAACGAGGAACTTAGATTCAGAGAACCTTGGGTCAATCTGTGTGATAGCTAAGGGGCAGGCAAAAGAAAATAATCCCCAGCTCTCCGACTGTGTGGATCTTTGGACAAATGAATGGACAACTTGGAGCCTCAATTATTTGGTAGGTGACCTGGGGACGAGAACATTGCCTCAAGACATCAACAGGAAAAAAATCTATAATAGGAAATTCCCTTTGTGAACTGTGAATGTGTCACACAGGAGTCAAGTGCCGTTAAAAGGGAGCCATGAAGAAGCAGAAGCAGGCGCTGCCCGGCAGTCTACAGGGAGGGCGATATCTTGAGATGGTTATTGTGGTCCTGCTCTGTAGGGACATAAAGATGATTTTGGTAGGGCGCCCAAGTTGAATTTGCTCCTGAAGACTGATAATTATGAACAAACATACAAGGAGTGGGTGTATAAATCACAATGTCCATGTATGAGCTTGTGGAGAACCTATATTTTAAGTGACTAAAATACCTGAGTTTCCCCACCCTGCTTCTAAGATATCTAGGAAAATGAATTAGTCATAAAGGGCAGCTTGGTGCTTGTGGTTTTAGAACAGTGGGGCTGGCTGGCCTTGAGGGAGACAGCATTCTCTCCGGGATGGGAGAGAAGGACTCTGGGGCCACCAGACACAATCTTCAGAAGCTGCTGAATGAACGTACTGAAGGGAGCTGTGGAACTCTGAATGCCTGTTACTGACCAGAGGCATATCCATACCCTTCTCAGGTTATAACTTAATTTTCCAATTTCGTCCTTAGGTTATAATTTCCATTAATCACAGTTTAGTATTGAGAATGGCCATGTTCCTCTGGTTGGGATTTAGGTTTTCCTGGCACAGGTATAGAACAGAGATCAATAAAATTTACAGTGAAACTTAAAATACTTGGAAGGTCACAGGACTAAATGAAAACCTTGTGTAAGTCAGAATATAACTAAATTGAGTAAGAACAAGTGCGAAAATACATTAATATCAGAAAGACAGTAAAGGAAAATCCTGGTTCCCTCCAGCTCAACACATCGCTCCTGCACATACACCGTGTGTCAAGCATGAAGCCAAACATCGGGGATGCTATGAGTGAGATGTGGTTCTTTTTTCCAAAGAGCGTTGAGCCTTGGGTGGTGGCAGTGTATAGACAATGAAAGAAACACATACAAGGTAGAGAAACAGTACATTTAAGATTGGTCTTTGACAGGGTTTAGGAGGATACCTAGGAGTCTTTCAGGCAGATAAAGGAAGTCAAAGTAGACAAGGTCATCGAAGGCAAAGAAAGACACTCTGGGCAGGAGGAATAATATGGATAAAGAAATGGAAAAGTGAAATTTCATGACGTATTTGAACATCTGAAGGAACATGGAGCTAATGAAAAGAAATGAGATGAGGAGTTGGATTCAGGCAGGAAGGGCCTCATATGCACTCAGTGGAGTCTGGGCTGGTTTGTGGGTCAGCGGGTCTCAGCAGGGGCTTGGGTATCTATTGACTTACAACAACCTACTATGTTCTGGGCTCATGGAGGGGGGGTTTGTCTTACTGTTACTGAATAGGAATCCAGCACGAATACTGTTTATTTTGTACTTGAGTATCTCCTCAGATACCTGGTTTGTCGATCTGTTCATGGATATGTCATTTTCCACGTATTTTATGGTTGAAAGGGCTGTTATAAGTGAGGGGAAACAGTAAAGGAGTTTGAGAGTGTACAGTAGTAGGAGAGTGACATGGTTAGACTGGGTTTCAGAGGGATCTCTCGGGCCAGATGGTTGTAGGAAGACTTGTTAGGAGAATATTGACAGGGTGCAGGCAAAAAATGATCAGGACTTGCACCTTAGTTTAAAAGTTGGTTGAGTGGCCAGAAGTTGGATAAGAATCTGGACTGAGAGGTCCTGGGAGTCTAATCTTCAGGCCTCGGTGATGGATTGGCTATGGGGTGTGGGCAGGGACAGGGGCAGCAAAGCAAAGGGATGAGTTGAGGGTGGCTCCAAGTTTCTGGCTTGAGTAAAAACATAGCAAGTGGATTAGTGGGGGTTTTGCTCTTTTAAGGTGACTCTACCCATGAAATTATTGGGACTAGTGGTATAAATTGAGTCTTGAACGAGTAAATCTTCGGATAAGTCAGAAGTAAAGGGAGAATTAGAGAACTAAGAGTAGGAAAGTCAAACGTACAGGGAAAACTTACTCAAATGGAGAAAATTTAAAGGCTATGAGGCCAGCAGTGATTCTTCAGGGACAAGATAATGTGGCTCTCCAGGCCAGTTCCCCAGAGTCAGGGATGAACTGTCAAAATCTTAGACTCTGATATTTCATCCCTGGGTGGGCCCAGACCAGATCTGATACTTGGTGCTCACCCAGGTAATAATATTCAGGAAAGAAGCACGCAAGTACAGTTGTGCAGTAAGAACTCTCTTATCCCCTTCCACGAAGTCCCTTTACTCTGTGGCAGCCATAGTTTTTTGGCTATCCTTCCAGAAGTATCTATGCACAAGCAAGCAGAGAAGTACATCTCTATGTATTTGTTCTTCTTTCTCAGATGTGCTGCCACCCCAGCATCCAACCCAGTAGACTTCACTGTTTCCATTCCACTGGGAGTTCAATTGCACGTTCTTTAGCAGATAAGCTTTGGGGAGATGATTTCTGACCACTGGCTAGAGCCTATGATACAATTTCAGCATTTTGTCTTTGCCTTGAGACATCTACATCCGCTCCCTCTCCCTGGGTTGAGACCCATATGTCTCCCTCCTAGTGTCTCATCTGGAAGGACAGACTCCTTCCTTCTGTTCATGGGGGAGGCGCCCCTAGGACCATCCTTCCTTGGATGGTCACCAGGTTGCAGCCATCAATTCAGTGGCCAGTCTGCCTCCTCTAGCCCCCTCTCTAATAAAATTCTGAAATTTCTCTAACTCTAGGGAAAATGGCCTTCGCCATGGGCTCTCCTCCCCGCATGCTAATGCCTGTCATGGAATCCAGGCCTGAGACAAGCACCGAGTGTTCCTGGGAGCACCACAGAGCCCAGCAACTCCTCCTGCGGTGCTGGTTTCTCAGATCCTGCCACAGCTTGGCTCAACTGGCCGTCCCTCCTTCCCTGGGGTTTAGTGCTGATACTTAACCCCTAGGCCACCAGAGAGGCCCCCTTCTCTTGATTTATACCGTAGTTGTGTTCCTTAACCATTCATTACCTCTGAAAGGGAGCAAAACCATTGCATGTGTGTGATGTGGGGTCTGGGTTGAACCATCAGCACTGGTGGGACGCTCAAAAGCTGTGTGGGGTCTAGCAGAATCTGGGTGTGTCCACTAAAGGTCAATAACAGCGCCCATATCATACTGCCAAGCAACAGAATGTCTCCAAAAAATCCCAAGGGCAGTACTGCTGTTTTAGGACAATGTGACTAGGGACATTTTACAGCATCTGGGGGAGGGTACGTGGCACACCATTTCAACCACCTCTCTCTCCCTCTCCCTCCCCCTCTCCCTCCCGGCCCCTTCTCTGTTGTGAACAGGCCATATCTCCATCTGAGTGTATAGTATGGGGATTCCTGTTTCTATTCCTTTCTGGTTTTTTACTTTTTGCCATTAAAGAAACTTATTCTAAAAAGAGAGAGAGACACTCAAGAACAGAATCCCAAGATCCCTCTGCTCAAGGACCACAAAGACAGAGATGCAATCAGAAAAGCGTACACAGGAGCAGTCCCTAGAGATGGGGAAGGGGGCATGGTGTCATGGAAACCGAGAAGGAAGCACGTTCCAAGAGGCAATCTGGAAGAGAAGTCGTGAGCAGAAGTCCCTGGAGAGTTGAGAAGAGCCTAGAAATATGGTCAGGATTCGGGTGGCAGGAAGGGATGAATGGGCGCTCTAGGCTTCCCCTTGTGAAGAGTGGGCAGGGGCAGTCTTGGGGTGGAGGAAGTGACTCCTGGGCGGTGACAGCTGGCGAGGTGACAGATGTGGGCTGTAATGCTGCTTCTTGCTGGCTGGAGTTTTGTGCCAGACAAAAGGGAGGGTAAAGATGCCCATGGGACATCTGGGTGGTGTCAGCCATTTTTGGTTGGTTGTTGGAGGGACGGAGGCCCAGGTGTTCTGGGACGCTCTGCATCACCGTGTTCGCCCCTCCCATGTCTGCTGGAGGGAATGTGGCACTCCCTGGCAGTCCATTATCAAGAAAATGGCGCAGCCTTAGTCAACTTGTGACCTTCCCAGGTTCATGCTGGGTTATTCCCACCCCTCCCTGGTGCCACACCCAGTTTCCAATTTGTCAATAGGCCCTGCTGCTTCTCTCTAGACAGTGCGCAGTGTCCTCTGCTGGCACGAGGGCGCCCTGCACTCCCGGCCGGGCCTGTACTGATCACGGCAGTGGCAGCTCTCGGGGTCGTGACAGTGAGAGCTGCGCCGGCAGCTTCAGAGAACTTCTTGGGAGACAAAGAAAAAGACTCTTTGTTTCTGTCCCCTTGGTCCTATAGGCATATGGAAGCCGCTGTATATTTTTTGGTATAGAGGCTGATGGTGGGAGAACTTTCTCTGATGGTAGGAGAAAGTTCTCCCCGCTAGGTGTTGAGTGCAGTTCCGAGCATTTGGGGAAATTTGGGGACATTCTGAGCATCGGAAGAGTGACTCACTGAAAAGCCAGGGCGAGTGCAGGGCAAGAAGGGGGGGCAGAGGAGGGATAGGAAGGAGACCAAAAGTGAACAAGGGAGTTTGATGGACATTTCCCTGAAGATGGCCACGCCATTGTCCCTGCTTGGGGGTGACGGGTCCCTCGAGCTCTTGCCCTGGACTGACAGCAGCAGGGGCTGCACTGTGTACCATGACTCCATTGCCACGCAGACTCCAGCGGGCTGGCCCGTCCTGAGGTGGGGTGCTTCAAAGACAGGTAAGCCCTGGGTAGAGGCACTTCCACCTCAAGGCCCCCCGGTCACCTCCTGTCTCCACAGTCGGAAGAAAATGAGGAACCGTTTTCCATATTCTTCTTTCTTTTCCTTCCCCAAATCTCAGCTTCAACTCCCAGAATATTTTGACCAGTCACTTTACAAAGTGTTGAAGTTTGATCTTGGTTTGAGCTGATCTGACAGGTGATAAGGAGAATATTTTTGTTTGTTCAGTTGAGAAAATGCTGGAATTCGGTCCTTGTGCAGGGGTCGTTAGCACAGGGTGCACATGAGGCAGGGGCTGAGGTGCTGCCATCTTGTCCCTCCTGCAATCAGGTCCTTAATTAACTTTAATTATTTGGAAGATGAGAAGGGGTGCGGGAGAGCGTAGGTCCCAGGTTCAGCTCTCTGGACCCAGCATTCTATATACATTCTACCTGCCACATTCCTACTCTGTATGAAATGAGGTAGTTAACCAGTTCCTTTTGTCATCAGTCTTAAGTTTCTCCTGTTGTCTTAGGGTTGACTCCCTTTTGCTCTTGGTGGAGCTGGGGAACATTCTGGGCAAGTGTACTACCTCTGTATGCCTGTAGATGGTCCTGTAGTTGAAACCATCTTTGGAACACTTGCAGTCAAGACAGTCGAGTGTCTTCGCTCACATTGCTAACTACTAGGGTGTGCCTGGGATTAGAGAAACCCCTCTGGGTCCCAGGGGGTGTGCCCTGTTTTTGGCTTCCTTTTCCTCAGTAATCCTTTCTCTTGGCTTGACGATGCATAAACAAGGTTTCCATGGTGAAGGCATCAGGCTTTGGGGCACTGCAGTGTGCCTCATTGCCACCTGTGTCCTGCCACATGCCACTACGGAGCTGTGTGTACCTGGCAGGGCCAGCTGAGGGAGTGCTGTCCATCCCGTGGCAGGACAACCTCCAACTTGTGGTTATTGCGGTCTAATGCAGCAAGGGCTAGAAAGCCTTGCCCTGGGATCCAGCCTATGAACTCCTTTCCTGGCCACCCACAAGGGTATGAATAGGAAAGGAGCAGTTGTTCTGGTGCCTTTACAGCCTAGGGGAAGCATTTTAAAGATTTAAAAGCCTGGACAGATATTAATTTCAGAACAGGAGGTGGATCCTGGAGACTTTGGGCCAAGTCCTAGTCTGAATGACCTACCTGGTATTTGCAGGCACGTCTGCACCGTCTGAGAGGCTCAGTGTGCTCATGTGTAAAATGGGCACATAATACTTGCCGACTTCTTTCAGAAGGAGGTTATCTGAGTGAAATGACATCTGCAAGGGTGCAGTGTTGCCGAAGGGAGCTCTCATCGCCAGGCTGATCTGTCCCAGAAGGTGCTTGAGTTGGGGTGGGGCTGATAAGCAGAGGCATTACGGGGTTACCTGGAGAAGGCTGAACTCTCATTTGCTCCTTTGGCTTTATTCATGTGAGTCTTGAAGCTCTCAAGAGGCCTCCTTATAAAAGAAACCCTCCCTCATTGTGCAGTGAGTGGTTGGGTACCTGAACGGGGCTGAGTGACCCCAAGCCCTGGCGCAGTAAGGGACAGGTGCCCCAGGAGTAAGGGGTGGGGGGCTGAAGGGATGGGCTTGTGAGCCTCAGGTAGGGGTTCATGGTTGGGTGGCAAGGAGGTACTATCTTTATTTTTTTTAACCACAGTGTTGGAATTTCTAGACCTTTTCTGCAACTTTGACAGACAGTGGGTAAGTAGAAACATTTGCTTCCTGGTGGAAATTGTGCTAATTATTCCATGTATTATTTCCTTTAGTGTTTTATTTCAATTATTGTATTTACCTTCACATCAACTATTATAATTATGTCTACTGTACAGATGAGGAAATAGAGGCCATGAAGGGGCAGGTAGCCCTGCTAAGGTCAAGAAACCTATATGGGTGGCGGGGCCGGGGCTGTGTCCCAGGGGTGACACCAACTTGTCCTTCTCAGCACACAGTGTGGCGTCAGTTTAATGCAGGGTGCCCTGGAAGGTGACGTGCCCATACCGTGCCTCCCCTCGGCAGACTCCCAGCCCCTCCCTCTGGACACGGCAGGCTCTTCTCACACTGGGGCAGGGGACAGGGAGGGCCCTAAGGAAAAAGAAGAAACCCCAAAGGCTCCATGTTTTGGAATCCTGAGGCTTGATTTTTTTATTGGAAATTAACTTTATTTAATTATTTTCTTACATTGTTTTTAGTTTTTGGACAACTTTGATTAACTATGCAGACTGCACCAGAGGGGAGAAATCAAATGCTATTCAAAGATTAACGACATAAGAAGCCTGAGGCTTCTCGGCTGAGCAGAGAGGGCGTCTGTGAGACTCAGCCTCAGAAACGTCTTTCTTGTGACGTGTCCTCTCCAGGATTCTCAGAGAAGACGATGAGGCACCCTGCCCTCTCAGGCCTTCGAGGGGCCCCTGGTCTGCCCGGCTCAGGGGAGGCTGTTCCCTCAGCACCTGCCAGAGAGCAGCCTCGAGGAGGAGTGGAGCGAGGACTTCCTCACCGGTCTTCAGGCTCCTCATGGGCAGAGCCAGCCTGCCCCTCCCGTCTCATCCTTCCTGCAGCTCTGGGAGCGGTGGAGGCTGCTCACCCCTTGGCAGGCTGCTGCCTTGAGTTTTAGGGAGAAGGCAAAGCCTGCTTTTCCAAGTTCCTGCAGGCAGCCAGCTGCTGAGTATGATGTGCTAGTTTGTTGTCTGGGAAGCAGTTGCCCCAGAAGGGCCAGGACGCCAGAGCCCCCAGGCGGAGGGGCTGGAGGCAGGAATGAGGACCAGGGAGCAGCAGGGTCAGCCCCGAGAGGCTGCCGAGCTCCTGAGCTCCTTCTTCTCTGTCTTACAGATGCTGCTCTGGGAAAAGAGGGAAGTGGAGATGGAAACTGTAGGCGGGCAGGTGAGTAAGAGCTCAAGCCCTTGGGGAGTGGGAGCTGCTGGGATACAGAGCAGACAGCCCTGCAGCTCGTAGCTCTGCTGCGCCGAGCAGCCACGGCCCTGCTTCTGAGGGGCTGTGCTCTGCTTCTCTCAGGGGCTTGGCCTTAGCTACGGCCCGTCACCCCACCCAGGGTCTGCCTTGGATGGCCCTCTAGTCCCCCAGAATCTCCCCAGCTCCCGACTTCCCCTCATCTGCCGAGACCTCCCCCCCCCCCTCCAGGGGGGCTGGTGACTTCTGCAGCTCAGAGGCCAACTTCCCAGCCCTGCTTCTTGATCGACCCCTTGCTTGCCCTGGGGCTCCCAGCAGCTTCCTGGGGATGAGGGAGGGGCAGGTGCTGGCTCTCCTGACAGTCAGCTGAGCCCCAGCAGCGCTGTGCCAGGCCCTGTGTGGGCCCAGAGAGCTGGCGATGACCTGGGAAGCTTGTCTTCCTTCCCAGGCCTCGGTCTTTCCCTCAGCTTCCCTCAGCCACACACCAGAGGCTACAAACCGTCCTCCAAATTTGTCCCCGTCCTTTCTAATTTCTGCCCTACGGACTTCCTGGGACATGGGAGCAGGTAGCGGACCCCTCGTGCTCGCACTCTACGTGATCAGCTCTCATAGTCTGACTGCCCCTCGGCCCCTCGGCCCATGCCACAGCAGCCCCACCTCCTTGGTGCTCCCTGCCCCGTCTCTGCCCTCTCTGGCAGGAGCAGAAGCCCTCCGCATCCGACGTGGCCAAGACGCCTTCCCGCCGGGGCCCTGCGTGGCTGGGAGGCAGTGGCGAGACGGCACATTTGTGGCCATGTCGTAAGCTGCTCTGGGGGCAGGCCTGGGGCAGGCGGCAGGAACAGAAGGCGAGAGCAGTCCGGGGCAGTGGTGTGTGGACAGGCCTGGGGCATGGGCCCCAGTGAGCATTTGGAAGCACTTTCCTCCCTCTTCAACGAAACTGCAGGAGCACCTCACTTTGCAAGGGGTGCTCAGGGCCCAGCAGTGGACACTTCGGAGCAGCCCAGGGACTCTTGCGGAGAAAGCGGCTGGGACTCTGTGGGCTGAGACCCCCTCCCCCCCAAAATGATGACCCTTGAGAAAGTGGTGTGATGAGTAAGCTAAGAAGGGGAAACAGAACCGCGGGGAGGCTGTGAGTCTCTTCAAGGGGGAGCAGGCCCCTTGCGGGCTGGAGATCAGTGAAAGTTTTCAGGCCGAGGAGGATTCTGGGCAGGAGAGGCTTGGGTGGGGATGCGTGGAGAGGAGATGGGGGGTGGTCCTTCACATCACTGGCCCTCTGGTGTATGGGGCGACGCCTGGCATCCCCACGAGCTCAGAGCAACATGCACCCGGTCACCAGCCAGGCCATGACAGCAAAGCAGCCACGTGTCGGTGTCCAGCTGCGATAATTCCCATCTCTTGGGGTTGTCAGCAGATTGGAAATGAGAGCAGGAATGCCCCTTGTGAGGGATGAAGTGCTGTGCAAGTGGGAGCTATCTAAAGTCTTGCGAGGAGGCCATATAAGATGGAAAAGCTACTCCTGTGCCCTCAGGGCTCAGTAATTCCAGATGCTGTCCTAGTGGGCAGAGGGTCCCGGGGGAGGAAGACCTGCTTGCTCAAACCTGACACCCCTTTCTGCGGTCCATGGATGAGAGGACTTGCACTTGGTTAGTGTCTACACACAACAACAGCAACAAAACAAAAACATCGAAAATGTGGGCAATGACCAGGTTTCACGGGCTGACTAGAAGCCTGGCCACAACATCCCATCACAAAATTCTGTCTTTATCACTCTCTTACCAGGAGCATTATTTCTGCGTGGTGCTGAACCACGTGGAGTTAAACGCGCAGCGGGAAGTACATACACCATCCCTGTCCTCTGGGGTCCTCACATACGGACAATGAGCCAATCCACGGGCATCGCGATGGCCCTGAAGTGGACAGGCCTGACCAGAGCTGCGGAAGTGAGGGCCCTGCCTGCGAGAGGGTCCCAGGGAGCCCTCAGTGTATTATGCTCCAGCGTTCAGGTGCCGGCTGACCTGGAGGCTGGTGGCGAAGGTGGGGTTCAGACACCCCTATTCACCCCTATCCCCGGGATGTTCGTCAAGAGGCTCCAGGACATTTCCACCTCTGGTGCTCCCTCTGGGTGTGAGATGCAGCCCAGAAGAAAACCCAAATCAAGACCCAGCACATTTGGCAGAAACAGTAAAGGCATTTCCTGTGAGGGAGGAGGCACAGCTGAGATTCATATCCCAGCAACGCTAGGCAGAGAAAGACAACTCTTCTTCAGGGTCTCTGCGGGGCTACCGTGGCGCCCCAGAGAAGGGGCAAGGCTCTCTGGCTGCTCCCAGGTAACTGCTGAGCTCTGAGGCCCAGGAAAGAGGATGGATGAGGAAGCAACGGGCCTGGGTTTCAGCGGCTGTGCTCAGCGCTTGGAGAGAAGGAGATTATTCCAGACAGACTTTTATTGAGCAGCGCTGTGTCTCGGCATTGTTGAAAAGCAGCGGTATAAACTCTCAAGGCACTTACAGATTCAGAGCCAATGAAATAGTTTTTAATTGTTTTCTTAAATCTGGACCCCGCAAGCCTATAGGGCTGTCTCGGTTCCTGCCTGATGGCACAGCTCTCCTCCTTAGCTGCTAAAAGTAAGCCAGAACAAGCCTAGAAGCAGGACTGCAGGGCTGAGGCCACCAGAGAGGGACAGGGGGTGGGGGGTAGAAGGGGGAAGGGGCCCTGTGGTCTATGGTAAAGGACTGTGGGTGCTTTTGGGGTGGGTATGGTGTGATAACGCACATCTGAACGGGCGTGAACCAGTTCCCCTAAATCATGTACAGTGTTGTAAATAAATGTTGCCTCAATAAAAAAACAAAACAAAAACAAAAGTCCTCCTTTTTCAGCTGAAGCAGTGTCTTGCTTCAGCATTCTCTGTCAAACTTGCTGCTGCTATTTCTTCCCTTGTTCTCAGTGGGAAAATAAATGGAAGCAGGACTGGTCTGGGCATCTCGTCACCTGGAGCGCTCCAAGCGCTCACTGACTTTGCTGCGGCTCCCAGGAGTGACTGATGAACATCCATTGGAAGCACAGACTTCCTCTGCGCAGTGGGAGCCCAACAGGCTGCGGGTCAATGCCTCCATTCTGCAGATGGGGTAACCGAGGCTCAGAGGTGGAGGGCCCCCAGTTTCTGGAGTCAGTTGGCTGCAGCGTCTCTAGCCCCTCACCTAGTGTTCTTCCCATTCCTGCCATCTCCAAACCCCTCAGTCCGCAGGGCAGAAAGGTAGGCCCAGCAAGAAAGGTGACACCTGCGCTTGGTCACGTGACTGGTTTCTGGCAGAGGGCTTGACATTTACAAGTAAACATGCACTCACAGTTTATGTACAGCTCACCTTATAAAAGTACCGCCAAGTAGGACCAAACTGACTGCTTTGAATACCTGATGGGTACTGAAGTGTGCCTTTGGCTCATAAAAATATAATTCAGGTCTTAAATTTGGTACATCCCAAATGAATGACTGTACCATTCATCTAGTAAACACTCATTGCTTAATTGCTTCTTGCGGATTTAGAAGGCTTTTCAAGAAGAGTTTAGAAGAGTGATGGTCTTTCATCTTGGAGGGAACACTATTCAGAGATTTTTGAACACGTATTTTCTATTTTTTCCTAGATAAGAGTCTCTGCAGCAAGCAGGTCATCCAGACTCAAATCCTTTGCTCATTCCTTCCAAAATGAGGCCTCCCAGTGCCCCCAGGTCTGCAGGCATCTCAAAGAGCTTTGTTGCTAAACTAGAAACAAAAAAGACCCTCTTGAAATAAGAGACCCTTTATTTGGTCTTTTACAATTCCATTTATTTTCCTAGTCTTTTCTTTCTCTTTCAAGTTTTGGGAGGAGGTTTTTTGTTTCTCCATCCACTGCCCCCACCAGCCAGCACAGCACAGGAAGCTTCAAAAGATGTGCGATCACATGGTGAGCAGCTTCAAGTGAGAGAGAAGGGAGAGATGGGGCTCAGACTGGGGAAACAGCGAGGGCTGAGGCCCGAAGGCGCTCCCTGTTGGCGGTTAGCACAGGGCCTCTGCTGAAGAAATAGCAGGTGTCCAGGTCGAAGCCATGAATTGAACTACAGCTGTGGACGGCAGTAGTGCAAAACGGAATTAGCAGGCAGGCTTCCCACGAGTGAGGGTTGGGGAAGAAGCAGACAGAATTTAAACTGGGGAAACCTGGAGGAACTTCAGAATTTCAAGGAAGGCATAGGAGGTATGATTGCAAGGCTGACCCCATTTTTCTGAAATCACAGCTAGGATGGAATAGAACATTTGATGGCTGTCCTGTCCCTCCATGTTGGGATGACATTATGAGTAAAATGCAAGTGTTAGGTTATCGTTATCAGAGTGGAAGGAAAACTTGGTTTGAAAACAATTTGAATGAAGGCAGAGGCTGGGAAGGGCAAGAATTCTTCACAACTTTTGCTTCTCTGTGCAATGGGAGGCATGTAGGTGAGAACACGTGGGTGCACCTGTCAGAATAGCATCAGCCAGACAGCACTTTAGCCAACAAACACATGCACTGTGAGTTGTAGGTGACTATGAGTTCATTCAGAATTGGGTTCATTCGGCTGAGGATTGGTCCCATGGAGAACAAAATGCGTGTACCTCCCCACTGTGTGTGTCACATCTGCTGGGGTCCAGTTAGAAGACTGCAACAGCATATGACATTTTGGCCACAGCAGTGGGAAAGGTGACGCTTGTTGAGCACCCACTATGGGCCAGCACCACGCAAGAGGCTGCATGTTGGTTGCTGGGTCACTTGGTTGATAGTTCAACTGGCAGGTCTCTGCCGTGTCCTGAGCAGTGTCTCTGCCCTCCTTCCCCCTCTGTGTGCTCGCCCTTCTTTTTCAGCAGAGAGCAGACCTTGCTTTCCGGATAAGCCTGGTTTCTATGTCCAGGAGTCTCTGCATTCCAGAGAGAGTCCTATACAGTGGGGCAGTGGGCACTTCAATTTGTGGATGGAGCTAGCTGCCCACCTGCCCACCAGCCTGGCTTCTCACTTACAACTGGTTCTTACCCAAGGCACCTAAGTCAATGCCACAGATGGAGTTTATGTGAGAATATCATTAGCCAGGCAGCTCTTTAAAACTAAAAAAAAGGACATATTGGGTAAGAAAGGAGGGGAGGCCTGGGGCTGTGATGGAGAACTGGGTCAGGGGTTGGGACTGCAGACTGAGTGAGCAGTTTTAAAATAATCACATACAAAGGAATGCCCTGGAGGAGATGTTGAGCAAGTGGCTCCTGTTGGGCGCCTGTCAGCCTCCTGTCCCACCTTCCTGTGGATCCCCAGGAGCTCTGGCTCCTCCGAGCAGCACTGCATGCTCTGATGGAGGGTGCTGGGTGCTGCAGAGTAGAGAGTCGGTGGCTGTGGGAGATTTGGGCTGCAGATGGCTGTGCATAGCCTCTCCGTTTTCTGAACTTCTTCCTTGACATTGGACCCACTGAACTCGGAGCCTAGCAGGGACTGAGAAAGGAGATTTCTCTGTTTGCTTGTTTTGTTTTTGAAATCCAAACACTTGGTTTCCATTCTGGGGCAATGAGAACCAGGCAACTTGGACTGGTGCAGCAGCTTGGCTCAGTAGACGCTGTAAGTCTTTGGGAGGAGAGATTAACCTGACGGACTTGTGGAGGGAAACCACAGAGAGGTGGGACAGAAGCCTGAGGCAACGTCCAGGTGGGAACATAAGGGAACAGGTATAGGGAAGGCTGTGAAGACTTGAGAATTGTTGCCATCACATATCTAGATTAGGGAAAAACTGCAACTCCAAACTTCAAGTCCTAGAGGAGATTTTTTGGATTGTAGACTTATTCTCGAAGTACAACTCCATGATGAGGGGGACAGAGGTTTTGGGTAAAGAGAAATATGACCCTTATGCCCTGCACAAGTCCAAAGACAAGGCTCATCATAACTCAAAGCCAACTGCAATGAACCCACAAGAGGGCTGTGGAGGGAGTACAGGGAGGAGGAATTGATTTCTGCTGGAAGGATCGATGTCAACATTGATTCACATCTTTTTCATACTGGATACTCAGTTCACCCCTCTTTGCTCAATGCTGGGGGCTGGGCTTGTTTTTCTGCTTCACTGGATAAGGGGTGTGCCTTTGAAAATCTATGAGGAACCCACGTAGGGGTCTGGGCTTACCACAGCCTGTTGAAAGAAGGATTTTCCCTGTGGGATCTCTCTTCTCAGAGACAGCAAAGCTTAACGTCATCACAGCAGCAGGTCAATTCCTGTGGGATAGTGGTATCCAGGATAAGTGTTTCCATTTTGTAGATGAAGAATTGAGGACCACAGTGGCAATCAGTCACAAAATCACAGCCAGTACCAAGTCTTAACTCCCATTTCACTCCCTTAAATATGGTAGAACATGTTATCTAGATAAGCACAGTGACATTATGTAAAAGACTAAGATAAAAATATGGAAATTAAAGTATTATCTTTAAAGTATTATGTAATATCTAAGTTGCCTTAGCTCTACCCTCTACATTCAAGAGTCGAGGAAGATGTCCCCTCTTCAACTTGACCTTCAAAAAGTGGCCAAGGGGTCTGGAAAGGCAAGGTGCTCCATGGTGAGAATGAGAAGAAAGAGCTGGGAAAGCAGAATCACAGAGCAGCAAGCCCTGCAGAGAATGAGCTGGCACCAGCCTGGGGCACAGTAGATGTTCAGCAAGTGCTGTTCCTTCCTTCACTTAGGGACCAAGCCCCCCGCCCCTGAAGCTGGCACAGTCCCAGTGGAGTAATGGACGACTAGGGCGTTGTTCAGATGTCCAGAGACAGTGAGGCATTTGGACTTGGGACTGAGGTGCTCTCCAAAGCTGGTAGCACTATGGGTACTGGCATGCTTATGACTATATGAGGCAGCTTGGGAAAAAGGTCAAGGAAGCATAAATTTGTTTCTTGTTTCAAATCAAGCATATGAGTAGGTAGCTCTCTGTTGAATCAGCCTCACCAGGTAGTTGAAACACAGATCGGAGAGTTGGGGGAGAGGATGTGAGAAGGCAAATAACACGTAGTGAGTTTCTGCTGTTAAGTAGGAGCTGTGCTTAGACATGTGTTTTTTATCTTGCTCTGTTTTTTAAAAAAACATATTCTTCCTAATCACTTTTTTAAGTGTGGAGACTAAAGCTCAAAGAGGATTATGAACGACCCAAGGTCATTGAACTAAAATGCAATAAAATTGGGACTTAACATGCAGAGCTTGTTGGGTTTTTTTTTTTTTACATTATTTTCATGCTTACTCTGGCCCAAGAGCTGAGAAATCCTGGTTTTGCAACTTATGGTGCTTGTGTGACATGAAAGGAAAAGACTTTGTTTCACCCAGAATATCAATGACACCTCACATTTGGATCATGGTCATGGTTTTCAAAACACTTCACATGATCTCCCCCTTTGTAGTGCAGTCACAGAGCTACTAAATGGTCAAATTGAGACTCACATCCAGAACTTCTCATTTTAAATTCAATATGCAGTTCCAGTATTCCATAGTTCCTCTCCCACATATTTGGTCCCATGCATAAAGGAAGGTTTAGGTGTGGGTGTGCTGTGCATTTGGTGACTGATAATCATCCCCCTCTGGGTATCACCAAGAACCACAGGGTATACAACTGTGGACAGTCTAAACAAATACACACTTGGAGTTGTGTGAAGCTTTGTAGATTTTTGTTTGGTGGCCAGGATGAGACAAAGCCCAGGAGCTGAGAAACTTTCTTTCCTTATCCCCTGGATTTTCATGACAGTCGATCCTTACAAAATCTTCTGGTTACAGGAAAGAAAACTCTTTCCTTGATAGCCTGGCTATCATGCATTTCTGGTGTGGTCCCCAGGAAGGAGAGAGTCAAGATGTCTTGAAGAATACTCTTGTGCGGTGACCTACCTCTTTCCACAAGAAGCTGCCTGTTTGCCCACCTCACATCTGTGCACTGCAAAAGCATTAGTTGAAACTCTTGCTGGTACAGAGGACGAAGCAGAGAAGTCTAGGGCTGGAATTGAGGGGCTCCCCCTGTCCTAAACACGCCTGCTCTTTCATCAGCTGAAATGGGGTGGCGAGACCGCACAGGGCTTGGCGGCATCACGCGTCCCTTGGGTTGGTCCAGAGTAGGCATCAGCATTCTGAAGAAGGGCCTTTTTCACGTTGAGAAACCCTCATCCTGATCTCTTCTTCTGATGATTTTACAGAAATCGAATTGCATGACAGATTCCCAGATAAACAGGAGACGTTTGCAATCAAAGCAACTTCTGGGATGGAGCTGATTAGTAAATTTTTAATGGCTATTAGCCTGATGATCACTCAGCAGGAGTAGCTTGCAGGCAGACCAAACCCATGCATCAGAGGCCACACCCACGCACACCAACACCCAGGCGGGAGGTATAAAAGGGGACCCTGACAGCGTCCCGGCAGCAGAGCTGAGTCTTCACCGCTCTTACTCTCCTCCGGAACCTTCAAGCTTCCTCCTTGAGCGAAGGCGCCATGAGTTGTCAGACGTCGTGCAGGTCTAGCGGCAGAGGAGGCGGTGGTGGCGGCGGATACCGGAGCTTCAGCAGCGGCTCGGCTGTGGTCTCTGGTGGCAGCCGGAGATCGGGCAGTGGCTTCTCCTGTGTGAGCCGCCACGGCGGCGGCGGCTGCGGAGGGGGCTTTGGCAGTCGGAGTCTCGTTGGCCTTGGAGGGACCAAGAGCATCTCCATGAGTGTGGCTGGAGGAAGCTCCTATGGTGGATTTGGTGGCAGAGGCGGCGGCTTCGGAGGCGGCAGCAGCTTCGGCGGTGGTGGTTTTGGTGGAAGCGGATTTGGTGGAGGCCGCTTTGGAGGTGGTAGTGGCTTTGGTGGCAGAGGCTTCGGAGGCGGCAGCGGCTTCGGCGTTGGTGGTTTTGGTGGAAGCGGATTTGGTGGAGGCCGCTTTGGAGGTGGCGGTGGCTTCGGAGGTTTTGGGGGTCCTGGTGGCTCCGGGCCTGGAGGATTTCCTGGTGGAGGCATCCACGAAGTCTCTATCAACCAGAGCCTCCTGCAGCCTCTCAACGTGAAAGTTGATCCGGAGATCCAGAATGTGAAGTCTCAGGAGCGGGAGCAGATCAAAACTCTCAACAATAAATTCGCGTCCTTCATCGACAAGGTGAGTCACCGTAGTGGGCTGGTCTGATGCTCAGGGTTCCCTCCTTCCAGGGCTCAGTGAAAGGCAAATGGCAGAGGTTCATTTCTTTCAGGAGACTTCTGTGTAGTCAGCCTACCCGGGGTCATTGGCAATATCCAGCCGGGGAAGATCACGGTCTGCAGTTAGCATTTATTTGCGCCCTTGCTTTTATTGCTCTTTCTGGAACAAATAATATTTATGGAAAATTCTGAAATCATAGACAAATGGATATAGACAAGGAATGGACTGACTAGTCCGGGCCATGTGATCGCAGGTTTTGAAAGGCACTGGTTAAAACATCTTCTGAGATAGTTTTCCTTCCTTAGAAGTGATTCCTCTATTAAATTCTGGGAAGTTGAACCTGAAATGTCTGTTCGAGGATGAATGAAAGTTCTGCCTTCGAGAGCAGCATTCTCAGTTTGGGGACCCATAAAGTCTTTATTGGTGTCACTCTACAGTGTTACAGGGTTCTCTCCTATTCAAGGCCGATGAGCCTGTCTAAGGAATTTACAAGCCTTTTAAAAAACAGGCCGGGGAGCCCTGCCCTCCAGTGCTTTCCCACTCAGCACCTTCAGGAGCGGTGCCAGTGGATGCCTGCTTTTGGCTTTCCCTGCAATTTATGAGGCCTTTGCTGGGAATTCAACTAGGGCGGGGAAAGGGAAGAGCCTGGAGTCTTGAGAGCAGCTAGAAACAAAACAGTGGGAAGTGAGATGGGAAAATGCTTTCTCTGCACGGAGCTCATGGAACGTCCCTGCTGTGGAGGCTGGGAGCTCAGAAGTGCTGCCTGGCAGATCTGGTGTCCAGCGGGGGAGGGTGAAGCTGAGTAGACTTCTGTACGTGCAGAGCTGCACCAGAGTGGACGCTGGTGAGGGTGGCCCCACTGGTGGCACGGGACATCCAGAGCTCACGTGTGCTACTTTTGGTCATGCAGGTGCGGTTCCTGGAGCAGCAGAACCAGGTGTTGGAGACCAAATGGGAGCTGCTGCGGCAAATGGATGTTGGCACCCGTACTACCAATCTAGACCCCCTGTTTCAGGCCTACATTGCCCGACTGAAGAAATATGTGGATTCACTCATTGCAGAAAGAACAGCACAAGATTCCGAGCTGTGCAACATGCAGGATCTTGTTGAAGAGTTTAAGAAGAAGTAGGTGGCAGGAGAAGCAGAGTGGAGACAGAAATTGATCATAGCCATCCCGTCAGCCCCCAGGAGTCATTCATCTCCCAGCTGCATTTGTGGGATAAGGGGGAGCCATGAATATATCTTTGTCAGGAAGACATTTAGGGCTTTGGCGGTCACCTTTTCTACAAGCTGGGAAGTTAATTTACAGCAAAACATCCTCATTTAGGAGACCATAGTTTCCACTTGAACTGTGAAAATTCCTTGAGACTAGAGCATTTTAAGTGACCACAGTAGGTAAAGGAAAAGAGAAAATTCAACTAGAATAATCTAACAACCGTGTCCCTGGTCCCAACAGGTATGAGGATGAAATCAACAAGCGCACATGTTCTGAGAATGACTTTGTGACACTCAAAAAGGTGAGCAAGAGGTTGGGGTGGGAAGGAGGGTGCTCCAGAAGCCTGTGGTGTCCAAACAGATGCAGCTGTGAGTGGGACCAGCGGTAGCCAGGGAAAGGGGTGGCAGGGCAGGGGGATCCCGCGGTGCTTCTCTTGGAAATAAGTGTCCCTGCAGGCCACGCTTCTGGAAATGCTCTGCTAATGTGCTAGTGTATCTCTTTGCAATAACCTGCTTAAAGCCTACATTGGGTCATGAAAAACACACACACACAGCTAGCACTCTGTTACTCTAAAAAGTTGAGGAAGGCTTGGAATGCCCCCAGGATACTCACATAAAGATGCTGCTAGCTGTGCCAGCAAAGGCGTGTGCTGGAAATCAGAATTATGGGATCTCAGCCTGGCTGCTGGAAAAGGCAGAGAAATCAGGAGGGGTGGGAGAGTGGAGGATGATAAAATCCAGAACTCTCACGGTCTCGGCATGTGAGCCGTGGGCGTGGAGCCCCCCTGTCCTGTAGGGCGTGGCTCAGCTCAAGTGCCTGAGATGTTGGGGAGCAGCTAGCAGGGATGTGGAGGGGCTGGCCCTGGGGAGAGTGGCAGTGCAGGCGGGGCCTGAACATGGAATGCTGGGTGGTGCTGCACTGGGGGCCAGTTTCATCCCGGCCTTTCCCGAAGGACGTGGACAACGCCTACATGAGCAAGGTAGAGTTGCAATCCAAGGTGGACGTGATGAACCAAGAGCTGGAGTTCCTGAAGGTTCTCTTTGATACAGTAAGTAGGTTAGACCCTTGCTCCCACCGTCCCCGGGAAAGCACAGTCCTTCCTAGTTGGCGCTTTCTGGGCTCTCACCATGCACTGTGCTATGTGGCGGGCTCAGACACACAGACTCTGCCCCCGTGATTCTCAGGGAAACCTTGGCTTAGGAATGGTGGTTTGTGCCTGAAGTCCTGCCCAGGACCTGCTTAGTTGGGAGTTTGTGCATCTGCGCTGGTGGAGAGCGCCTCCTGACCACCTGTAGCTGTGGGCGGGGCGCCATGGCCAAGCTCTCGTGTGTTGCAGGAGCTGGCCCAGCAGCAACAAAATGTCACCGACACCAATGTCATCCTGTCCATGGACAACAACCGCAGCCTGGACCTGGACAGCATCATCTCTGAGGTCCAGTCCCAGTACGAGGAGATCGCCCAGAGGAGCAAGACCGAGGCTGAGGCACTGTACCACAGCAAGGCAAGTTCTTGGAGGGCCCAGAGCCCTGCCTTCCCTAACAAGTTGGGTTCCCAAGAGTGTCCACAGTGGCCCACCTGCCCTCAGTTATAAGCGGCACCGAGACCTTTTGGGGCTGTGAGATGGTTTCCCACCTCTCGTGCATGTGCCATGACAGTCAGCTCAGATGACCCTCTCTGGGCCAGGATAGGACTTTCCTTGTCTCTAGCCCAGCTGCCCCCAGCCGCCAGCATCCTTCTCTTCCTTGCAGTATGAGGAGCTCCAGGTCACTGCTGTGAAACACGGGGACAGCCTGAAAGAGGTCAAGATGGAGATTAGCGAGCTGAACCGCATGATCCAGCGGCTGCAAGGGGAGATCGCCCACGTGAAGAAGCAGGTGCGGTGCGGCTCGGGACCGGCCAGCCCTGCCGCTCGAGTGGGGCTCAGGGGGCTGGGGGTTGTGTATAGGTGTGTGTGTGTGTGTGTATGTGAGATAGGGAGAGATGGGCACAGAAACTGAGAAATTCTAACCCAGCATACGCTGATCCCAAATACCTCAAGTTTAACATAATTTAAGGGTTATAACAAGTGTTGGAGTAGCCAAGAGATACTCTAAAGCAAGGATCAGTGCAGGGAAAGAACTGTGCTCCTTTTTTGACTGCTCGCGTGGGTGAAGGGGTCGAGGCAAGCAGGAGGCTGTGGGCCTTGCCTTGTGTCGCAGGCGTGGTCCCTCACTTGTGCCTGGGTGGGCCTGTGTACCAGCCCAGTGTGGGAAGGCAGGCAGCGAGCGTTGCTGGGGTTGGCCTGGGTGGGACGCAGGTTTTGGGAGTGGGGCAGAGAGTCAACTCGCTAGCAGCAGAAGTTCTAGGAAGTGTTTTCAACTGTAAAATGGGTTCATACTGGCCCTTTGTTGTGAGGATCAGAGGTCATTAAGGGTAAGGGCCCTTGGGTCCCAAGTCAAAGGTGATTTGGGGAGACAATGCCCCAGAGGCAACAGCAACTCCTAGCACGGTTGTTTGTGACTTGCCTTAAGTCCAGAGGGATCCAACGCTTCCAGGGTCAGTGATCTGGTTTTCTGCACCCTGGACTCCAACCCCTAGCCTGGTCCACTCCATTTTCTATACAGACAGAAACCTTCTCTCCTTCTTTCCCAGTGCAAGAGCGTGCAAGATTCCATCGCAGATGCCGAGCAGCGGGGAGAGCATGCCGTCAAGGATGCCGGGAGCAAGCTCGCGGAGCTGGAGGAGGCCCTGCAGCAAGCCCGGGAGGACCTGGCCCGGCTGCTGCGGGACTACCAGGAGCTGATGAACGTGAAGCTGGCCCTGGACATGGAGATCGCCACCTACAGGAAGCTGCTGGAAGGCGAGGAGGACAGGTGAGGGGCATTGGGAGGGCAGGAGGGTACCCAGCTTTACCTCCCCTTCTCTCCTAGACCCAGGGCTGAAGGTGATGGCAGGAAAAGTGGCCGAAGGCCAATGTCTGTGTTTCCTAAGCAGAGATGCAGGGCACGAAGCAGAAATGTATGGTTGTAGATTTAACGACATGGAAGGACTAGCAAAGTAGCTTCAAATTAAAGTAAAAATGAAATAAGTGGTAATTTAATCTTGTTTTTTTCTGGAAAGAGAAAACAAAATTCTGTGGAAACAGGTTAGTCTAGACAGTCTGAAACATGGGTCTCTTCTCTCTCCGCCTGGTGGCCCAGGCGGGAACCGGTGGGCTAGGGCATGCTGGCTGGTGGGGGCACGCTCCCGGGAGGGGCACCAGACCCGTGCAGGCTTCTGGTGTGACAAACAATCATTTGCTACCCCGTGGCCTTCCTTTGGGTTCTGAGACCTTTGTCAGCACTGCCTGCATCCCTGTGATTTAATCTGCCTGAAGCAAGTAGAAGGGTCAAGCGCCCCTGCCTCCTCGCAGGCTTGTGGGACCATGTGGGAAAGACCTGGAAAGAGCCATGTGGGTGGGGCAGAGCTGCAGTTCTTCGGGAATTTCTGTCAACAGTGTAACGTCATTTCAAAATTTCTGATGCGGCTTAAACTTTGAATATCAGACTCTTCACAAGAAATGTAATTACCAAAATGGGTTGCGAACTCAGGAGTGAACATTGTATTCATTCTTATCTCTTCTTTTGCACTCAAAACTTGAGAGGGATGGGGTGCCAGGCTGTGCAGACGCGCGGGCGCCATCTCACTTCCTTGCTCTGGCAGAGTGGAGGCAACGGGCTCTGTGAGGCGCTGGCGCTGGCTTTAGAGGCCAGCCTGTGTGCAAGTTCCAAGTGCTTTGCCTCTAGTTATCTTCTCTCTCTCTCCCTGCAGGATGTGTGGAGACCTCAGCAACAACGTGACCATGTGTAAGTGCTGGGGTATGTCTTGTGCTGGGGTGGTGTATTGGGTGGAGGCAAGTGGAGGCCATTAGGACTTCTTGGTGATGCCATCTCTCCTTGCAGCTGTGACGAGCAGCACCATTTCTTCAAGTGTGGCATCCAAGGCCGGTTTTGGAAGTCATGGTTCTGGAAGTAGAGGATCCGGTTATGGAGGAGGAGGATTCAGCTGCGGAAGCTCTGGAGGCAGAGGGTCTGGCTCCAGGGGTGGTGTAGGAAGCTATGGCTCTGGAGGTAGCTCCAGAGGAGGCTCTGGCTCTGGAGGAGGATATGGCTCTGGAGGAGGTTCCAGAGGAGCGTCTAGCTCTGGAGGAGGGTCCTATTCTGGAGGTGGATCCAGAGGAGGCTCTGGTTCTGGTGGGGGATATAGCTCTGGAGGGGGTTCCAGGCGAGGTTCTGGAGGGGGCTCTAGAGGGGGCTCTGGAGGGGGATATTCTAGCTCCGAAAGGGGCGAATCTGGTGAAAGTTGTGGTTCCAATGTGACCTTCTCCTTTAGATAAAGATGGCATCTTGCCCTTGACTTTCCTATTTTAGAATGTAGACGCCTGTTTCTGTACCTTTAATTGACAGCAAGTCAAACTTTGCCATCCACCTCTGTTGGCATTTTGGGGAAGGGAATACCTACACATGGTTTTGAAATACCTTCTTTCTAAACCAATTAGTCAGAGCCAGTGAGAACCTTTGTCCCCTAAGGAAGAATCTGCTTGTCTAGCTTTCTGCTTCCAGCCCGGCTCCCATTCCCTGCCCCTCCTTGCATCACCCAGTTGATTGTCCTTCCCCAGCAATTATTTTGTTGAGGACCCCATCTTAAAGCCTGCACCTCTCCCCAGAAAAACCATGTTTGTGTGTATATAGTCTGTCTTGCTGGCTCTGTATCTTGACTGCTGTGCTTTTGGTGTCTGTACAATAAACTTCAGTTGCAATTCATAACTTGTAATGCGTGTTTAATGTCAAGACTTGGCAGAAGTGGGTAAGCAGGAGCTATTACTCATTGCTGTCTAACTTAAGACACCAGAAAATGGAGACACTTGGGGATGATAGAAGAGGCTTCCTGCAGAAGGGACGTGCTACCCCGAGGCTATGGGCTTAGAGAAGCCAGAGTGTTTCCTTCTGGAAATCTTTAAAAACAAGAATGTGGAGGAGCTGGTCTCGAGTGGGGGAAAGGGCTGATCTTCTCAGAAGTTGTTTGCCAGACCTGGGGACTGTGGTTTTGGCAGGGGCCAGACAGGGGATTTGGGTAAAACTTTCTTTTCCAGAAGAATCCCAGCCACCCACTCCTTAGCCTCTTGATAAGGGCTCTTGTCTGAGGCTCCTCCACAGAGCAAACCCGCAGAGCCCTCTGAGCTGCATCCAGGTTGTCTGCAGCTCTGAGCATCCCCTCAGTCCGCCCCGGTCATGGGCGCGCCACGCCCGCACTGTCCCGTATCCTCATGGGAGCGCTCCACAAAGCTGAAGGAGAATTATCAGGCCATGCCTCTGCAGGACTGCAAGGGAACTCCAAAGTCAAAAAGGGCTACTTCACAGGCTCCCCTAGCAGAGAGTGTCTCAGCGCACTCAGCAGATAGTGGGGCTTCTCTTCTCCCTCTCCAGCAGCCCCCTGGGAGCCCCTGCTCGGTTGGGTGTTTAGTCCCTCCCACAGAAAGCCTGATGGGCTTCCCCAGGGCCTCAGGAGTGGTTGGACAGCAGGATGGGCTCTTGGAGTTGGTAGTGGACAGACCAGAGTTCCCCAAGTGGGAGTTGGCAGATTAGGCTGGGTCAGATCAGAGCTTAAAATAACTGAGAAAAGATGGGGCCCCTCTGGCGGCACAAGGGGTTAAGTCTCAGCACTATGAAGTTATTGGCGGCTTCTGTAGTTCAAGTTCGGTCCCTGGACAGGGAGGGGATCCACATGGCGCAGCAGAACTCTCCTGTCTCACCCGCTGCTCCCCTCAGCAGTGTGTTTCATTAGCCCCACCTGTTCTGCTCCCCACTCTGTCGCTGGTGAATCCTCTCACCTCTTGCACCTCTGGCCTGTACCCCAGATCTTCTATGTAAAAATAAATTTAAAAAAATCTTTAAAAAAAACTTCAGAAAAAAAATCACTGGAAGATTGATTTGTGGTTCATTTTACTTCAGGCCAAACTTTGTTATCTGAGGCCTTAGCTATGTCTCTCAGCCTCTTGCTGTTCTTAGAGTTTCAGAGAGGATTATGAGAGTGGCTGGGGAGTCTTTCATGGAGAAGAGGTGACCTCACCTGTCCCTAGATCTGCCCAGTCCAGGCCTGAGGGTGCTGGGCTCAAGGAGTTCTGAAGGCTGCGGCCAGCAAGGTGATGACATGTGAGGCTGACCACTGATGGCGTCTGCCCTTCAGAATGACTGTGGCACTGCCCCAGCCTTGGAGAGAGGTCCGGGGCGTGAGGGCGCAGGCCGCAGGGAGAGGAGCAGGGGCCTGGCTGTTCTTGGGCATATATAGCATGTGAACACTAACATGACCTTCAATGGCTGCCGAAGACCAGCTACGACAGAAGGCCAGGTCCCCAAAGGATGGAACGGTGTCGGCGAGGGAGGAGGGTTCAGGGTTACAAAACTCAAGTCGGGGTTTGGTGTGTCTCCTTGCTGCCAAGTCTCAGCAGGCTTTTATTTTATATATTACAAGCAGGCAGTGGGATTACATCAATGTGTGCATAGAGCAGGAAGTTAACAAACATCACATTTTTTCAAGAACAGCTTGGGGGTCCCGCGCCCTCCATTCAAGTTTTATGACACATACCATTTTGAAGTAAAGTTTACATCCAAAACATGTTCTTAACAGTATCTTAATCCACACGGTTACTGATTAATGTTAAAGAGGACAAAGCAACTTTGTGCAAATACAAGTAAATATTTTGTTTACTCTGAGTGTAAGATAGACTACCAGTCACAATGTCTAAGATCAAACTAATGTCAATACCTAAAAAGCTACAAGCCCTCAATCAAAGGGAGATACTAAGGTCTTAGTTACCGCTAAACCTAATATTTAGTCTTTCAAGGGAATCACTAACTACATCCTAAAACTAATTAGGGAGTTTTTTCTATGTATGATCTCAGCTTAAGTAGAACAAAGGCAAAAGGAGGAGGAGGAGGGTAGACGAGTATATGTGACTCCTTTATCACCTGGGATGATGCAGAGCCTTCCACAATGGGCTAGATCACAGAGGGCTTTTCTCATTTCCTAAGGCCAGTTTCCGACAGTAAATATTTAAGTCTGGGAGACTGCCTAAAGACTAACTTTTGGGCTTGTAAAACAACCATATTTTGCTCCTTCTGGCTCCATGGTCTTTTTAAATTAGTGGCAGCCTTTACCAGTCGTAAAGGTTTGTGTTGGAGTAAGTGTATTGCATCCATCTATTTCTTTTAGCAAACAGCCAAATTTACAACTGCCCCCGTGGATGATGTTCCAGCAAACACGTTTTCTATAACTTTTAAAATTTTAATTATTACATCAGCCAAAACAAAAGGGAGTCCAAGGGGGGGCCAACTGTGGAACCTCTGACTTTTCAGGGCAGTTCCCCTGTGATGGGCCTTTGCCTCACGGCATAGTTAGGTGGCCCCCATCACATGGCCATTAGTGTCTTAGAAATCTGGGTCTGGAAGGGAGCTTTAGCAGCCGTGAGCTGGAACGTCCAGCTCAGGTGAGGAAATAGATTAAGCACAGGGTGGGCGCAGTAACCGGGCCTCTGTTCTCCAGTTCCTACACTATTGCCCCACCTTCTCCCTCTCCTTCCAATAAACTTCATGGGAGATTGAGGTTTATGTGTGCATTATCTAGATGGGTTCTGAGTTGTTCACTCTCAGTCACTGTGCTCGTGCCTGCCTGTACACACACACAAACACACACAGAGCACGTGTCCACTCTGCTCTCCTGTCCTCTGCTCAGTCCTGGAACAGATGGCAGATGGAAGGGCCTGTTGGGAGGGCATGTGACTCTATTTAGTTTTGGAAGGTGGGCAGAAATGACCTTTACTTCCCCTCATTATTGGGAAAGCTCAGCTTACAATTGAAAAATAATTGACTTCAGGTCCTGGAGCCTTGCTTGGCTCAGCAGCCACACTGCTGTCATTATTTCCTAATTAAGGGGAATAGTTTTGCTATCATTATTGCTCTAGGGATTGTTATCAGTAAAGGGGGGGGGTGTGGAGTGGCATACAGTAGCCTTGGGGCTCAGGTCACAGACCAACTCTGTGGCTTTATCTCAGGCTCCCACCAGAAGGCAGTTCCCACCCAGCACCCCATGGAGTCCAGCGGTGTTGGATTGGCAGGAGGGGCCTGTGCTGCAGACTGGGAGTGCTATTCTGAGCACAAAGAGGAGGGAGGGCACTAAGGAGAGGGTGGGCCCGGCTCTGGTTTGAGCAAGCCCCAGGATCCTGGAGGGGCAGCAACCTGCCTTTCAAGGATCATCAACTGAGCACCTACTATGTGCCAAACTCTGTCCTTGACACTGGTACAACAAAAAAGTGACTAAGACCCTGACTACTAGGAAGTGTGCACTAGGAGCAAGGGGCCAGGCCAGGAAGATGGTGGACTTCCTGGAGGAAGTGGCCTGATTGCTGAAACCTGGAAGACAGGAGTTAGCCAGGGGCAAGGACTATTCCAGCAGATGTGCTCTCATCTGCTTACCCAGAGCTGAGCACATAGTGGACCAATAAATATGCGCTAAAATGAAAAGGAACTTAATAAGAACTTGACCTGTGGACCTAGGAGAGCAGAGTGGGTGGGGCCAGCTCCTAACACAAGAGTCTTTCCGGGTAGACTGACTGACTTGTTCTGTTTCCTGGGGACATTCCAGGCCTGAAAATGGAAAGCGCCAGACCCTGAGCACCCACTGAGTCTCAGGCAAACCAGGAAGGCTGATCTTGCACTGCTGCGTTACCAAACGAGTAATGCAGTTTTATTTTTTAAAAAAGATTTATTTATTTATACATACAAGAACTGGGGTACAGGCCAGAGTCCAGGGTGGTGAGAGGATTCACCAGAGACAGAACGGGGAGGAGAACAGGCAGACCTACTGAAACACACTGCTGAGGAGAGCTGCACGGGCGAGGCAGGAGAGGTCTGCCATGCCATGTGGGTGCCCTCCCTGGCCGGAGGCAGGGATAGAACTCAAGCTGCAGGAGCTGCAGTTTGCTTCATAGTGTGTTGCTCAACCCACTGCGCGACCAGGGAGGTCCCAGCAATGCAGTTTTAAACAGTGCGGTGATCCAGGCAGTGTTCATCGGCAGAGCTGCCCGAGCCTGCTGGCCGCCATTATATCCTCATCCCCCTTTCCTACAGAAACAGAAACTGGAGATGAGCACGTGGTCACACCTAAAAATGACATTTCCACATCTTTGCAAATAACCAGGACCGTGAAACTAGGTCTGGACAAGGGAATGTGAATCATATGATGTTCCTGACTGTGACCTTAAAAGCAGAGCCCCCGAGAGCGGGTTCAGGCGCTGAAGAAAGAAGTGTGGGGGAATATATTAACAAGAAACTCTATAAACTCAGGTCCCGCCATAGACCTTTTGAATAAAGGCGAGGGAAGTGGATTATTTAGAAAAGATTCCAGGTAGTAGTGGTTAAGGGCATGAGCTCAACAGTGGCCGGCCTGGCTTTTGTTCCCGACTCTGGCTGTGCGCCCTTGTCCAAGTGACTTAACCTTTCTGTGTTCAGTTACCTAATCTGTAATTTGCTAATTATACCTATTTGGTAGGGATATTCTGAAGATTAATGTGCTCAGCACTGTACCTGGTACATGTGAAATAAATGTTGCAAGACTAAAGTACATCTACCAATCTAGATACTGACACCGATTTAGTTAAGATAAAGACCCTTTCCATCACCGCAGGATCCTTCCTGCTGTCCTTGTATAGGCACACCGCTTCCCTTTGGGGCACCTCCTCCTTCCCCACTTGCATGTCTCAGGAATGCCATCTAAACACAATGGTACAATATGGAATCTTTGTGATTATACATTCAGCGTGAGTCACGCAGGTGGTGGCACACACACACACACACACATATTCCTTGTTCTTTTTCATTGCTGAGTTCTCCACGTTATGGATTTACCACATTTTGTGACTAATTAAAAGGTACCCGGGGGCCTCCCTGGTGGCGCAGCGGGTTGAGCGCCGCACTGTGAAGCATCAGAGGCAGAGCAGAGCGAGCTCGATCCGCGACCAGGGAGGGGACCCACATGGCACAGCAGACCTCTCCTGCCTCGCCCGCTGCTCCCCTCAGCAGTGTGTTTTAGTCGATTTGCCTTTTCTGCTCCCTACTCTGTCTCTGGTGCATCTTCTCACCTCCCGCGACTCTGGCCTGTACTCCAGCTCTTGTGCGCATAAATAAATAAATCTTTTAAAAATAAAAATACCTGGATTGTTTGGTCTAATGGGCTCTGCCCATCTGTGTGCACAAAGGCAAAGCCAGTGGCAAAGTCAACTCTTTGTGTGAAGGAACTGCAGTAGAATTGGTGTGCAGAGAGAGAGGAGAAGAGAGGGTGTTCCTAACAGCTTCCCTGTAAAATCCCCCAAATCCCCCATCCCCTGGTGAGTAAATGCCCGGTCAAAGAGGGTCGGCTGGAATCAGGGCTACTGAGGCAAGAAGGCTTGCCACAGTCTGAGGCACCTTCTGGCAGGGACCCACAAGAAGGGGATAAGGCAGGTCTCAGAGAGCTGGACAAAACACGAGAGCCAGAATTCCAAACGCACCACAATGCACCTTGAGGTCAAGGCAACGGCTGTTGCTGTCTCTGCCAAGCACCACGGGAACAGCACCCCTGCCCCACGTGTCTCCTCCCGTGTCTATGTGTCTCTTTCAACATGTCTCTTTCCATGCTTTCTTCCCAGCAATACCAGAGTGCAAGTTGGCTGAAGAAGCCACTTTCCGTGTGTTTGACTCGAGTGGAATTTTTGTGTCTGTAAGCTTTCCGTCTTACTAGGCTGCCCCATTCCTGGAGCTTTGGCCAGAGAGATTTGGCTGTTAGGGCTTTAAAATAATTCTCACTCTCAGTTTGATGCTGTCTTCTGCTCCAAGTTTGAGTACATGGAACAACAGAAGACCCAGGAACACCCTCGTACATTGCTCCTTAGCTCCTGACGTTCCTGGCCAGTTACACTTTTCTTTGCTCGCCCTCTCAAAGTCTTCTGACACTGCTGTGGATGTAATGTCTGGGTCTCTGCAGTAAGTAGAAGGGCCGGTGTCCATGCCTCTGCCAGGGCAGTGCCACAAGAATGTCTGGTCTCTCTCCCTGGGTGAGAAACACTAAACACTCTTTTATAAGGCGATTTTACTGTCGCTGGGAGTGAGGGGCAGTTGACTTCCTACCCCCTTGTGCTGCATCCATCATAACCCTAGCGGCCTGGGTGAGGGCCCATGGCAGGGCTGTCCCTCCCTCTCCAGGAAGTGGGACCGACTTAGCAACAGTGTAAAGACTAGATGAGGATTCACCTGGCATTGCCCCCCTTGGTGAGAACAGTGGCAAGCTGTACGATGTAGGGGACCCACTTTATTTACTTATTCATGCATACAAGAATTGGGGCACAGGCCAGAGGTGTGGGGAGTGAGAGGATTCACTGGAGACAGAGTGGGGAGCAGAACAGGCAGACTGACTGAAACACACTGCTGAGGGGAGCAGCAGGAGAGGTCTGCTGCGCCATGTGGGTCCCCTCCCTGGCCAAGGATCGAACTCGTGCTGCAGTGGCTGTGGATGCTTCATAGTGCGGTGCTTAACCCCTTGCTCCACCAGGGAGGCCCTGTCAGAGACCCACTTTAAAACTCAGGAGTGTTTTAAAGACGTGTGCAAAGGATTCCGTCCATGGGGGGGTGGTGGCTTCAAGGAGATTCTAAGAGACTTTTTGCCCCCTCCCTGCCTTTCTGAGAGCCTCTCGCCTGTGGTTCTGGGCAGGAAGTAAAGGGTCAGGGTCAAGGGGACGATGTGGTCTGGGTCTTGTCCTTAGGAGCTTTCTGGCTTCAGGAAGATTGACACACATCTGGAGATACTGAATTAGAACAGAGAAATGGTACGGTTTGGGGAGGCTGGCCAGACAGGAGTGGGGGGATTAAAACAAGTGACCAGAGCCGGTTTCCCAGAGTGCCCCTGTGGCAGGCTCGTAGTGTGGAAAGAGGGCACGGGGTGAGGGATGGGTTTGCGGAGGGGTGGGCCGGGTAGGCAGAGGAACAGGAATGCGAAGGCCACAGGGGTGAGGACAGCGTGAGCACTGGCCGTCAGCCCTTAGGGAGCCACCTTAAAGCTGGTGACAGCAGCTCGTTCTTGCCGACGCGGGTCTGAGTCACGCTCGTCTGCTGGTGCCGGTGCCGGTGCCGGTGCTGGTGCTGGTGCTGGTGATCAAAGAGTCGGGAGGGAGCGAGTCTGGATGAAAATCCACATTCTCATCGGGGCACAGCTTTGTTGGTCTTCACTCATCATGCCTAATGAGATTTCAAAGGGGTAAGACCCTTGGGTCTAGCAAAAAAAGACCGAAAGCTTGCCAAGTGCCATCGGCGGTAACGAACATAGAACTAAAAAAATGATTGCTAACTACAGAACAGCAGTTTTGATTTAAAAATAAAGCGGAGGTTAAATTTAGCAATTGCTGGGTGTAACAGTATCAGGGGCATGATATTATTAAATTTTAGCATCAAATGCAGAAGGCAGCCATGATCTGCACCTAGAACTGAAGAAGAGGTTTGGCAAACTTGTTCAAACACCACAGCTGGCGAAATAATTTTTATGGAGGAAATGATATACTCTGCATGTATTTGGGATTGGGGAATTGTGACGCTCTTGGGTCACGTATTTTGGTAATATCAAGGTTCCCCATCAGATTTGAGGACCTGTCCTCTCCCTATGCCCCTAGAATTCTGTCCTATTAACTCATAGCCCCAGAGCCTGGTGCTGTGCCTGGCACTGAGTCGGCCTGGACAGAGCGCTGATGAAGGGGTGGAGGATGCACGCACGTGTGCTGAAAGGCAGGCCGGCTAGACAAACACCTATAGCGGCGGAGCTCTGCACGGGAGGACAGAAGGCCAGCCTAGGGGGCCCGCAAGATGGCGGCCTGGGTATGGACTCCAGAGTGTCACGCACGAGGGAGTCACGAGGTGTCTGTTCCCTTCAGTGTCCCTGTTGGTGAGGTGTGGTCATCGCCACTCCTCTGGGCCCGCTAAGTGGATGGAATGAGCGTCTGTGGCAGTTCTTTGAGCGCCCTGGAGGGCTCCATCCGTGCTGTCCTCAGGGGGAGCAGCAACACCGTTTTTGTTTTAGTACTCAAGAAACGTTAGCTTTTATTGAATTTATTTATTTTTAAAAGATTTATTTTATTTTTATGCATACAAGAGCCAGGGCGTAGGCCAGAGGATTCACCAGAGACAGAGTGGAACTGCTAAGTTTCAGAAGCTGGTGCCTGAGGCCTTAGTCCCGGCCAAGGGCAGCAACTCAAGGCTTAGAGTTCTCAGTTCCCAATTCTCCTACTCTGATGCCTGACCTCAAAGTGAAATGGCTTGGCTGGGAAGGGTCCCTGGCCTCTGTCTACTGTCCTGATCACTTCAGGTGGACTGACTGAAATGACACACTGCTGAGGGGAGCAGCGGGCGAGACAGGAGAGGTCTGCTGCACCATGTGGGTCACCTCCACCATATGGGTCACCTCCCTGGCCAGGGATCAAACTTATGCTGCAGTGGCTGCTTGTAGCTTCATAGTGCTGAGACTTAATCCCTTGTGCCACCAGGGAGGCCCCAACATTAGCTTTTAATTTTTAATCCCTTCTTTATGAGAAGACTATTAGTTTGCCACACTATGCATGTTTAGGGGCACAGGGGCACACCTCCACAAGTGTATGCTGCCATACCACACCCACCGCCAAAGCCCTGTAACCCTCCACCCTGCTCTGTTAAGCCCCCTTCCCCCTTTGCTTCCACTCCCCCTCCTCTCCCGGTAACCTCAGGTCTGGCGCCAGATTTCAGGGGTTTGTTTTCATTTGTTCCTGTCTTTTGTTTTTTTCTTTATATAACACACATGAGTGAAATCACATGGTGACAATAGCGTTATTTCAAGGTCAAGGTTGGGGGTGGTGGTGGGGTACAGGAACAGAGATGCAGCAGGAGGCCTGCCTAGGCTGGGGGCTGAGCCGGTGCTGGAGGCTGGAGATGTGGGTCTGGATCCTTCTGGGGTCTGTGACTCTCTGGCCCTCCACGAGAGCTGCTTTCAGGAGCCCTGGGACTCAGCCGTGGAGTCACTTCCGAACCACATAAAAGCCGCTCGGCCCGGGTCCTGAGCAGCCCATCTGACGCTGGTGCGGCAGGGAGATCTCTCACAGATGCCACTGTCAATTAAAGGCCTCCCCTCTGCACCCCCGCAACCCAGCTGCCCCTCCGCCTCCCGCCACTCCCTGAGGAAGGGCAATTTAGACTGTGACAAACCTCCCAGCCAAGATCTTTCTAGGGATAATTTGGCCAGGCTAATGATTAGATAAGACTCAAATTACATGAGTGAAGTTTGCAAGCCCAGCACTTTAGGAGTTGTCAGGTTATTTACCTGGTGTCTCTGATTTTGCTGGGAGAAAATGACTTCTTGCTCCCAGGCAAACTAACCCATAAATTAGGACAGTATCTTCCTCTGAGCCCTATAAAGGGGGAGCCTGAGATCCCAGACGGTGAATTGCTTCCCAGCCACGGTTTGGCATCTTACTGCAGCTCTCCGGCATCCCAGCATGAGCCGCCAATTCGCCTACAAGTCGGGCGCTGCCGCCAAGGGGGGCTTCAGCGGCTGCTCGGCCGTGCTCTCGGGGGGCAGCTCATCCTCCTACCGGGCAGGGGGCAAAGGGCTCAGCGGAGGCTTCAGCAGTCGGAGCCTCTACAGCCTGGGGGGTGCCCGGAGCATCTCCTTCAACGTGGCCGGTGGCAGCGGGCGGGCAGGAGTCTATGGGTTTGGCCGAGGCCGGGCCAGCGGCTTTGCGGGCAGCATGTTTGGCAGCGTGGCCCTGGGACCCTCGTGTCCAACCGTGTGCCCTCCAGGAGGCATCCACCAGGTCACGGTCAACAAGAGCCTCCTGGCCCCCCTCAATGTGGAGCTAGACCCCGAGATCCAGAAGGTGCGCGCCCAGGAGCGGGAGCAGATCAAGGCTCTGAACAACAAGTTCGCCTCCTTCATCGACAAGGTGGGATTTTCTGGAGAAAGCCAAGCGTGGACACCTCCCTCCCTCCACCTTCACCGCCCCGGGGGGGCTCCCTTCCAGGGCAGAGGCAGGCAGGGCACCTTCGCAGGGTCTCTAGACTGGAGAAGAGGCAGAGGACGCGCAGGGGTGACTGGACAGTGGAGCTGGGCGGTGGGTCAGCGAGGTGCCAGCGGCTAGAGAGCCCAGACCCTCACGGCTCCAGGAGGCAGGGGGAGGAGCAGGAGGAGAAGCAGGAGAGTGCCGTGAGCCTAGAGACCAGCACACGGAGGGCCCTGGGGCTGGGACATCTGAGACTCCCAAGGCCCAGTTCCTCCTCTCGTGGACCAGACAGCTCACGCTGTGGCCCAAAGACAGACACACACATCTGATATCCAGCTTGTGAGGCGAGACACGGGGGACGGTGGTGCCCGGGGCCAGGTCCTCAAAAGCGGCCCCTAGACCAGCAGCGGTGGTGTCACCTGGGCCCTTGCTGGAAATGCACATTTTGGCCCCTGCCTTGTACCTACAGACTTGGGAGCCCGTGGGGGGTGGGGGGAGCAGCAGCTGTGTTAACAAGTGATGCTGGGGGCACTCAAGTTTGAGGACCACAAGGTTGAGAGTGACGTAGTGGGAGGGTCTTGGAAGTAGAGACTTCCGGAGCACAGGGGAGCGGCGGAAGCCCACGGGGCGGCAGTGAGGTGGGTGAAGCAGGGGTTTGCCAGAGGGAGGTGGGGCACAGGCAGGCTGGGCAGAAGGAGCAGTCACATGCCATATGAGAGGACTTGTCTGGAAACCTTGGGGGGAAACTTGGGTTTGCACAAGTGTTGGGTGAATGGTGATGGGGGTTTGCTGGGCTCGTGAGAAACACCAGAAGGAATTTGGCCTTGTCCCGTAGGTGACATGGAACTATGGGAGGGTTTCAAACTAGGGGTTGATGGGATGTTCGTAGATTGCCACTTGAGAACCATGCTGGTTGTTGCCGGAGGAGACGCTCTAAGAGTTTAGCTGCTAGAGAAAACCCCAAGGCTCCGTGCGCCTCGGCTGAGTACCTGCTTCTCGCTGTGGTGGGAGAAGCCACGCCATGGACATGAGGAGTAGGCAGAGCATGGACCAGGCCACCAGTCCCCAAGCAGAGGCATGACGGCCACTGAGGACTCCCCTTAGCAAGGTGGCCCAGGGGGACACTGACCCTGACCAGACCAGTGAAGAGGAGACAGACCTTGTCCAGAGGGCGTCCCTCCGAGGCTCAAGTTCTGCCGCAGAAGGAGAGCCTGAGTTAGACAAAGCGCTCGGGGTGGAGAGGGGCCTGGGTGACACTTTTCAGGAGCTGAGCTAATGGAGCATAAAAGACGCAGCTGCTGTCCAGGAAAGGGGGCTGACAGCTCTTCCCGTGGGCTGAGTCTCTGGAGATTTGGGTCTCAGGTGCGGTTCCTGGAGCAGCAGAACCAGGTGCTGGAGACCAAGTGGGAGCTGCTGCAGCAGCTGGACCTGAACAACTGCAAGAACAACCTGGAGCCCATCCTCGAGGGCTTCATCGGCAACCTGCGCAAGCAGCTGGAGGCGCTGTCGGGGGACAGGGTGCGGCTGGACTCGGAGCTGCGGAACATGCGGGACGTGGTGGAGGACTACAAGAAGCGGTGAGCAGGCTCCTTGCACCCAGCCCTGGGCTCTCCCGGAAAGTGCTGGGGCATCTGCCCTTGGCCTCAAGGGCGCTGAGGTCGGTGAGAGTGACCCCTCTGAGCTCCTCTGCTGCAAGATGTGGCTTCTCAGGCAGCTGGGGGACAGGGCAGTGGACAGCCACCCTCTGTGGCAGAGGCAGGACTGTCCTGGCAGTGGCCACTTACTTGGCAGGCCTCCTCTTACTCCCCACTCAAGAGAGCTGAGCACGTGTAGGCCAAAGCCTGTCGGCTTCTCAGCTCGCTCAGTGTGCCCCAGCAGGGCAGGGAGCTGGCATTGCTCTTGGACCTCCTCTCGCATCTCCTGCCGGTCTCGAGTCTTGTCCAGAGGACGGTTCTCACTGTTTTGGGACTCAAGCTTGGGGATCAGGAGGTTATTGGGAGCACCAGACAGCTGGGGTGATGCAAGGATCACAGCTAAAAGGGGCAGCAACTTGTTCCTGTGATTTGAACCCAGAATCAGAAGAGGAAAAACCTACTCACACCTTGGGGGTCAGAGGAAAAGCAGACCCTAAACCATCAGTCACCTGGCCTGAGGTGTGGTTCCATCAGCCTCTGCCCACAATGCTACCGAAGAGCCCTGGCGGTCGGATGGGATGGCGAAGGTGTGGGGTACACCTGAACAAAGACACAGAGCACAGCCTCTCTTCCCTTTGCCCGGCCCTGCTCACGGGGATGCTCTCTCTGCAGGTACGAGGAGGAGATAAACAAGCGCACCACGGCTGAGAATGAATTTGTGGTGCTGAAGAAGGTGAGGAGGGGGTGCCTGTCCTTCAGTCACCCAGGGGGTGGAGGAGGGTGGGAGGTGTCATGGGAGAGGGGTCGCTGAGGGGTGAGCTCTCCACGGAGGGCCTGGACCTGAAGCCCCAGAAGAAGATGGAGGAGTTTTCGTGGGGACCCTTGATGTCTGCCTAGCACACATCATATTGCCAGTCCCCTTGCTTGTGTAAATGGCCAGGGCTCCGGATGCTGGAGTCGGTCCCGCTTCCTGCCTGCTTCGGCCTGGGGAACAGGACGTGCTTGGAGAGAGGCTGCAGATTATCCTTCCAACTCTGGCTGTCTCTGGCCAATCCCCCAGGCTGCCCTTGGCACCAGCTGCTGAATGGCAGACCGTATGGGGACAGTGTTCTCTCTTGTACACGCTCTTTGAGACACAGAGGCAGTGAAAAGCTTCCATTTTGGGTGGGGCAGAAGGAGTGCCAGAGGCTTGAGGTTCTACTCAAGGTTCCCAGTGAATCCTGCTTGGAAATCAGATGCCTGTCCCCTGGGTTTGGCTCCAGCCGCTGGAGCAGCCGGCCAGAGGCAGGTGCTGGGGTGTTATTCCCTGGGAAAGCCCCGTTTGGGCTTGAAGAAAAGTGACATCGGGGTCTCTGGATTCCTTAGGATGTGGACGCGGCTTACATGAGCAAGGTGGAGCTGCAGGCCAAGGTGGACGCCCTGGATCGAGAAATCAAATTCTTCAAGTGCCTGTATGAGGGGGTAAGACTCTCCTGGTGCCACCCTCAGCTCTGTCTGCGGAAGGACAGACATGTGCATGTGTGGTTGTTACCCACTCATCAGAGGCTTTCAGAGTCCGGGGCATCGCCACCATTTGGATGCTGGGAACTTTGTAGATAAAGGTGAGAGTGACCGCTGTTCCAGTGCCCCTACATGACGTGTGACATCAGCCGTAGCCTGGCCTCCAGATGGCCAGCTCCCATGTCCTTCAGGAAGCATGGATTCTTACGGGGTTCCCACTAACTCCACCAAGCATAGTCTTACTGTTGCCTGTTTTCTCTCTGCTTGGGGTAGTTCCTCGGGTCTTGAGCGGGGCATCGGTAAGGGTGGAGGTTGAGGGGGCCCCCATACTCTTTGCACTGCTTCTCCGACCCTCTGGTTTCAGAACTTAGCCTGTTGGTTGAGCACCCATGGGCTCCTGTGTCCTTAGTGTCTCTTGTGTGGCGGCCAGGCTGCTTCCCATCAACCTTCTCCCCTCCCCGCTTATCTCTGTGGATGGCTGCATGGGCTGACTTCTTCTTGGGAAGCTTCAAACTTATTCCGCAGTTTTCACATGTGATCTAGCCTGGTCTGGTCTGCTCCACTCTTAGATGCTCTGGAGAATAAAGCTTGTATCTTTTGGGAGGGTCGGGGGCTCTCCTGTTGGAACAAGGCCATTGTCCCGGCACCATCCTCTGCTCACAAAAGGCACTTCATGTTTCCTTGTTGTCCATGCAGGAGATCACTCAGCTCCAGTCCCACATCAGTGACACGTCCGTCATCTTGTCCATGGACAACAACCGGAAACTGGACCTGGACGGCATCATCGACGAGGTCCGCGCCCAGTACGAGGAGATCGCCCTGAAGAGCAAGGCCGAGGCCGAGTCCCTCTACCAGACCAAGGTGACTGCACACCTCCCCAGAGGCACATGCTTTGGGGCCTCTGGTCCCGTCCCATGACCCACCACGGCCCGTGAATTTGCTGGGCGCATAGCACTGTCCAGACACTAGAGGAAGCCTGAAGGAAGGAGACACAGTCTGTCCTAGGGGCCCACTTAGATCGAGGTGGCCATGGATGAGCACACATAAATGAGCAGCACTGCAGAGCTGTGGCTGCGGAGGGACAGGGATTAGGGAACTAGGACACGGGCAGGTTGGGACTGACTTGCTGAGTCTGAGAGGGAAACATGGGTCATTAGCATCTAACTCCCTAGTTAATTACAATAAATTAGGGGGTCTCTTCAGTGTGATCTGAGATCAGGTAACTCCTACCTTTTCATTCGAGTCCAGCTCCAAGGGTAAAGGGGGAGTGTGAGTCCCTTAGATCTCTACTCCTCTAATGGGTTTTGGGTGGAGACATGATTCTTGAGATAAGTTGGTCTCTCAGATCAAGATGGCAACTTCCTAATTGTTCCCTACTATTTATCAGGCTCCTTCTCAAGGGAAATTCACTCTCTTGAGACCTTATCTTGCTTCTCTCCCTACCTTCTCTGCCCTAGGGAAAGAAAGATCAGGCCTGCAGGGTGGGAGGAAGGGAGGTTATAAGCCTGGTAGACACTGCCCAGGGCTTTTTGTGGAGGTTCCAGCTCAGGTTCCCAGGGCCCAGCTACTTTTGGAAGTCAGGGTCAGGGAAGAGCCTGCCGCCTAACCACTCTGCATGTCACTGGCTTGTACTTAACCCTGGCTCCTTCCAGAAGAATTAGGCGGGTCTGCATAGACACGTATTTTAGATCATCTGCTCTTGGGCATGTCTCCACCTGCATTTCTCCGGCTAGGGGCAGGCACTCATGCAACAGAATTTCATCTGTCACAGAATCATCTGGGGACTTCTTATTCCTGTCTAAAGATGAAACTGGGCTTCAAGGAGTTTAAGTGACTTATCGAGGTGATTTAGCTACTAACAAGTGATAGAGCAGAACCTGGATCCAGATGACTGACCTGCAGTTCCACAGTGTTTAGACGGCCAATCAGGAGACTACTGGTTGAAAAGCATTTATGATGATGGCTTGGGGTGGAGGATGCTGACCATTTGTCTCAGAGGGAGGCTGCTTATGTTAGAACTGGGGGGAATCTGTGCCTCCATCCTGGTCAGTGTGTGGGAAGGCCATCCTGCTCACACAGCCTTGCAGAGAAGCAGAAGGCCACCTATTGCTCCCCGAGTTACTCTTCCAAGGTGATCGCCAAGGATCAAACACAGGAGCACAGAGAGAAGCCTCTTTGCCTTCCATGGGACTTGGCATCTTTCAGTGGAATCCTGAGTCTAGGGGCAGATATGAGTCAGCTGGCAAGGCCGGGCACTCAGGAGTAGAGACAGGCAGTGCACAGCCGGCAGAGGTCTGACTGTGATGTGCTTCTTGTGTTCCCCTTAAGCCAGATTCTGGGGTAGAAGTGGAGCACTCTGTTGATCAGTCAGGGGATGACATCAGAGGCAGGAATAATCCCAATATAGTAGGCGACCCAACATTCATCAATAGTGGTGTTAGGGTGAGGCAATCTCATACACAAACTGCCCATTCATGTCCAGCAAGACTGTCTGATTCATGAAGGGAAGGAAGTCACAGAAATGCACTAGCTCAGGGCCCTCCCTGGTGGCGCAGTGGGTTAAGCAACGCACTATGAAGTGAACCGCAGTCACTGTGGCACCAGTTCAATCCCTGCTGCCGGCTGGGGAGGTGACCCACATGGCACAGCAGACCTCTCCTGCCTGGCCCGCTGTACCCCTCAGCAGTGTGTTTCAGTCCATTTGCCTGTTCTGTCCCCTGCTCTGTCTGGTGGATTCTCTCACCTCCTTGCACCTCTGGCCTGTACCCCAGTGCTTGTAAGCATAAATAAATAAATCTTAAAAAAAAAAAAGAAATGCACTAGCTCATCTGTTTCCTCTTTAGCTCATTCATTCACCCATCCATACACTCACCAGATCTCTTTTGAGCATTAGCCAGGCATGGCACTAGGTCCTGGGAAATCAGAAATATAAGAAAGGGTCCCTGCCATCTAGTTATTCTGAGCTTGATGGAGAACAAATGGATAACAGCACAGTGTGTTAAGTGGGTTAGCATGTCAGGGGCTATAGGAATAGGAGTAACCCAAACAGGACATCAGGGAAAGTTTCCTGGAGGAAGTGACTACACTGACTGAGTTTATACTAGCTAGAATGGATGGGGAAGGCCTTTTCAAGTGGACGGAGAGGCTCACGCAGACTCAGGGACTTGAGAGCACATGAGGCCTTTAGGGAACATGGAGTGATTTGGACAGGTGGACAGCCAGCTAGGTGAGGGGTAAGGGCAGTTACAAAAGAAGTTGGAGAATGTTAGATCTGCAAGCACCTTGAGATCATTCTGGAGTTTGAATTTGACTTTGACTTTGAAGGGTTATTAAGCAATTATGTATTAAAGTATGGAAAGCATGGGCCTTGTAAGTCCTAGGCCCAGTTCTGACCATCAGTGAAATCAACTGTGCTTAAGGCAAACAAATCCAGTGGAGAGACGATTGAGTGGAAGGCTGTCGATAGACCTGAAGTTGGGGGTCCCTACCCACCTTTGCCACGTACTCCAGATAAACTCACTGTCCGCACGGCTGAACTCAGTGAGGCCCGGAGTTAAGGTCCCTGCTTTGGCTTCTCTGCCTCTAGTTCCAGGAGCTGCAGCTGGCGGCCGGCAGACATGGCGACGACCTCAAACACACCAAGAACGAGATCTCAGAGCTGACCCGGCTCATCCAGAGGCTGCGCTCAGAGATCGAGAGTGTGAAGAAGCAGGTGAGGGGCTTTGGGCACCTGCTCCCCCCCTCCCCACCTTTAGCTCCCCTTGGAGTCTGAAAACATTGGAAGGGTCTTTGTAAAAAGTCAAGGGCTGAGAGTAAATGCCTCCCGCTCCCAGCCGATGGGACTCCGTCACGTGGGTGCGGCTGGGTCTCTGCTCCAGGAAGTGAGGTGGCACAGAGGAGGTCCAGTCACAGTGAGCACATGGCAGGTGAAGTGGGTTCAGGGTGCCTCAGAGCTCAGGGGAAACTGCTCCTTCCTGGCCCTCAGTGCTCCAACCTGGAGACGGCCATCGCCGACGCCGAGCAGAGGGGGGACAGCGCCCTGAAGGACGCCCGGGCCAAGCTGGACGAGCTGGAGGGCGCCCTGCACCTGAGCAAGGAGGAGCTGGGCCGCATGCTGCGTGAGCACCAGGAGCTCATGAGCACCAAGCTGGCCCTGGACATTGAGATCGCCACCTACCGGAAGCTGCTGGAGGGCGAGGAGTGCAGGTGGGTGGCCAGCCGGGTCTTTGAATGCTAGAGACGGAAGCACTTTTGGAATCCTCAGACCCAGCTCCCAGTTCAGGTTGCTTTGATAGCACCCATCGTGTGATGGGACCGCCGTTTCCTTTCCAGTCCCGTGGTGTTCAGGCTAGCGCAGGGAGAGAGTCCCGTAGTGGGGCCGCCGTGTCTGTCACATGCCCGGCACCTGCAAACATCCCTGTTACTAAAGAGACAGCAGGCCCCAGCCTCAGACTCTGGACAAACAGCATGTGGCCACCAGATTTAAGTTTTGTTTTGTTTTCATGTTGGTTTTTACTGCTTCCTTTTTGTTCTTTCTTGGCGGGGGAGCGGGGAGGGTAACCATGGTTTTCTGTTTACCCTGATGATATAAAATATCCCTTTAAGAGAAAGCAAAAGAGAACGGCAGAGTCAATGAAAAATGCTGACTATATAACAGCGGGAGTTGGACACGATAGTGGAAAGTGGCCCCTGAAGCGCCGACATTGGACAACCCTGCTCTGACGCAGCACACTTTATAAACGTGCCTTTAAGTCACCAGTGGCAGATTCTGATGCTAACATTTCCACAAGTGTAGTTATCCAGGCATAGCCCCATGAGAATGAAGAAGCGGACTAGAGAGAAGCCCGGTGGGAGGGAGGTGGTTTGCTGCTGGGGGCTCCCGGGCTGCAGTTCACACCTTTCTGAAGTGGGGAGAGTGGAACGAGGAGGCAGAGGGCTGAGGGTCCCCCGCAGCGACCCCCATCCCCTGGCCCCTGGAGGCTTTGGAGGCTGGGCTGTGGGATGATTTCAGGCTGCAGCGAGGGTCACTCTGTTTCTGTGTCATGGAGATTCACTGTGCTTCTCTCCACGCAGGATGTCTGGCGAGTGCACCAACTCTGTGAGCATTTGTGAGTATTTTACACCTTTGCGAGGAGCTTTTAGTCCATTCATGAACCAACGGAAGTGGGTGCCCACCCTGGGGGCCCTGGGGACAGCCTGGGCTCGGCTGGTGGAGCCCCATGGCTGAGGCCTGCCTCTTCTTCGTGGAGTCAGATCCCACCACGTTCTGATGCCCCACTTGGCGGCTTCCCCAGAAATCTCACCTGTGCTGGGAAGAAACGCTCACCCCAACTAGCTGGTGAAGCTGTAGGCAGGAGAGACCCCTCCTCGGGGGACTGGAGACCCACCACAGGCTGTGAGTGACCAGCTTCAGTGCTGGCTCCAGGGCATGCAACCCCGACTCCTAAGATAGCTTAGAGTCGTCCCCCAATCCAGCAACCAGGAAATTATTTGAAAAACTGAGAATGTATTCTAAAGTTAAATGCAGTTGGCCTTGGTTGGCTCATGTGATGTTTTGGCATCCTCTAGTCTTCGGGGGAAACTCTTGCTACTCTTGTTTGTTCAAAGAATGAGGTGTCCAATTTGGGGGCCCTGGGAATTTGGTGTGTGACTCTAAACCCAAGTCCGTGATTGATGAGGCATTGTTGCTTAAGAGGGAGCCATTTACACGCGTTGGACTGGGAGGTTGGAGCGGACTTAGGGCCCCAGTGTTCTGGAACACACGCTTCACTTGACATCCCTCCCTCCACCCTACACAGCGGTCATCAGCAGCTCTGCAGCCGGGACCTCGGGTGCAGGAGCCGGCTTCGGCTTCAGCGGAGCCAGCACCTATGGCTACCGGCCCAGCTCTGTTGGAGGAGGCTATGGCATGCTATCGGGGGGCTGTGTCACGGGCAGCGGGAACTGCAGCCCCCGAGCGGAGGCCAAAACCAGGCTGGGAAATGCAAGTGAATTCAAGGATCCAGCAGGGAAGACCTCGGCTCTGAGTTCACCGACCAAGAAAACCACAAGATAAAGCCAAAGACCACCCATTCGCCGGCTGTCCGCCTCGCCCTGGCTTCCCTGGCCTGTCCTCCCCAGGGAAACCCTGTCACATTTGTTATTGTCTCCTTTTCCTTTTCCGTTGCCACTGTCCCCTCCTCTGCTTTCCGCTTCTCTGCCTTAGTTGTTCTTAATCTAGAATCAGGAGCCCACCCACTCTTCTGCCCCTACACCGGGACCTCCTCACTCAGCCTCCCCTTCCTGAAGCATCGCCAAAGACAAAGACCTGACCCTTCCTCTGCCCTGAGGGCTCCGTGTGGGTGTGGAGGAAATGCTTCTCCAAGGGCAGTCAGTCTTCCTGAGGCCCCTGCCGGCCTGGGGTAGGTAGCTATTTGGCCACATGCTCCCCAGGCACACGCAATATCAGGTTGCTGATGGGCCCGTGGGAACCAGCTCCTGTTAGAGCAACACCAGCCCGGGGACATCTGCAGCCGGGTCTTGCAGGGCCCCTGCAGACCACGCGGCGGGGAGTTCCCCGGCAGGCCAGCGCTATCAACAAAGGGACTGGGCCCTCAGCATGTGGGTTCTTTCCCTCCTTAGGCTTCACTTTCCTGCTTTTTGCCTCTCACCAATAAACTTGTGAAACTTTTGCAGGACCAGGCTGCTTCTCTCTCCTCAGTGAATCCATATCTCAGGTCCTGTCTCTTCTGTGTGTGGAGGACCCAGAACCTGGATCCTGGAGCGCCTGAGGCCCAACCTGTTCACAGAGCCTCAGAGTATCTTTTGCTCTGAAAGCAAAAGGCCCGTGCCTGGACCGCAGGGCCCCACGACCTGTGCTGGGGGTTGTTACTCAGGACTCGGGCCTGTTCCCACCGACGCCCCTTCTAAACCCTGCCCTGCTCAGGTCATTGCGCCAGTGAGGGGGCGATCCTTAAGGACCTGCAGATGACCAGCGGGGGCAGGGGGAGGGAGCCAACACCTGCCTTGCAGCAAGATTTAAAACGGGTCCAGAGGCGGCAGGAGGCCAATTCTGGAGCTCTCAGGGCTGGAGCTGTGGCTGTCCGTTGTTCTCTGGGGAGAGGCCAAAGGTAGTCTCTTAAAGCGGCGAGTGACCCACATTCTCTCGAGGTCCTCGGAGCAGCTTCCTTGGTTGAGTGTGGCTGGCACAGGTGTGAGCACAGGTGTCAGCACGGGGGCATCACTGTCACATACACACACCACTCAGTGTTCAGAACACCCTTCAGCACGAATTCTCCTTGGCCAGGCTGTGACAGCACAGTCTAGATGCAGCAGGACACGGGCAGGGGGGGCGGCCGGGGCACGGGCAGGGGGGCGGCCGGCACACGGGCAGGGGGGCAGCCGGGACACGGGCAGGGGGGCGGCCGGGACATGGGCAGGGGGGCGGCCGGGACACGGGCAGGTGGGCCCACGTGTGCCTCGGAGCCGGCTGCTGTGGGCCTAGGGGGTCTACAGGCAACAGCCTTGAATCAGAACCAGACTCTGCTACTAACATGATGATGAGCAAAGCTCTCAGCCCTTCCCACCCTCATTTCTTTAGCTACAAAATGGGCAGGATGATGCCGCAAATCGTTACTGCGCTGAAGTGAGACACCATGAGGCTGTCTGGTATAATCCCTGCTATGATGTTCATACTTAATAAATGTTAGTAGAAACAGAATCTTGTCCTCAGTCTCTTGGGTTCAAAAATTAACTTCACGAACTCATTGAAAGGTTTAGCTGCTGGTACAGCAATTTATAAAATCCAAGCAAAAAGGAGACATGAATGAGATGTTAGTCCATTATTGCCCCCAAGAGAGTTGGTTGCCAGAGCAACCAGTCTCCAGGATACACGCCTGCGGTCAGAGAAGAGACTGTGGTCAGTTCCCTGAGGGTTCGTGAAGTGCCTGTTCCAGGACAGCATGCGCGTGTGGGCACACAGAGAGCCACAAACCTGGCCCATCCTCTGATGGAGACAAACTGCTCAAAATATAACTGAACACCTTGAAGTTGTGGCCACAAATAGAGACTGAGGTGGCACAAAGGGGAGTGGAGAGTCTTGGGGGCCAGGGAAGCTGACCGAGGGCCAGTGTAGGCAGTTTCAGAGGATGGCGCTTCCTAAGCAGCCAGGAGGGAAGCGGGCACTGCAGCCCGAGGCACGAGCCTGGCGGAAGTGGCCATGCTTGCTGGTGCGAAGCCACGGCTGCCTAGCCTCAGAGGCGAGGAGGGGTGTAGCAGGCCAGCAGAGGAGGCAGGCAGCGGCCGCATCAGAGAGGTATTTCCAAGCCCGCTGGGGAGCTGGGGTTTGATGCTTTCGAGCTCACGGGAGAGGTGAACACTGTGGGTGTCAGATGGACCTCGTCTGGGTCCTCCTCTGCTCTACCGTGTAACTTGTGCGGGCTACTTCTCCAGGAGAAGTTTCCTCATTTGCTAAAGATGTCAGTAATAAACCTCTTTTATGAGGCTAGGTCCCTCCTAAAGTAGTCATAAGAATTAGGGTTAAAGAAAGAATGTGCAGGAGGCATTGATTTCAGTGCCTGGCGCACAGTAAGTGCTCGATGAATGGTTGCTATTTAGCTGCTGTTACTATCACCTCTCGTCTGAACGGCATAGACGGTGCTGTCAAGGAGCTCAGCCAGGAAGAAAAGTAGACAAGATAGTTGATGAGCATGAACTAAGGCTAAGGATCATAGAACAGAGGTTCGCTTCTCATTGAGGCACACCAGGGCAGCTGCCCCGCGTGGCTCTCCCAGTGGGTGTCTCAGGGACCCAGGCTTTCCTACCTTGTGGCCCTGCCACAGGGGACAGACCTCCAAGGTACCCGGATGGAGATGGAGGAGGCATGTGGGCTGCTAACTGCCTCACCCTGCCAATGGCACACTTCACTGGGACTCACATTAGCAGGCTGGCATGGCCTCAAGTGCCACTTGATCTCCCAAGGCGGCCAGGAAAGCAGGAGGTGAGCGAGGATGGGGTGAGCGCTGGCATCCTAGGTACAGCCCTTCTCCTCGCAGGTGCCCGATGGCGCTGGCTGCTGTGTCCCCCTTGCCCAGTGCTCTCGACTGTGTGAATAACCGCCCTGGGTTTGACAGTGCCATCTGGGTGTGGTGCCATAGGCTGGATCGGGCTAAATCGATGGATGAGCAATGAGAGATTGATAAGGAGGTATCATATGCATTGTATTTACATCTCCTTCATGTGTTTACAAAGAGATGGTAGGTCTGTTTGGATCTGGAAAATTTATATCTACCTGGTAGTAAAATGCAGAGAACTTGTTCAGGTTTTTTAAAAGTATATTTGCCGAAACCCTGTTTCTCGTAGATATCTCATAGCCATATCTCAACACCTTTTTGATAAATGAATATAATAGACACAGATATTTACTAAAGAGAGGGTTCTCTGCTCAAAAGAAAGTTTGGGAAGCACAAACAGTTTTGTTCTGTTTTTTAAGAATAGTACTTTAGGGCCTCCTGAAGGCACAAGGGGTTGAGCACCGCACTGTGGGGCTTCTGCAGCCACTGCAGCGTGAGTTCCATCTCTAGCCAGGGAGGGGACCCACATGGAGCAGCAGACCTCTCCTGCCTCGCCCGCTGCTCCCCTCAGCAGTGTACTTCAGTCGATCTGCCTGTTCTGTTCCCCACTCTCTGTGGTGAATCCTCTCACCCCCCAACACCTCTGGCCTGTACCCCAGTGCTTGTATGCATAAATAAATAAAAATCTTAAAAAAAAAAAGGAACAGTACTTTATTTCTGGTCCTAGAACCGCTCTTTCTCCTTTTTCTTCTCTAGTTGCAGACATATCACTTGTTTATAAAAGTATTACGTGCTCATGTGAGAAATTCAGACCTTAAAAAGTAAAAAATAAATACATGATCCCACTTCACAGCCAGCGTGTGTGGAAAGATGAGTCCTGGGCCGCCCCCGGGAGCTGCGGGGAGCACAGCCCGAGCCTGTCAGTGAGCCTGCAGAGTCCCTGGCAGGCACTGGGGTTCCATCGTCACATGTCTCCACTGCGTGACGCTGCTCGTCCCCGGGAGCTGGATCCCCGGCTGCCAGAGGCCCATGTGGCTGACAGCACGTTTGCCCACTCTGCCCGCAGTGGTTCCGACCTCCGTATGCCTCGCGCTCCGGTCCCAGAGGCCGATGCTCCGGCCTAGCCCTCCCCAGCAGGGTTTGCTCCCACCTGGGTCTAGTGTCAGCGGGCTCGGGGGACAGGAGCGGCCACCAGAAGGCAGGAGCAGTGAACCCTCCTCCAGGTCTCAGGTGCTTTGATCTGCCCACATGCCCGCACATCTGATGTCTCTGGAACCAGGCTGTGCCCTGTATCTCCTCTGAGCTGGGAGAGGGGTGCGCCTGGGGCGTGAGCAATTCCTGATTCACCAGCCGGAACCCTATGGGAAGGCAAGGAAAGGTCATCATACCTGTTCCCTAACCCTGGGCAGAGGTGTCTTGGCCCAGAGGACAGGTGTCTCAGCTTTTTAGAAAGTTTCCAGAAAAAAGGAGAATTCAAAGACTCTCTTTGAAAGTCAATCCTATGTAAATTTCTCCTGTGTCAACTTAAATATTTTTATTTCTTTTTGATTCTCAATGACCAGAATTAACAGACTCTTTCTTGTGCCAGTGGGGGAAAAACTGGCTAAAATTATGGGGTCAGGGAAGAAATCTCATGAAATAATGGAAAGTATAGGAGCTTCTTCAATGATATCCCATTCACACGAACAATGTCATCCCCCCTCCAGAGAGAAAGGACAATAAACTCTCTTCTTAGGCAGCACAAAAAGCCCACCCTCTTCCCCACTCAGGTCGCCCCAGACTCCTCTATCTGTCCATCTGTGGCCGGCGCCATCTCTATTACTCACCAGTGCCCCCACAGCCCTATTCCCCATGGGGTAAACAACGTGGCTGTCATTATGCTCCGGGATTGATTCAGTGGAGGCTGTGTCAGTCAGTTACCCCCAGGTTCCATGAGGCCAGCCCAGGAGGCCCCAAGGGGAGCCCAGTCTCCAGGGTATACCTGAAGACACAGTGATGAGTCTGGTTCTAACACCACTATGATTCGCATTCAGCTCCTGAGCACCTGGTACTGGGGCCTGGGCCGAGCAGCAGGGGAGCCAGGAAAGGAAGGGTTAATCCAGAGGGATCTGTCAGTCTGATGGGGAGAAGGGGGCACATTGTCAGAACTTACTCAGGTATAAGAATGAGCATGCTGAAATCGAACCCCACCTGGGTGTCAGAGGAGTGGCACAGGAAGGGGCTATTGTAAAGGAGGAAAAGACGGGAAGGCAACTTAAATTGGGGAAAAGGAAACTGGGTTAGATTGAAGAAAGATATTCCTGAATTTATATGGAATGAAGCTCTAGAAACTCGTTTTTAACAACCGGTTGGGAGAGTCTCCCTTGGCCCTTCTTGACCCCTTCTTGCTGGTCCATCCCATTTTGATCCAGAATCTGCATCAGCAACAGGGCAGCAAACATCCCGATCTGAGTCCCCGAGCTTGGCTTCATGGCCCCTTCATGCTAGTCAAGGGAAAAAACACCAAAAAGACCTTGCGAGACCTCGCTAAACCTCCTCTGTGCTCTCTTGGCTTTTCTTTTTCCTTCCTTCCCAGCTTGTGCGTCCACCACTCTTATTCCAGAAATGCTTTCTTGAGAAACCTTTCAGCTCTGGCCCAGAGCCACACCCCAGCACTGTGACCAGAGTTCTCCCTGGCCTTGTCTGTCATTGCCTCCCCGGAGACTGAGAGTCTCTGCAGATGGACCAGTGGTCTCCACTGTTAGAGCTGCCAGTCCACAGGACAGAGACGTCTTCACCCAGAAGCCCCAGGAAACAGCAGGGACAGGCAGGCTGCAGGTGAGTCTCTGAAATATACTTGACTTTGCTCTTGTTCTTCTGGAGTAGACCCGTAAAGGAGGAAAAGAACTGGGGACATCTGCTCCCTTGTACCTCTCCTTCTCCCTTCCCCCCCACTCTACCCCAGATGCCAGACCCACTGGAAGCTTCCATTGGCATTCTTGGCAGCGATAACCCTAGTAATTGGAGGGCAGCTGTGGAGATAAGGGAGCCAAATTATTATAATGCTGGAGGTAAGCAAAGCAAATGCAGGGTTCTGGGCCATTTTATAGGCAACTCATGGGGAGTTCAGGTGAAGAGACAAAAATCTCAGCGAGGGCATGATAATTTCCCAAAGGACCCAAGAGGCCTCCTGTGGCCTATAAGATGTTCCAGACCTACCAATTAAGCTGACTGCAGCCGGCCCAGCCCCTCGCCTCCCTATTTAAGGGGAGCACCAGGAGGACAAGTCCAGCCACTGTGTGCGTCCCTCTCCTGCCTCCCGCCACCGCCAGCAGCCCCGTCCTCTGTCCTCGCAGCCATGAGCCGCCAGCTGCACCACTACTCCGGCGGGGAGCGCCTGGGCTTCAGCGGCTGCTCAGCCATCATCTCCAGCCGGGTCAGCGGCAGCGCCGCCTCACTGCGAGCTGGCGTGAAGAGCACCGCAGCTTTTGGCAGCAGGAGCGTCTTCAGCATGGGGGGCAGCCGGCGTCTGGCCCTGAGCGCCGGGGCCGGGCGGGGCGGCGCCTATGCCCTGGGCCACTGCGCGGGCACTGGCGGCCGTGTAGCCGGCTTCGTGGGCACCGTCTTCGGCAGCGCTGGCTTGGGGCCCGCATGTCCATCTGTGTGCCCGCCCGGGGGCATCCCTCAGGTCACGGTCAACAAGAGCCTCCTGGCCCCCCTCAACATGGAGCTGGACCCGGAGATCCAGAAGGTGCGCGCCCAGGAGCGGGAGCAAATCAAGGCTCTGAACAACAAGTTCGCCTCCTTCATCGACAAGGTGGGTCCTCAAGCGCCTGCCTGGCTCTGCCCGCGGCTGGGATACATAGGGGTGCCGGCTGGGCCACTGACAGGGGGGTGGGAGCTGGCGAGCTCGGAGCTCCTTTCCTCCTCCACAGAAGGTGCGGGACAGTGCTTCCCCCACCCCCTCCCCTTGGGATGAGGATGAATTTGGATTTTTGTAAAGTGCTTAGTGGTGCTTAATGCCACATCTGGATTTCTTTTGGACTGGGGGTATTTCTTGTCCTGGAGTCCTAGCTAGGGATGCCCCCTAAGCTGAATCCACTCTCTGATGAGTCTTGTTCTTTCATCCTCCCTCTGAGAATGATGCTTCTGATTTCTAAGCCCTCACCCCCCCAACCCTTGATCGGCACCAAAATGGGGATTCTGGGCTCTGACCACCTTTGGGTTCCAGGTGCGGTTCCTGGAGCAGCAGAACCAGGTGCTGGAGACCAAGTGGAACCTGCTGCAGCAGCTGGAAATGAACAACTGCAGGAAGAACCTGGAGCCCATCTACGAGGGCTTCATCAGCAACCTGCGCAAGCGGCTGGAGGCGCTGTCCGGGGACAGGGTGCGGCTGGACTCGGAGCTGCGGAACATGCAGGACCTGGTGGAGGACTACAAGAAGCGGTGAGTGGAGGGGCAGAGGCTCCACCACTGGGGGGCCTTGACTTCAGATGGAGTCTCCATCTGGAGCCAGCTTTTTGCCTTCTTAGGTCCTTTGGCCATACAATTGCTACTTTCTTCCTCCCTGGACAGGGAGAGAACCCCAGATGGAATAAGACTTAGGAAGAGAGATTACCACAATTGCTGCTTCAAATGGTGTGCTCAGTTTTTAGCACTGGAAATAGAGGAGCAGAGGTGTGAGTGTGTGTGTGTGTGTGTGTGACCATTTTAAAACCAGATGGACAACCCAGATGGCATTGCATCTTCTCCTGAGTAAGGTTTCCCAAGAGTTTCCAGAACCAGAGATAAGCCACCAATTCCAGAACAAAATTTAACACTATTTAAAAAAGAGTTTTGAAAACGTTTACATGTCGAGGCATATCTGTGTTCCTGAAGCCCAGGATTACAGATTATTTGAGAATATGCTTGAAAGCAAACTCTCCAAGGAGAGCCAAAGAGGAGTGATAAATCTAGGGTTACTGTCATCTGGTATTTCAGGAGCCAGATGCCAGGTGCAGCGTGTCCAGGGAGAGCAGCCGCTCCCACAGGTCAAAGGGGTGGGGATGGGCAGAGCCGAGAAATTCTTCTTGTTCCTCATTCAGTCTTTCTGCCCATCCCTGTTCTGAAGTCCCACCGAAGCAGAACCATGCATGGCCTGAGCCCTGCACGCAGATGTTGGGGAGGCGGTGACAGGGTCTCCAGCCTCTGAGAGCACACAGCCTGTGGGGACAGGCTTAAGGAGCACTCGGTGAGCCCCAATGCATGGAAGGGAACGCACAGTGTGAATTGAGATCGAGTGGAATTAAGATGGATACTGGAACCCAGTGGGGACTTGAGCAGGATTCTGGGAGGAAGAGGGGCTGCCAGGCCCAGCCCAGATGTTCGGGTCAGGGGTCAGGGGCCGTGCTGTGTCTGGGCGGTTGGGCCTGGGAAGGCAGGTGTTCCAGAATCACTACTTGCCAGTCGAGTGACTCTCTTGATCGTCTCTGAACTTCAGGTTTAATAGTTATAAAAGTCAGATTATGATACCTGCCTTGCCACCTAAAAGAACTGCCAAGTGGGGAATGCCAGGAAGTAATGTGTCCACAGCTCTGAGAAGAACCCACGTACTGGACAAAGGAAACCGTTGTTCTCCTGATGTCAGAAGTCTTCGATTTGGATCCTAGCTTCACTGGTGGCTTTTTTACCTTGGGCAAGTCTTTGCCTCATTCTTAAAATTAGGATATAGTAACAGAATCCTCTTCATAGGGTTGCCATGGGGATTAGCTGAAATTAGGTGTGTGAAGAGGTTAGCACATGTTCAGCTTGTAGGAAAGGGGAAAAGAAATACTAGCTTCAACAAATAATAATAATCAACAAATAATACTAGCTTATTATTTTCAAAATGAATTTTATCATCATGTCTCCCACCTATGGTCCTGAGCCACTTTAAACATTTTTCTCTATGACATAAGAGATCCTAATCATAAGTTCTCCTTGTGCTAGAACTTTCAGCACATTTACCTTTCTGCAAAACAGTGAGACCTGGGTAGGCACCTGGGTAGGTGTGTGTCAGTACCGTTGCCCATGCGGGCCGTGGTCTGTTAGGGTTTTTTTCTCATGGATATTCTAAAAGAGTTTTTAAAAATTGCTATTTATAGAATGACATGGCTTTCTTAATCATAAATTTAGGTAGTTGCAAAGGACATAATTTCAAGCATAGTACAAAAATTATTTAAAGTGATCATGGCTACATGAAGTGTCTTAGGGTATCCAGTTTTACCAGGTGTAAATGCATCAAATGGATTTGCTCTAGATGCCTTAGCAGTTCAAGGGCCGCTATGGCTTTGCTAAGAAGTTAAGGAACAAGCTCTGCTTGAACGATTATAAATTGATTTGTGACCCAGGAGGTCACTCCTGTGGTCGTTGCACCGAAGAGGCTAATGTGCCTTGTGTCCCGACAGAGACTGAGTGGCCAGACTACAGCCCTTCTGGGGAGGACACTTCATTGATAAATTCTAAGTAAAGAAAGTTGGTGTTTTGTTTTTTTTTTTTGTAATATACATTTGCTTCTGCCATTTTAATGGCACTAGTTAATTTTCAGTTCTTATTTTCGGACCAGTTTTAGTGTTTGTCTTGAATATATTAAAAAATGGAATGTGTGTGAAAAAAATTAAAAATCATCAACTTGAACGCAATCCTCTTCTCTTTTGAACTCCGATTTCAGGTTATTTTCTCCACATGATTTTGTTGCAAAGTAATATATTTAATGCCTCAAATTCCTTTCCTGAGCACCTTGGCTGCCACAACATCTTCTTGTAACTTGAAAGTTCAGAGAGCTTACTTCTAGTGATTGTAAATTTTTTAATGTTTGAAGATGTATACTGAGTTGAGTTATGCAAATAAGAAAATGTGCTACTAGTTTCATTATATCATTAGTAATCATAAAAAATGAAAAATAATTTTGGAATTACGTTTCTTAATGAGTTGAGTGGACAGATGCTTTCCCCAACTGGCTTAGTTCTCCTTGTATGAGGATTGGTTCTTGCTAGATTGAGACAGGACTCTAATCCTGTAGTTTTTCCATTGTTTATCCCAATGTATCAGAATCGGTAGGTAGACTTTAATGGAAGGAGTTTTACATGCTCAGTGGGACTTAGTTCTTTAAATACCTTTCTGTCTCTTTTTTCCTTCTGAGTATCTATTTTTGATCATGCTATAGAATTGACTTATTTATTATGTTCTCTCTGTTCTGTGAAGGCAGGAATACTTGCTTCTTTGTTGATTAATCCAAAATGCCTACAACATACCCCACATTTAAAATACATTTCTTAGAGAAATGATTATGTATCCATGTCTCCTGACTCATCATCAAAGAGCTTTTCTAACAAGCTTTGCGTTGATAACTTGGCTCCTTTTTGTTGAAAACAAAAACTGAAAGACAAAAAGGATTTGTTTTCTAGTCAATGAAGTCATTTACCTTTCACATTTCTGGAATGTTTTCCAAAACGGCTTTGTCTGGACTAATCAAATGACACTTCTTTTTCAGGGAACTGGGTCCCTCAGCATCACATTAAATCCAGCAGGCCAGAAAGGATGGGGCACACAAAAACATCATAAAAACTTGTTATAATGCACCCTTGCCAATTTAATGTTTTTATCCTACATTTTCATGTGTACATACGCCTGCCTTTTCAAAACTTTACAGCTGCATATTTAGCTCATTCAATAGAAAACATCTGCTGTTTTGCTTAACTGGAAAATGTACCTTTCATAATCAAACCAGAGTAATAAGAGTTGCTTTCTGTCAGAAAAAGTCTGCCCTCACTTCTAAATATAAATGAAAGTATAAGTATGCATTCTGGAGGCCATTATAAAGTTCACTCAGCAGTCAGCTAGGTAATGGATACACCTTGTGTAGTAGATTATTGAAAGCCAGAAGGTGTATACATGATATAATTAATATACTAATGTCCTAGAGCAGGATCAACTTTTAGTTATGCATGATAATGTATTTTTTAGATTTTAAGTTATTTATGAGGTCAATAGTATTAGCAAATGTTTTGCTTTTCTTTGTAAATGTGTATGTGTGTGCTTGAAACATGGTCTTTGGTTTTGAGACATGAATAATGAAAAAATATTGATAATTTTGTCAAGTTTGATAGTTATCATGCTCAAACTTTTTCTAGGTATTTTATTAACTGGAAAGATGTAAACTTAAAAAACTAATTGAACTGCAACTAGCATATGCTTTTGTGTCAGTTCATATGAGGAAAAAAATTGAATATTTTATAAGATAATATGAGAGAAGGATTTGTTTGTAATATAATTTGATAGAAAGGTGTTGATTATCTTTTGAATAGCACACATAGGATATGAAAGAAATCAACTGTTTTTTGTACACTTTATCCAGTGTGATTAGAAAAATCTGGTAGCTCAGAAAATGTTTCCATCACATTTTAAATAATCCATTTCCCTGACCTGTACTGCTTCAGATGTAAAATAATGTAATTTGGAGGGAAGGGGAAGCTAGCAATATACCTAAGAAGGAGCAAAAAGCTGAAAAGAATTGATTGGTGATGGATGTATAGGTGGAAAAAAGGCATTTTCTAGCATTATTTCTTACTAGTGGGCCATTTGCACAAATGTCCTTCTTTGACAGTGGGATAAAACAGCAAGGTCTTTAAATGAAATAATCAAAATACTCGCCTCCACAATGCACAATGTATCCATCTTACATCTGACTATTGCACCCTCATCCAGACACCTTATTTCCAAAGCTTGCTTCACTGGGAACTAAAATACATCTGAGAAACAAGTGTCACTGTGAAGGTGAAACAGAGGACTCGGCACGGCGTCACAGCCCGATGCGTTGCTGGGCAGGTACAGGTAGACAGCACGCAAACTGCAGAGCTGGAAATCGATTCCTTTCAACGAGCCCACATCCCCTTCAGGAAGGCTCATGTGCCCCAGGAGAAATGGACCCTAGTTTGAAGACCACCCCTGCAGTTCTTGACATGGAGGTGGTCATGTGCTGCTCAGTGAGCATTTGCAGAGCTGAACTATCCCCGTGACAATGCTGTCTCCTTCTTCCTGCCCCCTGCAGGTACGAGGTGGAGATCAACAGACGCACAGCTGCCGAGAACGAGTTCGTGGTGCTTAAGAAGGTGCGGGGTGGAGGGAGGACTGGGGAAGACAGAGCGATCCCTGAGCACCGCACAGTGATGTCCACAGGCTCAGGGGAGGGGGAGACCCTGCAGGTCACCCAGACCCTGGGGCAGGAGCCACTGAGACTATAATTTGAGCTCCTGTCTCCCAGGCCTTGCTTGGGATGCATGCTGCTCCCCAGCTCTGCCAGCACTCGGTGTGGGCACACGGCACTAGCTGGCTTGCCTGCACGGTTGCAATCACCCTGTGAAGCATGGGTAAGGGCGGAGAGGGGACCTGGGGTGCCTTGTGGCAGCCAAGAAGGGTGCAAAGGGAAGACAGCTGGTCCCTCTTGTGTCCCAGGACGTGGATGCTGCCTACATGAACAAGGTGGAACTACAGGTCAAGGTGGACTCCTTGACAGACCAGATCAAATTCTTCAAGTGCCTCTATGAAGGGGTAAGGACTGTGAGCCCCTCCGCGTGGTCTGCTCCTCTTAAAGTGGCCCGAGCCCGCCTGGTTCTGTGGAGCACAAGTTGGCAGAGAAACCTCTCCGCTCAGTAAAGCTGACATGAGCTGAGACCCCACAGTGTGCTGAGCAATGAGGTAGACTTTGGAGAGAGGGTGATGGCGAAGTGATTCCTATCCTCCAGGAGTTCATTCTGGAAGGGAGCACGGCATGTAGGTGATCTTTGGGGAGATGGAGAAGGAATGGTGAATCCTGCCTGATCTGGCAGGCAAGGGACCTGGAGAAAGGCGAGGAACCTCTTGGTGGGTGCTGGACGGGCACGAGGCTTCAGTAAGAAGGGGCGAAACCAATACACTGAGAAGTCCTAGCTGTGCAGAAGCATGAGGGGCCTGGTGAAGGGGGCGCTGCTGGCGACTCCTTGAGGACTCCGAGGGCCACAGAAGGAGTTCAGACTTGATTCTATGCTGACCATTGCTGACCACTGCTGCGGAGAGAGTGGAGTAGGGTGGGGCAACCCTGAGTGCATGATGGAGCAGGGGTTCACACAGAGGCCGAGGGCCCACTGGGGTCGCCTGACACCTGGCAGGCACCAGCACTGGTAAGCTGTGCTGCAGGCAGAGTTCAAATGCACAAGGAAGGCAGAGAGTTGCGGTGGGGGATGTGCCAGGGAGGACCAAAAGAAGTCCCCGCTCACAGAGACCCTCTAACTAGCTCCGCTCCCTTAAATATCCTCCAGGAGATTGCTCAGCTCCAGTCCCACATCAGTGACACGTCCGTCATCCTGTCCATGGACAACAACCGGGACCTGGACCTGGACAGCATCATCGACGAGGTCCGCGCCCAGTACGAGGAGATCGCCCTGAAGAGCAAGGCCGAGGCCGAGGCGCTGTACCAGACCAAGGTGAGCTGGAGACCAGCTGTGCGTGCCTGTGCAAGTGTGCACTGATATGCTTGTGGCCTGCACGTTTGCGTGTGCGTGTGTGTGTGTGTGCTTGAGCTGCACAGAGACCTCCTTCCTCTGGGAGTGGGCTTTGTGGAAACACCTCCCTGTGGTCCAGGGAGCTCAGACACAGTGTGGGATACGTCATGTACGTATATGGGGCTTAACCTTTCTCCTGCCATAAAACCTGCTGACAGCAGAGCCCACACAGTCAGTCCTTATAAAGCCCTGACACTGTTTCTGTAGGTAATCCGCACATCCTGGCTTTTCTTCCTGTTTCCAACTTGGTAAACGAGGACAAGGACATCTAAACTTCAGCAAGGCTGTCACATTTGAGAACCTGAGGTCCTCGAACCGGGCCAGAAGGAAAGGGTTGCCTGTCTCCTCCCTCTCCCTCCCCCAGCCCTCCCTTAGCTTGAGCCTGCTCTGCTTGGACAATGAGGACGAGGAGAATGGCGCGGGGCTCTCCCTGTTCCAACGCTGAACACCCTTCAGAGGTGAGTTCTCAACTGCGCTATGTGCCTCTCATCCCCGCTCAGATCCAGGAGCTGCAGCTCACGGCTGGCCGGCACGGGGATGACCTCAAACTCACCAGGGCTGAGATCTCAGAGCTTAACCGGCTTATCCAGAGGATCCGCTCGGAGATAGGGAATGTGAAAAAGCAGGTGGGTTCAGTGAGTGGCGTTGGCTTACAGGTTTATTGAGCACCTATCTGTATGAAACCAAGTATGGAAAACGGGTAAGCAGGCCCCTCCTTGGGACATCCTGGACAGTCTGGGCCTACGTGGAGAGGCGCTGGCCCCACCGTGGTGCAGCTCGTGTGTAGGTGCCGCAGGGACCTGGAGGTGCTCGGGCCACATCAGCACCCATGTGAGACCTTCTGCAGGAGATGGGATTATGCTGGAACTGGGGGCAGAGAGAAGTGGGGAAGGGCTTCTGGGGAAGGAACCAGCAGAGCAGTGGCTCCAAGGCAGAGAAAAGAGTTGCCTACCCTGAGAAAAAGGCCCATGCTGGGTGTGCTGGGTGTGCTGGGTGTGCTGGGTGCAGGGCCGGACACCCCAGGCAGGAAGGGAGGATTATGCGTGGCCTTCAAAGCCAGGCAGTGGCGCCTAGATGCAGTAGATAAAGGAGAGCTGATTGGAGGTTTCGCGTCATGGCCCAGTTTTGGAGGAGGAGGGCCCAGTAGCCCATCTGCTTTGTGCTCTCCTGGTTGTCCCCCTCAAGCTCAGCCCGTGCCACCGTCACATGCTACGGTGTGCGCTCGGTGCACTGTGCCTGGAGTCAAAGGTGGAGAAACCGGGAACCCCTTGAAGCATTTACTGCCAGCCAGAACAGAGGGTATGCTGTCCGAGCAGCCTGCCCCAAAGCCCGTGCCCTCTCACCCCTCAGTGCTCCAACCTGGAGACGGCCATCGCCGACGCCGAGCAGCGGGGGGATTGTGCCCTGAAGGACGCCCGGGCCAAGCTGGACGAGCTGGAGGGCGCCCTGCACCTGGCCAAGGAGGAGCTGGGCCGCATGCTGCGCGAGCACCAGGAGCTGATGAGCGTGAAGCTGGCCCTGGACATGGAGATAGCCACGTACCGGAAGCTGCTGGAGGGCGAGGAGTGCAGGTGAGGCCGCAGGTGCCCTGTCCAGAGCAGTCATCTCTCCGTGTCAGTAGGAGGCTGAAGACAGTCTGGTTCTGCCAGGGTCCTACTGAGATAAAACCACATCGAGAATGGGTTTGAGATGATGAAGTAGGAAAGATGAAATTTTGACAGCAAGGAGGACCAAGTTGTAAAAACCTCAAGGAGGTGGCAGGAGAGGAAATTTGAACATCAACAATATTTGAGAAAAAGCATCCGTGGCCCTTGATATATTCTTAAGGGGAGAGGGTGGGCAGATGGTCCCCATGGGTCACCTAAGTTCAAGGCCTAGTGAGGACCAAAGTTCAAGCCTCTTAATTGTCTAAGACCAGTGGCATACCTGGAGGGGAGGGGAGACACGATGATCCCACACATCAGACTGGCCCACCTGGATGGAGAGCCAGGTCCATGGAGCACCTTTTTCATCTCAGTTCTCCATTTCTTCCTGTGTACAGGAAGACAGGAGATTGGGGTGGAGTGGGAACGGACATGTTCAGAGAGGAGAGGTTAATTCCAGAGGTGACTCCCTGAATGGATGGCGTGATGGTTTGCTGAGGTTTGATCTGCTTTTCTTTTCCCTCTTCAGGATGTCCGGTGAATATCCAAACTCAGTCAGCATCTGTAAGTATCTGCAGGGCCGGTCTGCCCTTGCCCACTTACCAGACATCGGAGCCCCTCGATTTCCATGACAAAGAGAAGTAGTCAGAATCACTGAACACAGAGTGGATGCAGGAGGCATTTAGGGACACAAAGAGAAGCCGGCTTTAGTAACCAAGGAGAAGTGGTGGAGGAAAAAATAATAATGTCATGAAATATACAGGTCCCAGATCAAATGATACCCACCATCATATAATCCCAAAGTCTATTGTGAGCATGGTGCTTTGGGGCTACATTCTATCTCTGCTGAGACCAAGCCCAATCAATAACGGTCCTTGATTTTAGTAAGAGGATGGAGGGCTGCCCGGAAGACTGAATGACGCGGAGACCAGAAACAAACTTCTCCAGACTGAGAACTACTGCCAGTGCAGGGAGGGGCAGGGCCACCACCAGGGCATCAGAAGGCCCCGCTGGGGGGCGTCTCTTCAGTTGATTCAACCAGTGGGGAGGTCGTGGGTGGAGCCCACTGAAGCTTCAAGTCAGCTACTGATAGGGTGAAGCAGATTAGTTAGGGAGAGGCCAGATATTTGGGGCCAAGCACATGAAAAATGATTAGTGCACATGAAGGCCTCTTGGTAAACTACAGATACCCAACAGAGAGACTGTCTCTCCCTGAAGCCACCACCGGGGCGAGAACCAACGAGAGGCTGGGCTGCCCCAGGAGGGCTGATGGGCCGGGTCTTCCCTCACCCCTTCCAGCTGTCATCAGCAATGCCAACGCGGGTCCAGGAGGGGCTGGCTTCAGCATGGGCTTTGGCACCACGAGCAGTTACAGCTACAAACCTGCGGTGGCAGAGGTCAAAACCAAGGGCGCCTGCGGCAGCGATTTCAAGGATCCGCTCACCAAAACCTCGGGCAACGGCTGTGCAGCCAAAAAGGCCTCCAGATGACCGGGGCCTGTGCTTGGCTCCGGGAGCGGAAAGCTGCTGAACCCACCCAGCTCCTCCCGCTCCCGGGCCTCCCTGCCGCAGGTTGCCGTCCCAGTCAGGAAGGGCTTCTTCCTCAACCTCCCTCCATCCCTGTTGTCCTTGGCGGGTGACACTCTGACGCGGGAAGTCCAGTCCTGGGCTCTGTTGGTGGCCTCCTCCTTGGCCCCTTTCACTGGGTCACTGCCCCTGAAGCAGAGAAGCACGGGGTGCTTCCCTGTGGCCAGCTGCAAGCCCCCTATCCCGTGCCTTTCTTGACCTTCTCGTCCAAGAGGCCCTCTTTGTCCTCTGGTTGGGGTCGTGTCCACTTCTCTGCTTCCCCCACAATAAACGATGAATGCCATTCCATTCTCCGTGTTCAGTCTGTGCCCCGGATACCGACAGCTCCTGGCCCTGTCCAGCTTCCCTTGGTCTAACTTGCTTGGGCCTGGGTCCCCGGCCTGACCTGGATCTTTGCCGTTTGGTTCTGGCCAGGCATGTGCTGCAGACAGCTGCTTCCAGAGGACAGCGGAGTGTCATCCCTGGTGTGCTCAGCGCAGGCTCTGGGGCGCCGGTCCCACGCAGTGGCCTTCAGTGAGCGTGCATGTGCCCTGCCTGGGCGGGAGCCGCTTCTCGCAGCACCGACGGGGTTCCCGAGACTGAGTTCCCACTTGGCACCAACTGTGTCCTAAGGCAGGCAGAGCAGTTATTCCATCCCTTTCCTGACCCTCCCCCTCCTGCCAGCCCCATCCTGCTCCCCGCACTTTGGTCCCGCCTCTTGCACTCGGTTCTTTCCCGCCCTGCAGTTCAAGGCCTGCGTGTGTCCGACGGGCACATCCCATGGGTTGCTCCTGCATCGGCTAGCACGGGAGAGTGGGCTCCGTGCCCGGCCCCAGGCACCCCATGCTCACAGAGCTTACAGTTGGGTGGGGAGAATAAAAGTAAGCCCCTAACAAAGCAACGGGCCATGCTGTTGCGTAGTGGTCCTGCGAGGAGGAAACTGAAGCAGGACGGTGCCCCAGCTGCGTCTCCACCGGGGTTTGCGTTCTCGGAATCAGCCAGCGCAGCTGACTCGAGCTAGGTGCTAAATGCAGACTCAAGGGCCAGAGCAGCGTCCACGGGTGAGCCCCCTGTAGGGTGGCATGCTCGGTGCCTGTGACCCCTTCTCCCACATCACTCTCTCCTTACACAGTGGTCTCTCCATAGGCCAGGGCTATTCACACCAAGCACATTTGCTAGTATGATTTTTCAACTGTGGGGTCCCTGCTGCATTTCTTGAAAGTCCAGACTGAAAAGCCACCTCCCAATCCATGCACCCTCTGGCTCCTGCAGGTGGGTTCCATCAAGTCATCCAGCATTACATGAGGGGTGTTTGTGCTGCCAGCCCTGCCACTCCCCATATGCCCGTTTTGTAGATGAGCAGGTGGAGTCCCGAATGGCTAAGTGCTCTGCCAAGCTCTCAGTCCCCTGGGCTGCAGCCCCTATATTACAGCTGGTGCCTCTCCTCTTTTTATATAAAATAAGTGGGGTCCTGTTAACTGCACACAGTCCTCTCACCACACCCCCTTACGGTCCCTCATTCCAGGGTCCCCAATTCTGACTCACAGCTAGAACTCGGTATACATTTGCCTGCCCTAGTCCAGCCCACCTTTACGGGGAGGAGGAGCTCAGGGCGCATAGGTGACTCGGCATCCAGGTGATGAACACATTGTGCTGATGCGCTTGTCTATATGCAGTTGCCTCTATGCAGTTTAGATATTTTGCAACTAAATGGGGACACTTCGTCCTGGACATGTGCTGAACGGGACGCTCAGAAAGCAGGGACCGTCTCAGGCAGAGGCTCCCCTAGGTCCAGCATCTGGCTGGATGTCACAAGCCTGGCTTCAGGCCCTGCTCCTAGTTCTAGTTCTAGTTGTGACCCGTGCAAGGTCTTGCCGCTGTGACCTAGGATTGATACAAACTGGCTTCACCGAGTGCTTTCTACATGCTGGGCACTGTTATCAGCAATTACTCTGATTCTCCCAAACCTGATAGATGTTATAAAGCTGTATTAACAGAGTGCACAACTCACTGGGGGGATATTGAAGCACTGAGGGGTAGGGTTGGGAGTTGAACCCCAGTTCATGTTTCCAGCCATGACTCCGCATTATGTGCCAAGGTTCTCACTGCAGAGAGTTGAGAATAGGAAAGGGGAGAATGGAAGTAATACAGTGCCTGGGATAACACTTTGCAGCCAACAGATAATAGTTGTGAGTATAATAATTATTAATGCACACTCACGGGGTTCCGCGTGTGTCTGTTGTGCATTGGTTCATGATCAGTCGATCCAAAACAGAACTGTGCTCAGGTGGAGGGCTGGGTCCACTCACCGAAGCACATTCCCATCCAGTCATCTATTGCTAATTCGCAGGCAGGAAAAATAACTCCTCGGTGCCTGTATTTTGTGCATACACTGCCCTCTGCCATCAATGCCAGGTATTGCACCTTCCTTCCCTGTGACCTGGAGGAGAGACTCGTTGACAATGGAGAGGGTGTGGCTGGTCTTGGAGAAGCTCTGTGGCCACTGTGGAGCTTCCAGCAGGAACAGATGCCGTTTTGCTCCCTAGCATGTCCAGGCTGGCTTCGGCCTCTATGTTGCTCAGGCCCTGGTTCCTGTCTCCCTTCTCCCTCCTCTCTCAGGAGGTGAGGGGAGCTGGTAATGCCACCGCCTGAACCACCTCATCTGTAGTCAAAGGATTCGGGGCTTCTGGGCAGCAGGTGGACACCTGGTGCCGACCAGGAGGTCATAGGAGGGAGAGCTCCTATCGTTCCACAATGCCCTCCCTAGCCCCTACTGCATGTTTGCAAACCCTGCCTGGCTACACTGCAGGGGAGCGGGAGTAAGGGTGAGCTCTGACTTCTCTCTCCCCCCACCCCCACCATCTCTCTCTCTTTCTGTTAGTAATAGATGATCCATGCACGGAGGCACTGGCAAAGCATAGCATGGGGCTACAGAGGAATGAAGGAAATCAGACAGAACACACAACCTGGAAGGCTTCCTGGTGGAGGTGAAAGGGACATGGATCGTTGGAGACAGGGAGTGTCTTAGAGACTTTTCAGGTCACATTTGGCAGTTTTTCTGAGGTGTGAGTTGCCCTTGCCAGCCGTCTCAGGTTTCTCTTCTAGGACCTCTACTGCTTCTCCACCCATTTGTTGACAATTTCTTGGACAATTTCTAGCTTATAGCCCTGTCCTTCGGCCCTTAAACTCATGCTTTGCACATAACTCCAGCACCACCAGAGATGGTGAGGGTCTCTTCTGCAAACCATGCTCTGTTGCCCTGCCCCACCCATCCCCATAAACAGCCATGCCACACCCCACATAGATGCCAGTCCCTCTTAGAGGTTTATCGCCTAAGTCCCTCCTTCTTGTTTCCAATCTATCCATCTCCAGGCGGGCTCTCAGGGAGTCCAGATCCTTCTTGCTGGGACTCCAAATGCAGCGCCAAATAAGGCTGCCCCACAAGTGACCCAAGCCTTTCCCTGGTGGACCCAGGCTGGTCACTCTCGGCCCTCTTTTTGACTCTCAGTTATAACATCAGCTCCCAAGCCTTCTCCAGCTGCCCATGTCTTCCTTCTCCCATAACTGGGAGCCAGTGTGGCCCAGTCCCAGCTGCCCACTGCTCTCATCTGCAGATGCCTTGTGGGTAGCACCCCCCGCCCCTCACTTCCGGGGTGAAGGGCACTCGGTCTCCAGGCTTCCTTCTTTGAAAGAGAAGCTGAACAGACATTTTTAAGGGGGCTGGGCTGTGCGCTCAGCTCTGGGTGGAGGAACAAATGCTGATGGCCTCGGGTGTCAGGGCCAAGCTTCCCGCAAGGCCCAGAGCCTGAGCCTCGAAGTCTGTGGTGGGTTTCTCCTGGAGGGGTGGTGCCCAGGGGCCTCCTTTCTATCCCCTGGCTCCGCAAAGACAGCAGTTAGGAGGCCAGCAGGGAACTCATCCCTTCCACCCAGGCAGGGCTGGAGGGAAATGCCTTTCGTGGAACGTGGAAGGCCCACTTCAAGCCCTGGCTCAGCTCCAGCCCTGGCCTCCAGCCTCCGGCTCACCTTCCACCCTCTCTATGCCTTTAGCCCCCACAGGACCCACCACACTTCCCCACCGGCCCAGTCTTTCCTAGTTCCTTTTGTTTAAGAACTGCATGTGCTCATCCAGGCCCCTTGGTGTTCTGCCCTTCCTGGGGGCATCCCCCTGTGACTGTCCCCCTCCGAACGCCTTTCCCTGTGGCCCTACAGGCTCAGTTACAATGCGGGCTCAGGGGATGCCATTCCCCCCAGATGAGGCAGTACCCCCTCTGCCCAGCCCACCACCTGGCTTCTCCGTGGATGGGCTGGGGTGGGGCCGGGCTTCTCCCTCCTGTTTGGACAGGGCTGCTCTCTTGATGGGAGATAGAAAGGAGTCATTAGTGATGACTGCCTTAATTACAGCCCGCTGAGCAGCCGGCTTGTTTGCTTTGGAAATGGGCAAAGGAAGAGGCGGATCAAGCATCCAACTTCACAGTCATGATCAAAAGATTAAGGCATTTCCCCAGACTCTGTTGTCTTCCAAAAAGGAGAAAAAAAAAAAAAAGAATCCAGTAATAAGGGGGCTGGGGTGAGCAGGGAATACCTGCAACCTTCTAGAAGTGGCTGGGGGGAGGGGTCTTAGGTAAGGAGCCCTGTAGAATAGAACAAGAGTGGGGGAAGTGGGGTGCTGGTGGTGTTTTGAGAGGAGCCAATGGAAGAAAACCGTCCTTGCTGGAGCAAGACTGAGCTTGTCTCCACATACCTCTGCGCTGAAGCCCAGAGCGCAGCTCCCTGGGACGACTAGGGAGGTGGCAGGTGGAGCTGGAGGTCCAGAAAGCTTTCCTTTAAAAAAAAAAAAAAGGAAAGAGAATTAGAGGACATTTGCTCTACACAGAAGGGCAAGGGGTCTGTGTAGTTCTAAAAGCTGGGGGAGGCAGGGGAGGAAGAGGGAGAGAGACAAAGACGAAGGAGTTCATGAGACACAGTCCCCCCAGCCCCCATGTGCTGAAGGTGAAGACGAAACCTGGAAGGGAAACCAGCCAGGGCTCCAGAAGCCAGAAGGAAGGGTCAGGGCAGAATTCCAGTAACCAGAGTCCTGGGGTGGGACCTGGGAAACCATCATCTTTCCCCAAGACTCAGACAGAAGAGACAGGGCTCAGCCAGCCCAGGAGGGGGGTGGTTAGGCGCAAACTCAGGGGGAAACCAGGAAACTGGTGCCCCTCCCTTGGGAAGAGAGAGCATTCAGGCGAGGCGCCCACCTACTGTATTTGGGGAGCCTGCCCTTACAGTTGAGCAAACAACCCAGGGCTGCCCCTGGGTTATACAGCACTGGGGCCCGGTGAGGGGCAGGTGGGGACACCAGCAAAGGACTGCCTCTGTCCAGAGGAGGGGTGCCTTTCCTTTTTTTAAAGATTTACTTATTTACGCATGTAAGAGCTGGGGAACAGGCCAGAGGCGTGGGAGTTGGGGGGGCCTGGGGAGGGTGAGAAGATTCACCAGAGACAGAGTGGGGAGCAGAACAGGCAGATGGACTGAAATCCACTGCTGCGGGGAGCAGCGGGCGAGGCAGGAGAGGTCTGCTGTGCCATGTGGGTCAGCTCCCTGGCTGGGGATCGAACTCGTGCTGCTGTGCCATGGATGCTTCACAGTGCGGCGCTCAACCCTCTGTGTCACCAGGGAGGCCCAGGGGCACCTTTTCTCACTGGCACCAAGGCACCCACAGGCTCGACAGCCCTTGGCTAAGCTGCTCCGATGGCTCTCTCTCGGGCATGGAGGCTCGTTGTGCTCCCCTGAGCTGGGCCTCAGCGGGAGAAGGAGGGAGGAACTGGTGTTGGGGAGAGGATGTGGGGAGAGCCCCGCCTTCAGGCAGGGTGTTTATGGAGAGACTCCAAGTCGTACAGTAGCAAGTTCTAGAAAAGCAGCAGTGACAGGGATCCAGCACCAAGCTTCGCGGAACATGCTCTGCTGGCTTTAATCAACAGCGGCTCGCCACAGCACCTCTGTGCTGATAAGGCAGCAAGCAGTGGGGATTCTGAGCGTGTTGACCGCCTGCCTGGGATTTCACTCAGCACAGTGAACAGAACAGCCTCGTAACAGAACAGGCATTTAACAAATGAGAGCAGAACTGAATGTAGATGGATGTCATCTAGGTACCTGTTTTCTCAATAATCTGGGGAAATCACGTTTGCACTTGTGCTGGAAGTAGGGGCAGAGGCATGAGTAGAGATGAAGAGACACCCATGAATTTTTTCAGCAATGCTGACTCAGAGAAATTAACTTCAGTGCGCTTACAAATGACTGGACAATTGTGTGTGTGTGTGTGTAGAAGAGCTGGGTATAGGCCAGAGGTTCAGGGAATGAGAGGATTCACCAGAGACAGAGTGGGCAGCAAAACAGGCAGACTGCTTAAAATACACTGCGGAGGGGAGCAGCGGGCGAGGCAGGAGAGGCCTGCTGTGCATGTGGGTCCCCCGCCTGGCCGGGGATGGAGCTCAAGGCCAGAGTGATGATAGTGCTGTGACTTACCCCCTAGGTCACCAGGGAGCCCCAGGACTGGAGAATTTAATACTCTTTACTCCTCAGTGGAGGGTAATGTTAGGGCCATCAGCTGTTCAGATTGTTTAGAACCATCCCAGTTGTATCACTGAAGGACCCAAGTCTTAGAAAGCCAAGTCCTGGGCAAAGAGGGCACATTGGTTACCCAGCAAAACAGACTGTTGCTTCTCCCAGTCCCCTGTCCGGGGTGTTTTCCTGTATCTTCTGTTGCCCCTTCATTTCTTCCCAGCACAGAACTCGCAGCTTCACGGTCTCCACATCCCCTCCCTCCAAACCCCAGCCCTGTCTAGAGCCCCAGACTGCAGCAGTGGCTCTGCCCACCTGTCGGGTATGGTCTGTCTGCTCTCGGACTTGACACTGAGCATTTCAGGAAGGCGAAGGTGTGGGCGGGGAGTGGAGGGGATGGGAGAAAAGTGATGAAGTGTGTTGTCTGAGCAATTTTGGAGAGCATGGAAAAACTGGCATCTTTCAAACTGGTTCAGTCAGGCCGAGAGCGTTAAGTTCTTGCGGTGAGCTCAGTTTTGAATGGAAGTCAGAGGCTCAGTTTCTGGTCCTTTTCATGTCTCAGGTGGGTGGTTTGTCCTAAGTCTTGTCTCTTCCAGGTCAGCTCAAGACAGTCTTCCTCGCCCTGTTAATTACGGTGAACAACAGAATGTTCATTCCTTTGTTCCGGAGTAGTCAAAAGGCCAATGGGCAGAGAGAAATGGCCTCAGTTTCCATTCTCTAAGCGAGCAGACGTGACTGGTTGTGTCCAGTCTGGATTTCTCTCGGAAGTGCCTTGCAGATCCCTGAAGTGTGGGGTGTGTGGCTGCGTGGGGTGGCCCCCACCTCCAGGAATGCTCCTAACCAAGATGCAGCGCATCACAACGCACCCGGGCTCAAATCCCGCAGCTCTCCTGGCGGGCTGGTCTCCCCCAAGTTCTCCTCACGTGCCACAGAGCCTGATCTGGAACATAAAGCACTGGTTCTATGAAGTGTCTTCCTCTCGGGACCCTCTTCTCTCTCCACACTGTCTGCAGTGCAAAGGGAAGTGTCTTTTCCTGCTTCACCATCTTTTCCCCACTCACCTCTGCTCCCCAAGTCACACCTTTCCCTGCAGTCTCCTTGGGCAGCTCACTGCCTCTGGATGCACCTCTCCAGTCTGACTCAGCTTCCAGCTCCCAATCGCCACCCTAGAAGGCCCAGTGTATCCTATTAAAATTTTTAGACAAATCAGAAGTTTGATAGTAGCTCAAGTCACTCATTCAAGTACTTAATCCGGTATAGACACACAGAGCTAGAACTACAACATTAACACAGCAACACAACATCCATGGGCTGAGACATTGTCTCCTCCAGTTCCTCAGCTTCTCAGAGGAGGAGGGGAGCATCTTAGCGTCTCTCTCTCGATGTCCAGCGTAGAGCAGTACACACAACAGGTGCTCAATTTTCTACTTATTGAAGGACCTATTTCTTCAGGTGCAGACACTCATTATTCTGTGAACTCAAAGACCGGGGTGTGGAGTGTGATGACTAATTAGAATGTAGTCAGCACGGCGAAGACGAAAGCTGTCAGAAGTCCTATTGTGTAGGGCGAAGACAACTCCCTGCGATTAAATTCTCTAGGAATCAATTAGGAGGGGCACTGTGTGTGGCCGGGAGGGTGACACTTGTCGGGAAATCCTCCTCTGCCGCCTGTTCCTTCTGCATTGCAGACACCGCCGCCCTCATCACCGTCTGACACCTGCCGACACGGGACAGGCGCGCTTGTGGGGTGAATACAGTGACCGCGGGACCCAAGTCCTGGTCCCAGCTCTCCTCAGCCCACCATTCTGAGTGTGGGGGGCTCGGGTCTTCCACAACACTCTGGGCACCTGGAGACCTGCTTTTGTCCCCCCTGTTTTATCCCAGTCTTGAAGCTCCAGCCTTGTGCCTTTCCTGCTTCGTAAACACTCTTCTGTGGAGGTCCCTGGCAAGAGGTCCCTGGTGTCTTGGGGCTCACACTCAGCCAAGCATTGGAGGCACAGATTTGGTTGGCCCAGAAGACTGGGCTCTCAAGAACCATGTTTATGTCCCCACTGAATGCCTGCGGGAGGCCCAGCTACTGGGGATCCTAGGATAAATTAGCCCCCATGCAACTGAGTCTTTTCCTTCCTGGTGTCTGTCCATCGCCATGTTGGCTGTCTCTCTGGAGCCCAAAGTGAAGTCTATAGAGAGCGACCACCCAACAGAAGCCCCCAGCCCAGAGGCAACTTGCCCATCGCCTGTGTCATCGACTCATCTTAACAACACAAGGACAAAGGACTCGGAGCCTCGGCTGCCTTGCCCGACACACGCACCCAAAAGTCTTTGCCTCCTTGGCTGCAACTCTCAGCTCTATCCTGGTCTCCTCTTTTCTGATAGGAACACCCAGCCCCTCAACCAGATAACATGGAGATGTTCTTTGGGATGGAAACCTGGGGTTTTCAGATGAGCCCGGTCAGAATGAAGCCAGCCATTACCCTTGCTCCTTGCTGATAGATAAGCAAGGAGGAGGCAATCCTGGAAAAACAGAGTGAGGAGATCTCTAAGGGGATAGCTCTCCAGGCCCTAATTAGGAGCACAGATAAACACCAGATTGGACCTCTCCAGTCTGCAAGGGCAGCAGATTCTGTTCACCATCAGAAGTGCTTTGTTGCTGCAAAAGGCTTGGAAATCTCTGTTCTACAAATTGCCCATGGCCCCTGGCCCTTCAGCACAAGGAAGGGAGATAATGGAGAGACGCCCTTTTCCGGTGTCCAGGCTCCCCAGGATAAAAGGAGGCAGTGCTCTGGGCACCCCATCAGCGCTCTCTATCTGTTGGGGACTCATATTCTCTAGCCTGTAGCTCCATCCTCCCACCATGAGTCGGCAGCTCAGCCTCAAGTCCGGCGGCGACAAGGGCGGCTTCAGCGGGCACTCGGCAGTGGTGCTCCGGAAGGCTGTGGGCAGCGCAGCTTCTTACCCTGCAGCTGGCAAAGGCTCTGGGGCTGGCTTTGGTAGTCGGAGCCTCTACAGTCTTGGGGGGAATCGGTGCATTTCCTTCAATGTGGCCAGTGGCGGTGGTCGCGCTGGAGGTTACAGCTTCGCGCCTGGCTCCGGGTACGGCGGGGGGCGAGCCACTGGCTTTGCGGGCAGCATGTTCGGCAGCGTGGCCCTGGGGCCCGCGTGCCCATCCATGTGCCCTCCAGGGGGCATCCACCAGGTCACCATCAACAAGAGCCTCCTGGCCCCCCTCAACGTGGAGCTGGACCCCGAGATCCAGAGAGTGCGCGCCCAGGAGCGGGAGCAGATCAAAACTCTGAACAACAAGTTCGCCTCCTTCATCGACAAGGTGGGTCTCACGGGAGAGAGCTAAGGCGGTGCGAGACGAGCAGTGCCCTGCTGCCTAGGTGGACAGGGCGCTGCGCACGGGCAGGTCACAGCTGGACCTCAGGAGGGGCTCCCTGGTCATGATGGGGTGGGCAGGCACAGAGGAGTGAAGCTGCTTTCTCCGGGGAGTCTGCAGAGAGACATGTGAGATGGGCAAAGGGAGAGAGAAGTGGTGAGTTACTGGGGTACTGCCCGTGGACCTCCTTTAAGGAAGAGCAGTGGGTGTCGGAAGAGCCTCTGCTGGCTGCTGGGGTCAGCTTCTTCAGGGAATTGTCAGTGGCTGCTTCTGTCCAGAAGGCTACGGGAGGAGAACTTGCACAGGGCCCATAAGCGAAGAGTCAGGATTTGACTTTAGAAAAGTCTGTCTGATCCGGGAAGTCAGTGGGGGCGTGTCCCTGCGTGATGGCACCCATTGTGGTTCCAGGTGAGGTTCCTGGAGCAGCAGAACCAGGTGCTGGAGACCAAGTGGGAGCTGCTGCAGCAGCTGGATCTGAACAACTGCAGGAAGAACCTGGAGCCCATCCTCGAGGGCTACATCAGCAACCTGCGCAAACAGCTGGAGGCACTGTCAGGGGACAGGGTGCGGCTGGACTCGGAGCTGCGGAACACGCGGGACGTGGTGGAGGACTACAAGAAGCGGTGAGCAGGCCCCATCGGGGTCACCTCCCACAAAGGCAAGGGGCGCACCCCTGTTTGATGACTCCCTGCTTGGTTGAAAGGACGGAATCCGATGTTCATGGATCCACTGACCAGCTCAGTGGCCCCCGTGGGGCCCCTCTAGGCACCCGGGCGTGGTCCTAGGAATGGGGTGCAGTACCCCAAAGACATACTACTCACGCCCCAGCTTCTGCAGAGCTCGCCTGGGACTTGCCCAGCCGCGGAGAAGAGGGACCTTCTTGGCAGGGGGATGGAGGCCACGACTGTCTTCTCTCCTTGCCCGCAGGTACGAGGTGGAGATCAACCTGCGCACAGCCGCTGAGAACGACTTTGTGGTGCTCAAGAAGGTGAGAGAGAACCCTGTGGACTGTGCTTTCTCTTGCACCTTCATGCAAACTGCCTCTGCTCAAGACTTCAGCCCAGGCCCCTGGGAGGGCTTGTGCTTCAGAGGGGTGGAGTTGCAGGGTGGGCTCCCCGGCCGGGGAGAGGCAGGACACATGACCAGGAAATGGACGGAGACGCTAGGAGATTCTGATGTGGAAACTGGGAAACTCTGGTCCAGCTGGGCTTCTCGTGCGACTCGAGGAAGCGCACGCTGCCCTCTGGCCTCGTCTTTGCAGGTGTGCCAAAGCCAGAGCCCGCCCCGTCCCCTCCCCAAAGAGTCAGTGAGCGTGAGAGGAAGTCAGTGGAGCGATTCCATGAGTCAGTGTGCTTCCCTTCGTGGAAAAGCAGATCGTCCCTGGGGCAGGAGCAGGGCGCTGGGGCCGAGGGCTGTCGGCAGATGGGGCGAGGCAGCGCTGGGTGTCTCTGCAGGATGCAGACGCAGCCTACGCGGTCCAGGCGGAGCTCCAGGCCAAGGTGGACTCTCTAGACAAGGACATCAAGTTTCTCAAGTGCTTGTATGACATGGTGAGGACACTGCTACCCTCCCTGCCCACCACTGTCCAGCTGGGGCTTCCCCTGGCTCTTCCTGGGAGATGCCCAGGGGAGGGCGTTTTGGACCCATGGGGGGTGTTTTGAAACAGTAAACTGCACTGGGAGACCACAGAAGTGAGGACCCTGGTCCCTGGAGGCCACAATGCAGGAGACAATCCCATCTGGGTTGTGCAGGCAGGAAAGTGACCCCATAAGGGCGTACTACAGCAGGCTCCCCATTCCGTGAGTGGTGGGGGCAGCATCTGCCTTAAGCCTGGCTGCTGCCCGCAGGGCGCTCCTGCTGGGGGAGCCAGCCCCTTGACTCCACAGACAGCCTGCTCCCTCCACAGGGGCCCATTTCCCAGGGGCCACAGGCCCAGAGGACCCATGGGCAGAGAGGAGAGGTGGGGACGCTGACTCTCGCCTTCCAACCAGGAGTTGGCCCAGATCCAGAACCACGCCAGCGAGACGTCCGTCATCCTGTCCATGGACAACAACCGGGACCTGGACCTGGACGGCATCATCGACGAGGTCTGCGCCCACTACGAGGAGATCGCCCTGAGGAGCAAGGCCGAGGCCGAGGCGCTGTACCAGACCAAGGTGGGCCCTCCTCCTGCCCCCGCTCCTGGGAAGGGGCTCCCCACCGCGAAGGTGAGACACCTTTGTCGCCTGTGAAGAACAGCCACGACCAGCCCTCCAAGGACCTCTGCCAGGGAGGAGTCCTGCCAGAGCCCACTACCAAAGACTAGTCAGAACAGCCAGTGGACGGGCCGTACCTCACAGAGAGGGACAGGCCCTCGATGAAGGAAAGAAAGGAGCCATTTCTATTTTCAGTAACTGGGGCATGCGGCCACGGGCAGAAGGAGTAACGAGTACGGAGGAGAGTAGCTAAGGGCAGTCTGGGGTGGGCAGGAGTGAAGAAGAGGCAGCCGTGATCGCTCCTGAGGTTGATGTGCGAGGACTTCCAAGAGGGAGAGGTGGGGTGCTAGGAGTCCAAGGGGAAGAGCAGTTCTGCTAGCAGGAAACCCTTGGGGGCTGCCGCTGAGGAAAGCCCCCACCGGACATGCCCCCACCATCCTCCACCATCCTCCACCAGCACCAACACCGCGGGGACCCGGGGCTCCTTGTTTCTGGCCATGGCCCTGTCAGCCCCGATGTCTGAACGACTGGGCAAGGGGCAGGGGGAGAATTTGAGCTGCAGTCCTGAGTCAGCAATTCCACCACTCCAAGGGTGCCCTTGGCCTTCGGCTTCCCTGCTGAGGGAGAAAGGGCTTCGGGAGAAGGTGCATTGTGTGGGGCCTGGACTCGACCTGCCCTGTTCCTGCTGTACCCCCGGTGCCTGGGCAGAACCTGGCCCTTGCAGGATGCCTCTTACAGAGGTGCTGAGTGAGCACAGAGGCCAGTTCTGAAGTGCTTGACGCGGGGGCACGGACTCATTCCTTTTCCAGCCCAGCAATGCTGTGTTGAGGGCAGAGAAGAGAGGGCCAGCGCATGGAGGCTGCTCAGGGAAGCGGTGGCCAGGGGGCTCAGGACTGCGGACAGATGCCCTGTGCCAGCTCCGCCACCTCCTGCTAGCACCCCTGCCCCTGGGCTCTCTCCCCACCTCACTCCTGGCCCAAGTGCTGCTCGGGACCCTTCCCTGCCCTGGAAGGTGCAGGTGGAGGACCCAGTTCTGACTCATCACCAACTTCCTACCTCTGGAAAACCAGATCCAGGAGCTGCAGCTGGCAGCCGGCCGGCACGGCGAGGACCTCAAACACACCAAGAACGAGATGTCAGAGCTGAACCGCCTCATCCAGAGGATCCGGTGTGAGATCGCTAACGTGAAGAAGCAGGTGGGCACTGATCTCTCACGGAACTCTGAAGTTCAGCTTCATCCTCTGTGATGGAGAAACAGGGACCCACCTTTCAGTAAATGAGGGGGTGGTCCTCTCCTGGGCTGGGGTGTCTCAGTCACCTCGGTCCCTTTGGCCCATGCAGCACGGCTGTGGCCAGAGCTGGCAGCCTGCTCAGAGCGGTTGGTGCTGGTGCCTGCTGCGCATGGTCCATGGTCTAGAGAGGAGACGCTGAAGCTCAACTGGCTTTAACAGAGCCAGCGTTAGAACTCATCTTCCCTCTCACTTTCCCCCTTTTCCTCAGACTTTTTCTGTATGCAACACACCTGCCCACATCTCCTTCAGGGGCACCCTCTGATGCCCGCTCACAAGGGGGCCCTCTGTGGCCAAGTTCGGTCCCTGCCCTCAGGATGGGGCATAGTCTAGGTGACGGAGTGAGGGTCCCCTGCCCTCTCCCTATTTCCTGGGGTGTCCTGTCTGGCCTGAGACCAGCAAACCCTGCACACCAGGTCAGTGGGAAGACAGTTTTAAGGGGGTAGGGATTCTGCCCTGCGTTCACACCAGAGAACCAGGTCCATCTGTGGGTGATAGAATTGTCAAACTGAGCGGTTGGAGCCCCTCTCCTCCTGCGCCCCGACAACCATCCACGCCCGGCAATGTGGAGAAAAGGGAACAGCCTCCCAGCCCTGGACGGCTGACGCGTGACTGGAGACCCTTCCCCCCCCACCCTGTCTGTCGGCCCTTGGCCTCACATTGCTGCTGGACGTTCGTCAGAGTCCGGTTCCGAGGCTGTGGGTATATAACCACCTCCTCTCAGGGAAGCCGCCCTCATTCATTCAGACACCGGGAACATTTTTCTCCCTTCCCTGGGGAGTGCTGGAATAGTCCAGAAACCTCATGCTTGGTGCCAAGGGGTAGAAATGGTCCTCGGGGGGAGATGCCCTCAGGCGGGAGCCTGACCGCAGGGCCCCCTGGCCGCTGTCTGGCTCTTGCCAGCGCCCTGAACTGTGTGAGCCTCTGGACCTCCTGCCTTAGAGCCCAGAGCCACTGGTACCGCCCACCTGACGCAAGACAACTTTGCAAACCCAGAATGTTCTTCCCTGAAATGCAGCTGCTCGGCAACTTTTCGCACGCCTGCTAATATCCCTCCGCAACAGGACGTTGGGGAGACCGAGGCCTGGGCGCCAGTCCTGCCGTTCCCTGCCAGCCTGGCTCCCCTGAGAAGTGAGAGGGCTGTGCTGCTTGCGCGTTACCGTCCTGGTGTTGTGTTCGGGTGAGATCCTTGTTCTTCACTTTCAGTGCTCCAGTCTGGAGACGGCCATCGCCGATGCCGAGCAGCGGGGGGACAGTGCCCTGAAGGACGCCCGGGCCAAGCTGGACGAGCTGGAGGGCGCCCAGCACCTGGCCAAGGAGGAGCTGGCCAAGATGCTGCGCGAGCACCAGGAGCTCATGAGCCTGAAGCTGGCCCTGGACATCGAGATCGCCACCTACCGCAAGCTGCTGGAGGGCGAGGAGTGCAGGTGAGGGCCGGAGGGGAAGGCTGGGGTCCCTAGCGAGAAGGGGTTGTGGGTGTCCTCTGCCAGGCTGGAGCGACTGGGCGGTGGCAGATGAAGGCAGCAGCACTGGTCACAGAGGCAGGGGGTGACTGTGGGCTCGCTGTGGTTTCCAGCGAGGGGTCGGATGTGAGCGGCGAGGACAGGCGGGTGGAGCTGTGCCGAGGCGGCAGCCCAGGCTGGCTGTGCTTCGTTACCGGCTGCCGCACACTAGCTGCACAGTCGCGGCTCGTCACTGCGTGTCTCTGCGTCTCTGTTTCTCCTCTGACGTGGGGACTGTGATCTCCGTCTCATGGGTTGAAGGATGAGTTCAAATGATGTGGACGTGAAAGCAGGAGCCCAGCAGAGCCTAGTGGAACCTAGAGATTTCCCTGAGTTTCTCCTTCTCTAACTTTCTGCCTTACAGGATGTCTGGTGAGAATCCATCCTCTGTGAGCATCTGTGAGTATCCTGAGAGATGGGCTGAGTGGGGGCGTCTGGCCGGATAGGGTAGAAAAGCTCCCTGTGGGGAGATGCCCCGCAGCAGGAGCCTGACTACAAATGCCCCCCAGGCTGCTGCCAAAATAGGTCCCCAAAACAGAGGCGGGGTGTCCCTGCATCCCTCCTCTCCTCCCACCTGGGAGTTTCTGCGACTGTCTCGTGAAGTTGCTATGGCTTCAAAGGAAACCGAGTCCTCTTCTGTCCTACGGAAACGGTGACAGAGTCGCCCTTCCTTCCTGTCTCCTGTGGCACTTCCATCCAGAGAAAGGGGAGAAGACGGGCTTGGGGGGCCTGGAGTCACGGGAGGAAGGGACCGGTCTGTCTGGTGCGGTCCCATCTCTCATGAGGCTTGGTGCCTAACGGGGTCCCGGATGCTCATCATCGTGGTGTTTTGCTGCTGAGGGTTGCTGGGGTCTAGGGCGGGGCCCTCCTGCCAGCTGACTCCACGCTCCTTCCCCACTCTCGGCCCGTCCTCCGCAGCCATCATCAGCAGCAGCAGCGGGAGCGGCTACGGCTACCACCCTGGCCCAGCAGCCAGCACGGACCTCGGGCCCAGCAGCGCTGGCAGTGGCCGAGGTGGGCAGACCAAGACCAAAGCGGCGCGAGCGGGGGACCTCAAGGACGCCCAAGACAAGGGGGCCCCGGTCAGGAAAGCCCCCCGATAAGCCCACTCACCTCCGTGCCTGGGCGAGGAGAGGCCCTCGTCTTGGCGGGCCTGCAGGCGCTGCCGCCCTCCGAGCCCCCTGGCCTCAGGACCGTCCGCGTCCTGTTCCGACTGCGCACTCTGGCTTATCCTGCTGTCGAGTTCTGATTCGTGCCACCAACGCCCTCTTCCTCAGGCCCCGTGTGCTTGTGGTGACTTTTACTTTCCCTTCTGCCTTCAGCTGGCAGGAGGCTTTGGGTGACAAGCTGTAGTTCCCTTCTTGATTCTGGAAAGCTATGATCATCCTTAGGGAGAGAAGAGGAGGGAGGGCAGGAGGGCGGGAGAAGGAAGGGGAGCGGGGCCAGGAGGAGGAATAGTTTTGTTCTGCACTTCGGCTCAGTTAGCAGTCTTTTTGGCTGGGGGTGGGGGTTGTGGGGGCTCCTTCCCCTGCCAGCGTGTAGGGTCAATGTGGCGATGTGCAGCAAGGAGCAAAGAAGTCAGACAGATTTTACCTGCCCCTCAGAAGGATGTTAGCAGAACGACTGCATGATTTAGGAGGAAATGTGATCATACTCTCAGACCACCAGCTGTACACAAAGCCAAGAGAAGGAGATTTTCTGCTCACGGTCTCATGTTGCCCACTCTATGATCAGTAATCGCTGCCGCCATTTGTCCCATACGTACTACGCACCAGCCGGTCTAAATGCATTGCCTCGAGTCTTCACCCAGTCCTGAGAGGCAGATGCAAAACTGCCCTCGAACAGATGAGAAGCCCACTCTCTGAGAGGCGGCAGGGCCTGGCCCCACCCACCACACCCAGATCAGGAGCTGAGCCCAGGCCTGGCCGACCGCGTAGTGTCGATGGCCTCTAACAAGGGGCCGGTACATTCACCTTTCTTTCAAGAAGGGTAGCAGAATAATGTTCCTTTTTGGTCGAGAACTGTGGCTGTGTGATTATCTTCGGTCCTCTTCCTGGATTGGGTCCTACAATAGCTTTCAGCTTTCCATCCCTGTTGCCATGAGTTGTGTCCGTAAGCAGCCTTGATCCATCTCTGGAGGTACTGCCCAGCCCAGAAGAAGCGGCTTTTGATGTAAATATTCTTCAGCATGGTGACACATGACCCTTCCTTTGCTTGAGTTAAGGACGCTGAATTTCTGCTTTCTATTCAATAAACTGCCCCCTAGTAATGTCCGGGGTGCCCTCCTCTCTGTGTGTCAATCTCTCGAAATTGCCCACCCCCGATGAAGATACACTCCACCCGGCACATGCACACAGGCCCTTTGGGAGGCCGGACACAGACCAGAGCAGACTGCCCGCTTTGGTTTGTCTGGGGAGAGATGTACATGCCTGCAAAGCATTGTACTCATACAAATCTGGGAAAGGCGCCCAGTGTAGCAATGCTGAGAAGCGATGGAAATGAAGAAGCTAAGCAAGGAAGGCTTCCTGGAGGAGGAAGAGAGTTTAATCAAATAACCAGAAAGATGAGCACATAGATCCCTGGAAAGAGCACTTAGATCACACCATCACAGCATGTTTGGGTGCAGGTTTTTCATGCTTATTTTGGTGTGGGGGTGGGAGGTCTCAGGTTTTGTGAAGTCGCTAATGAAATTGGATAGGTTTCCAAGTGCCTCTGCATTGGTCTGCAGAATGTAGCTATCTCGCAGGCTTCCTGGCCCTTCTGGTGATCCAGATGTGCAGAGATGTCTCCCCTACAGCCCTTAGGCCGTTGGGGGGAACCTCTTAAGGATGGGACTCTGATCCCATGTGGGAGCCTCCGTTGACCTCACTGTGCCTTTCGTATTCCTAAAGAGGGTGTCTTCCTTGTGCACAGACACAGAGCAGCAGTCTTCCCGGGAGTCTGGTGGGCTTCCTGCCCGGATGTCTCTCTTCAGCATCACTGCTGTCCCCACTGTGGTCACTGGGAATGGTGCCTGGGACTTTCGGGGGCTCTATTCCAACTCACCCACTGACCATTTTACCTGTTAGACCAAAGAGTGATTCTTAACCTGTGGGTCTTGAACCCAAGTTAGGTGCCTTTCCCTTTGAAAAGTGTAAGAACCATGCCTGCATGTTTAGAGGTTCACAGACTCCTAAAGCCCATCCATGGACTCCTGGGTTATCGTCGGAAAACCAAAGTGACTCCATTTTGGAGTCATCTAAGGCCCGTGGCCCAGAATTTCCCTCCCTGGAAGGATGGCCAGGTTCTGTTGTTTCCCTCACACGGTCAGTCTGCACCCATGATCCACACAGCCCAGTTCGTCTTACATTAACCCAGGGTGGCTGTGACACCTCCTGGCCACCATGACACTGGCATCACTAGTCATACACAGGAATCATCACACGTACCAAGCAGGGGATAAAAAGGCCCTGGTCAGGGTGGGAGGTGTGGACCCTTCCTCAGCCAGCAGTGCTGCCCGTCAGCCTTGTACCTACATTGCCCTTGATGACCTGATTTGCTTGCCTTATTCTTCAGTTTCAAATTACCTTCTCAGTTTGGGGAAACTTACTTGTTCCTGCAGTTACAGCCACGAACTCCAGCACCAAATACCCCGAAGACCCTTCCCTACGCTGACGCCCTGCCTCTTCCAAAATACCAATTTCCCGGTGACCCCGAAGAGGAACTAGAGTGCGGAGGCGGGTATGACTTGCAACCTGAAACCACCTGAGAGGGCCATGGGGGACCACCTCCCCCGGGGCGTCTGCCAGCAGGGCTGGGAGGCCTAAGTGCTGTGCCCAGCCTCCCAGAGGCATGGGAGGGTCCGGCAGCCAGGCAGATGGCCTCGTGGGGCAGTGACACGGCCCATGCTGGGGTGTCAAGGAGAGCAGAGTGCTACGGCCCGTCCATCAGAGACGGGGAGAGGTTCTCCGCCATCTGAGACTTAGGATCCCAAGAAATGCACACGGTAATTGTGCTCTTGCCTTAGGACTCAGTTTGGAGATGCCTTTGAACCCCAAGTGGGAATCACAGAAGCAGGGCCAGTGGTGATCAACAGAATTTATGTAGGTGAGATTTCAGTACACAGGACAAAGAAAGCAGGAGGAATGGGTGGATGTAGTTTTGGTTGGAGAAAACACCCAGAGGAGCGAGGCAGCACCCACTCTGTCTAGGAGGGTAAGTGTCTGGTTCACCTGCTCTGTGTAGACCTCCAGGAAAGGGCCTGTTAGAAGCTGAGCTATCTGCCCATGACCTTCATGCTCATAGGGTCTGTCATGGATTGTCATGCACACCTGTCATTACCTGGACAATTCTCACTGCTCTTTGAGACTCCATTTGGGTACCCATTCCTCCTGGGCAACTTCTTGAACTCCCAGACTGAGATCAGCATCTGTTCCTCAGGTGCTCAGCATCTAAGTCATCCCCTTCACCACGATGTTTCCATATGTGATTGGGATGATCTCTCTGTGCAAATAACCACGAGACTTGGGGGACCCAAGAGCAAACACTGGCCTTACTCTTTGCTGGACTTTGCAACTAGTAGACAATTAAGGGAGCTTCACCTAGCAGAGATACCCAGAGGGTGATGTTTCTTGGGTCTTTCTACCACTCACAAATAATATGTTTGAAAGAGTTTTAGTGGGTAAAACCCATGCATCTATGGCCAGTTTTACAAGGGTGCCACGATCATTCATGGAGGAGGTATCTCTAAGAAATGGTCCCGGGACAACGGGTATCCACATGTGCAAGAAGCAAGTTGGACCTCTGTTTCGCCCCATGTACAACTCAGAATGGATCAGTGACCTAAATATAAGAGCTAAAGTCATAAAGTTCTTAAAAGAAATATAGGTGTAAATCTTCACTTAGGTTTGGCAAAAGATTCCTGATTATGACACCAAAACCAGAGGCGCCAAGAGAGTAATTAGTAAATTGCACTTGAACGATAAGAAACTTCTGTACATTGAACGTTGTCAGGAAAGTGAAAAGACAACCTTCATGGGAGAAAGTATTTGCAAACCACACACCTGATAAGGGTGTAGCATCCAAAACATGTATAGAATTCTCACCACTCAACAGCAAAAGTCAAACAACTCAATTAAGGAACGAGCAAAGGATTTTAATGAACCCCTCTTCAAAGAACATACGTACAAATGGGTAACGAGCACATGCAAAGATACTCAATCTGATTAGTCATTAGGGAAATGCAAACCCAAACACAACAACGTACAGTTTCACACCTGCTAGGATGACTGTAATAAAAAAAATAATGGAAAATAAACAGTGTTGGTGAGGGTATGGCAAACTGGAATCTTTGTATGTTGCTGATGGGAATGTGCGATGGTTAAGCCACGGTGGAAACAGTCAGGCAAATTTCTCATAGTTAAACAAGGGGCATTGCTGATGTGACCAAGCAATTCCATTCCTAGGCACATTTATCCAAGAAAGTAGAAAACAGGTGCTTAAACAAATGCGGGCATAGGCATGTTCATCACAGTGTCATTCAAAGCAGCCAAAGGTGGAACTGCCTGCTGTGGCCTGAGTATTAGTGTTTCCCCCAAATTCCTATGTTGAAATCCTAAGCCTCCAAGATGATGGCATTAGGAAGTGGTGCCGTTGGAGGTCCTTAGGCTGTGAGGGCGGAGCACTCAGGGATGGGATTAGTGTTCTTACTACAGAGACCTCACAGGGCTCTCTCGCCTTTCCTGTGAGGACAGAGTTAGAAGGTGCAGGCTCTGAACCAGGAGCAGGGCCCTCTCTAGACAGCAACCACACTGGCACCTTGAACTTGGATCCGAGACTCCAGAGCTGTGAGAAGTAAATTTCTGTTTTTATGAGTCAACAGTCTGTGATATTGGTTACGGTAACCCAAAAGGGCCAAAACACAACCCAAAAGTCCATCAACAAATAAATGGATTTAAAGAAACCCACTATGTGGAATACTATTCAGTCATTAAAAAGGATGAAATTTTGTCATTTGTAGCAAAAGAGAAGGAACTTGAGGTGACTATGCAAGTTAGCCAGAAAGGTGAAGACAAATATTGCATGATTTCACATGTCTGTACCAGATAAGAAAACAAAGCAGGTTTTGTTGTTCAGTACCTGAACTGACAAAATAAACATGAATGTGTGGACATTGGTAACGGAACTGAGGTTACCTTAGGTGAAGGGGGGAGATGGTGGAGAATTGGTGAGAAAGGTATGAAGGGATTGTGGTGGGGAATTTTTATTCTTTCAAGAAATACAAATTTGAAAAACACTGTCGTGTATACTTTACAAAGGAATATGATTCAGCCATAAGAAGGAATGAAGTACTAATGCCTGCAACAGTGTGAGTGAACTTTGAAACCATGATGCTAAGTGAAAGGACCAGATAGTAAAGATCACATATTGTAAGGTCCCATTCATTAAATGTCCAGAATAGGAAACGCTATAGGATTTGGAGTTTGCAGGAAGTCCCCGCTAAGGGGTACTGGGTTTCTTTAGGGAATGATGAAAATGTTTACAACTAAAGAGAGGTGATAGCTGCATAATTTTGTGAATTTACTAAATGCTGCATGTTTACCTTAAAATGTTTTGTGAGTCCCCCAAGTAAGAAATAAAATTGGGGAGAAGAGTAGTAGAGAAATGACCAGAGAAATGGTGTCCTTGGACCTCTCTTCCAACTTATCCCATTAGAAGGCAAATAGTCACCTGGAACAAAAATACAGAGAGCTGTGGGGGCCACTAGGGTCTGGAGATGATGTTCCCTCCATTTGACCAGCCAAGGGCAAGCCTGGGGTTCTGGGGCATTGGTCTCCTTCTATGCGCTGAACCCCTGGATGCAAAAGAAGACATCTCCAGAATGTCATTTCCAGTCACTTCCTCCTCCTCTCTTTCTGCCCCTCCTTCTGGTGTCTCTCTCCCTGCCGCAGACCTTTCCATTTTCTGATCTCTCCAGCCTTCTCCTGGGCTCCAAACTTGACGTAGTATGAGGCTTGTACTTTGACCTCTGTTCATTGGTAGAGACAGTCTCGTTGAAGCAGATGTTCTGCAGTCTTGAGAAGTCGCCTTGTCCACCCTTGGTCTCTCAGGCCCAACTTGCCAGAACCTGTCCTGCTTCATGGGCTTCATCCATGGAAGGAATAGATGACTTGATTCCTCATTTGGTCACTAGCTGGGAATCAGCACACTCCCACAAGGCTATATTGAAAAAGAATATAGAATAATTGACTCTCTAGTGTGCCACTAATGGCGGCATGTAGGTCTAAGGACACCTAATCCACGGGGGCCTCTTTTCAGGTGGACTGTCCCGAGTCCCAAGTGCACGCAGGCACATGCTCACCAGCTCACAGCTCACGCCTGTGGAGGATGCTCAAAATACCTGGCACCTGATACAATCAGGTCCGAGCCCATCACGGGAGATGTCACCCAGGCAAGCTGGATGGACGTGCCAGTCCTTGGGGGTGCGGCGGGGGGCAGCTCCATTGGTTCTGCTCAGGCCCATGTCCTCTGACCTGTGTTGAGGCGCATCTGTCAGCCGCAGCAGGCGGCACCCACAGTTCACGCCCAGGCTTGGAGCCAGGGCCCACAGCAGCAGGAGCACTGCCGGCCCTGGGGAGCTGCTCCACTGGAGGCTGGGTCAGCACCAGGGGCCGGGGCCAGGGCAGGAGAGTGCAGCTGACCCTGCCGGGAGGGTGAGGAGTCCCAGGAAGTGGGGGAGAGCTCTTTGGAGGAGGTGTGGGTTGGGAGAACCCGCCTTGGTAGGCAGGAGGCTGGAGAAGAGCCTGGACTATGACTTGGGGCAAAGACACGTCTCATAAGCACCCCTCACCCTTAACTTTACCCAGTCCTGAAATGACGCAAATTTGCTTCAAAAGAGCAAAGAAGGCTGAGAACGGGAGCAAGGGGTCAGGCCTGGTTGGATGGGGCGGGGGTCTGTGCCTGGAAGCAAAACGTCAGTTCCAGGAGCTCAGTGTTTCACACTGTGGGGCTGACAGCAAGGGCGGCAGGGAGCCGGAGTTGCGTGGGGTGGGTGTGCTCCTAGTGTGGGGCTCACCTGCAGGGCCGGGGGCCACAGCGCAGGCTGCACCAGGCTGCTGAGTCCACGCCCGCCGCAAATCCCGGCTTAACCTCTCACCAAGCGGTGTCTCCTCTGGGAGTTCCTTCACCGCCTTATGCCTCTGCCCTTGTCAGGATAATATCAGCACCTGCCTATAGGGCTGTTGTGAGAATGAATCAAGTTAATACCTGGGAAGAGCTGAGGCCGTGCCTAGCAAGGCTAGCTCCGTGCCTGCGTTCGCTATCATCATCATCATCATCATCATCATTATTACTATTTACAAGGTGCCTCCTGTCCACCTCAGGAAGTAGGTGGAGCCGACATCGGTACCCCCTTTTAGGGATGTGGAAATAGAGGCTTAGGAAGTTGGGAGACCCACCCAGGATCAAGTGCAAGGACCTGGGCCTGCGCAGCCCCAAGTCCACCCGCTTGGCCAGAGGCTCAGGAGGCGGAGGAGGACCCGGTTAGCGAAGTTCAGAGTTGCCTCTCAGGGCCCAGCGCTGAGCCAGGGAGCAGGAGGCGGGGAGCACCGTGCAGCCCTGCAAGGCACTTCTCTGGCAGCCCAGCCGCAGGGCGGCCATGGAAGCGAGTGCCTGGCAGGACAGGCGTCCCTGGTCCTTTATACCTCAGCTTCTGGGGGTGAGCTCACCTTTGGCCTTGTCAGCTGCAAACCTGCTGAACAACCGCTCTTCCTGGCTCTGATTACGGCCAAGTACCCCGGGACTGCACTGCACCCAGCGTGCCTGGGGCAGAGCAGAACTGAAACGCAGGAGGAAATGGGGTACAAAGGTGGGGGGGGCTGGGGAGGGTTCCCAGACAACATGGGCCCATCTGCTGAGAAGAGCTGGCAGCACTTAAGCTGAAGTCATCCAAATAGCCCAGCTCATTCTCTCTAATTTTGGAGACAATTACTTGCTCAAAGAGCCATCTGCCCTTCTTCCAGGCCCTGCAGCCCTCTAGCCCCCCCGACCCTCCTACTCACATAGCAGCTGGATTCTGCTTCCTCGGACACACACAGCTCAGGCTCTGCCTGGCTCCACGGCCAGCGGCTCCTGGTGTTCATGTTACACGTGTACAGCGTGGGACCTGGGAATGGCTCCTGCTTGGAGGTTCTGTAACTCACGAACACCCTTGCTCCTGCTATTTTCACCATCCCTCACTGCCTGTCCTCCTAAACCTTCCTTTGAAGGACGGGGGTCTCAACCCCTTCCTCCAGGCAGCCCTCATAGATTCAATGTCCTCAGGTCTTACGCTCCTCTGCACCTTCTCTCTCTCTCATATCATACAGCAATTGCCTCCTGGGATGACACTGATCTTCTTGGCCTTCTATCTAGGTGCCTCTGGAGGTTTATCAGCCTCTACACACCGAGGCAGAGCCACTAGGCCCAGACTGGGCACATGGCTCCAAACCGATCATCATTACACAGACAAAAATACCGGGAAAGACATGAATTATTTGGTAAACCAAATAAAACCTTTTGGCTTAAACATATTTTGAATGTCCAAGCAAGATGTTCCTGGTAACCTGGGGGTTTGATTCTCTAATCTGACACACCTGCCCCTGTCGCTGCACAGGTGAGCAGAACTGCAGACTTCTGGTCCCAGCAATGCTCAGAATTCAGTTCCCACCCCGAAAACCAGGCAGTCCCCTGAAGGGCACGAGGGGCAGCTGGAGCTGGCACTCACTATAGATCGCAGCCTGTCTCCTCCACCAGCCCTAGGGGCCTCCCAAAGCAGGTGGCTCTGTGTCCTCTTACCCCGAGTCTCCCCAGGTCTCAATGAATTACCTTTGTGACCTTGGCGAACTGTGTCCTGGCTTTTTCCTGTCCCTCCCTTTCTCCCTCCAGCAAAAAACACAAGCACCCAAGGAGCCCCACCTGGGTCCTCCCTTCCTGTGGGCGCTCAGCACTGTCCTCCTTCCTCTGTTATCACCCTCATAACAACATGGGGTGTCTCATTCCTAATGGGCAGTATTTCATTAACTAATTCACACTAAGGTGTTAATGGCTTGTTAATAGCTTGATGAGGTTCTTTTTCAGGAGGAATTTGCATTTGTAGGGATCCAGGAACCAATGTCTTTGCAGGTAGAAAATTTGTATCATCCCCTTAGCACTTCGAAGAGCTCCATAGATGTTTGAGAAATGGGTCAACAGCAGCAGATTCAATATTTGAAGTGCCCCCTGCTGAGTTCTGCTCTTGCCAAGCACTCACTGAACAGTGGCGACGATCATTGCTTCTAATGGAGACTCTCCCATCTTCAGAGGTGGTCCGGGTGCCTTGAACAGGACCTCTGGAGAGCCCAGCCCTGGCGCTCCAGCAGCAGGTGGTGCGGCGAGGAAGAGGCCCCTTCCCAGGGAGGAAGGAGAAGGAGGAGAAGGGCAGGGCAGGTGGCTTCCCAAACCCTGCCTTACTCTCTTTCCTGGTCTTAGTAACATTTATTGACCACTGAACACCAGGCACTTTCTGAGAACTTTACGTGAATTAACACGTCACTGTCACTGTCACCCCATGAGCAGTTTATTTATTGATTTATTTCTGCATACGAGAGCTGGGTACAGGCCAGAGGTGCGGGGGGTGAGAGGAGTCACCAGAGAAAGAGTGGGGAGCAGAACAGGCAGATCAACCAAAATACACCACTGAGGGCAGCAGTGGGCGAGGCAGGAGAGGTCTGCTGTGCCATGTGGGTCAGCTCCCTGGCCAGGGGTGGAACTCGCGCTGCAGTGGCTGCAGATGCTTCACAGTGCGGCCCTCAACCCCCTGTGCCACTGGGGAGGCCCCCCACCATGAGGAGTTTATTATCCCTTGATAGTCGATAGTCGGGGAAGCTGCGGCCTAGAGTGGTTAAGCACAGCTGGGCGGTGGAGTGTTCAGACGAGGAAGAGGACCATCCGCTGCTGGGTTGCTGCTCCAGCGAGCATCTGTCCTCAACCTCATGCCGGGGAAGGGGTGTCCTGAGGCTGGTCCTGGGCCCAGAGTGAGGAGTCTGTGCAGGGGGCGGGGTGCACACAGAACTCAGGCCCTAGGAACATGTGAATGGACAGAGGCGTCCCGGCCACAGGAGAGGACGTCGGGCTTCATCCAGGGTTTTAAGTGGGGTTTGGAAAGAACAGGATGGGGCGAGCAGGTGCTTCCGGCTGGGAAGGAACAGGTTGGCTACACTGTGCAGCAATCTGAGGGTGAGGCCTGAGGGTGAGCTGTTGTTGGACCAGGCGGGGAAGAGCTAGGAGGGAGGTTGGGGCCAGGGCGGGGGCACAGCAGCCACTGGGATGCTGACGGCCGGGTATGGAGCTGCCAAGTATGTCGGAGAAGTGCGCAGCCAGCAGCCGTGGAAGGGACCTCCAAGGGGCACCGGGCGCAAGTGCTGTGACAGCCCGAGGATCACGCCACCAGGTCCCCGTCCCCAGTGCTGGGTGTGATGCCTGACTGAGGCAAACCCTCAACAGAGGCCCCTGACGGGAAAGGGAGGGAGGAGGGAGTGTGCCGAGTGGCTTCTGAGCTGGAGAACCTTCCACTGTGCTTACAAAACTGAGCTGATGTGGTGCAGACCTCGGGGGAGCAGGGGGAGCCCCACAGACCCTGGGCTTCAAGCACACCAAGATACTGGTGTGCTTGGGCCTGAGGGGGCTCACAGGTCGGGCTCTCTGAGCCAGCAAGCCTTCTTGCAAGAGGGTGGGAGAGGGGGCAACAGAGCAAAAGGTGACACATGCGGGAGAGAGGACGCTGGACAGGGAGAGGATGGATGAGGAGGGATGGAGGGAGAAAGGGAAAGAAATCCTGGCGAACCATGAAGACACAATAGCAGGGGAGGAGTGCAGGGGAGAGGGAGGGGATGGAGTCCAAGCTGACCCCCCGAAACAAAGTGAGAGAACCCCACATCAGCTTGGCTCAGGAGTCCTCCCCGCCTGTGGTCTCCCCCAGCCAAGAATCACAGCCCATCCATAGGGCCCCAGCAGGGGCCTTTAGGCAGGGTGAGCTCGGGGACTCCAGCCATGGGCAGACCAGGGCCCCACAGCAGCATCCTCACAGGCCTGGGGCCCCTGCAGGAGCAGAGACTGGGGTGGAGGCGTGCAGGCAGGATGGGGGCAGGGGTCACAGGATGCATGATGCTGCTCCTCGGAGACCATCCTGCCCATCTGCATTCTTGGCTGCTGTGGGTCTGGAGAGGCAATGGGCATTGAGCTTCACTTGGACAGCAGCTTCTGTGCTTGAACTCTAAACAGCCAGCTCCTGCCCTCACTTTGCTCTAGTCTCATAGCAGGGACGCACTGGCGGGAAGACAGAAATGATGGGCTAGGCTGCCCAGGACCTCTGTGGGTCTCCGGGCAGGGTGAGCCTGCGGCTCCTTCTCTTCCCAGTTGACTGCTGTTAGAGTTCGGTATTGACCTTCCCTAACAGAGAACACTCATGATAATGCAAGTCCCACCGCGAGGTTTATTTCCAGCTTGCTGGGGTCCAAGTATCTGCCCGATGCAGCGGGTTTCACAAGGACCCCGAGACTCAAAGACCAGGGTCTATAGAGCATTTTCCAAAACATCCAACTCACAGTGAGTTTCCATAGCTGTACATTTTCTGCTTTATGCCCCATCCTGGTGATCTGACAAGATAAGCTTTACAGTCAAGACATCTGGTCCCTGAGATATGACCTCCCGTTTCCTGGTTACTTAGTTTCTCCTTCCCCGAGCCCCCCTCCCCAACATTCTGGTGCCTCAAGATTACCTAGTTTCCCCTTCCCCAGTCACGTACTCAGTGAAATGGCTTCCTGGAGTTTAAGATGGCCGTTCTCATGCTAACCTCCTCTTAGGCTACCTGGATTCCGCGGTCCCCTACCTGCCCCAATTCCCTCCTCTTTTCTCTTCTTCATTCTGCCCAGTGCTTGAAGGGACGTCACATGCCTGCTGAACCCCCATCTGCCTCATTGTGGGAGTCTGGGAGAGGTGAACTGTGACGATCCCCTTCCCTGGGAGCTTACAAAAAACACACGGCTTCGTGCCCATGGTTGGCTCTGTCTGGGGTTTCCATGTCCCCTGTGGGGAAGAGGGTCACCCCACCCCTAAGGCCCCAGCAGGGAGAGCTCCGGGTCAGAAGAAGAGGCCATTGTGGGCGTGGTGAGTACTCAGGAGATGGCCGTTTTCCGGGAAAGAGGACACAGCTGTAACTGGAGCCCTCAGATGCCCTAAACTAGCTGCCCTGTCCGGTGAAGTCCAGCCCCTATGGTCCCCTGTCCCCCCAAGAGGAAGCCCACATCCCAGCTGAGATTCATCAGGATAGGGATGGTGAAGTGCCAGTGACATCCCCCTGGGGAGCCTGGGGCCTGGGGCAAATTACCCTCTAACAGCGGTTAATTAGATAAGACCCAAATTACATGAGCAAGGCTTGCAAGCCCAGCAATTTGAAGGTTTCATGTTTTTTCAGAGGTGGGGAGGGCTTGATCTCTAGCTCAGCATAAGAAAATGACTTCTTGCTCCCAGGCAAGCCAAACCCACGAATTAAACTCTTGACTGCCCATCCACGAGCCCCAGTGCCAAGCACATATAAGGAAGGGCACCTGCCAGTCCTCATTGCAACCTGCAGCACCTGTGTGGGAACCAGCCTTCATCCCTTCTGCACCTGAGCTTCACCTCCACCAGCACCATGAGCCGTCAATTCACCTGCAAGTCGGGCGCTGCCGCCAAGGGGGGCTTCAGCGGCTGCTCGGCCGTGCTCTCGGGGGGCAGCTCGTCCTCCTACCGGGCAGGGGGCAAAGGGCTCAGTGGGGGCTTCGGCAGTCGGAGCCTCTACAGTCTGGGGGGCATCCGGACCATCTCCCTCAACATGGCCAATGGCAGCGGGAAGAGCGGCTTTGGGTTTGGCCGAGGCCGGGCCAGCGGCTTTGCGGGCAGCATGTTCGGCAGCGTGGCCCTGGGACCCTCGTGTCCAACCGTGTGCCCTCCAGGAGGCATCCACCAGGTCACAGTCAACGAGAGCCTCCTGGCCCCTCTCAATGTGGAGTTGGACCCCGAGATCCAGAAGGTGCGCGCCCAGGAGCGGGAGCAGATCAAGGCTCTGAACAACAAGTTCGCCTCCTTCATCGACAAGGTGGGTCTGCTAGGGCTGGGGAAACTGTGAATGGCCCTTCTTTTTTCTCCTTGAAACATGAGCTTTTGTTGCAGCAGGAGGGATTGAGGTTAGATATGAGGAAGCACAGGCTATGGACAAGGCAGGTACTATCTATCATCAGGCACTTTATCTACGATTCCCTGTATAGTGTTTCCCAAGAGGAGATAGCAGTTGCTACTGGCAGGGTTTACCGGGGTTACTTGCAGGATCCCCAAAGGGAAGAGCCTGTTTCTTCCTCAAGGGACAGCTTGGTGTCATTGCTAAGCCTGGGACTGACATGGTCTATGCACAGAAACAGTCAGTGAGAGGGACTCTGCCCCAGAGCAGAGGGAGAAGCTTGTCCTCCCCCACCCATCCATGCTGAGTTCATCCACTCATCATATGAGCAATGGAGCTGGTGCATCAGGGTGAGATCTTTCAGGGGTGGATCGGCCATGACAGTGGGTGATGGGACCCTCGTCTGTGTTCAGTTCCATTGGCCAAGGATCTCTCCAGAGACAGGACAGAGAGACGGGGAGGAGATAGTCACAGGGCACTGGGACCTGGCGCTGGCTCCTAACCTCTTCCCTTAGCAGCTGTGGCTGTGGAGAGTTCTTTATCCTCATCCCTACAATGTAGGTAACAAGCTATCTCTTGGGGTTCTTGCCTGGTGTATAAAAGACAATGCTTGTGAGATCTTGGCATAATGCTCGTCACATACTAGGTGTTCTCCAGGTGGTGGTTATTGTTATTATCATTTTTATCTGGAAAATGAGGGGCAGGGTACTGAGAAGGAGGAATCAAAGGTGTGGAAGAGGCTTCAAGAGATAATCCATTTTAGATAGGTGCTGACTTGACTTTCGGTAGATAAGAAGTCATGGTTCCCATTTGATGAATCAGCAAGTGTGAGATAACCGCCATGCCCGAGGTCATCAGGGCAGAAGGGGAGGTTGGGCGCCACCTGCCACCCAGACCCAGTCCTGGGGACTAGAGGGCTGTGCTGGTTACAGGACAACAGGCACCAAGGACAGGTCAACCCAGGACAAAGCCTGAGAGGTCAGTGGCCACTAGAGCCCAGCTCCCCTGCACTTCAGGGTCTGCTCTGTTTGTTTGTCTCTGTGGCCTCTTCTCTGAGTCTTTCACATCTGGAAGATCAACATGTCCTGAGGTTTAGGGTCTGGGGGAAGGGAGTAGACCGATCTTTGGCTGGGCTGGCCAAACCCCAGTAAGGGGTAAAATCTGGAGACATGAAAAGAGAGATGAATGTGAAGATGGTCACCTTTGTGAACAAAGATTGCTGCCTGGGTGGGGAGGAAGCAGGCTGAGGCCTGCACAGGTCCCAGATGGTTTCAGTCTCTAGAGGAGTATAGTCCCATAACTCCAGGCAGCCGGAGAAGATGGGTACAGCCTAACAGAAGCCCAGATCGTGTCTAGTCCAGATGTGGGCTATGGTATTCCAGATGTAGGTTTACTCTGCGGTTAATGCCCACCTAGTAGATAAACATGAAAAAGTCAGGACTTGGCTCAATCAAACCAAATGCTGGATGACCAGCTGGAGGCGAGCTGTTTGGTGGCTACTCCCAGCCCAGCATTTCAGCATGGCATCTCAGACAGCTTTCTGCTATCCTGTGTGGACTTTAGAGGACACAACTTTATTTAAATAGTAGCTCTGCTCAGGTAGATGAAGGGAAGTCACTTTCTAAACACTGCCTCCCCAAACCAAGCCAGAGAGGTGTTGGCAGATCCACTCCCTTGGGTCAGTTTCCTGGCTACTTGAGACCCCAGTGGCAGAAGGAGCTCCTTCTGTAAGAGGAGGTTAGCATGAGAACGGCCATCTTAAACTCCGGGAAGCCATTTCACTGAGTACGTGACTTGGGGAGGGGGAACTAGGTAATCTTGAGGCACCAGAGTGTGAGGGGGGACGGGACTCGGGGAAGGAGAAACTAAGTAACCAGGAAACATCAGGAAATGGGAGGTCATATCTCAGGGACCTGATGTCTTGGCTGTAAAGCTTATCTTGTCAGATCACCGGGATGTGGCACAAAGCCAGAAAATGTACAGCTATGGAAACTCACTGTGAGTTGGATGTTTTGGAGAATGCTATATAAACCCTTGACTTTGAGTGTTCAGGGTCCTTGTTGAAACCCGCTGCGTCGGGCAGATACTTGGACCCCAGTGAGTTGGAAATAAACCTCGCTGTGGGACTTACATTATCTGTCCATTTGAGGAGAGGTCAGTTCTGGACTCTAACACTTCCACAGCCATGCTTGCTCTGGGGAAGATGGTTCTGAGGGACAGAACTAGGGGAGGAGGAAGAGGCCATGAGCACAGGTGGGGCTAGAGCCTGATGCAGGAATTTAGACCTGAAGTTCTTGGCCTACTGAGCCTTGTAGGACTTGATGTAGTGAAGAGCAGACACCTTCCTTCTTCAGAATGGCCAACTTCTCCAACATGTTCCAAATACCAGCCTGAACGTGCCCTGGTATTTTCAGGCGTGTCTGACCTGCGCTGGTTTGGCCATGGCGGGTTCTGAGGGGCTGGATGCAGGACCATGAGTAGGTTCAGTTCTGGCTCCACTCTTTATTTAACTCTGGAAGGAGGCTGAACATCACTATGCCTCAGTTTCCTTCCATTAAGTGTAGTTAAGGATTGTCTACCTCCTGCAACGGCTGTGAGGGACGAAGGAGGAAATGCAGGTAGAAGGCTGTGCACAGTGGCTGGAGTGGCCGCTGTGACTATTTCCGGGGTCACAACAGTTTCTGCTGTCGGGTCTCAGGTGCGGTTCCTGGAGCAGCAGAACCAGGTGCTGGAGACCAAGTGGGAGCTGCTGCAGCAGCTGGACCTGAACAACTGCAAGAACAACCTGGAGCCCATCCTTGAGGGCTACATCAGCAACCTGCGCAAGCAGCTGGAGACGCTGTCAGGGGACAGGGTGCGGCTGGACTCGGAGCTGCGGAACACGCGGGACGTGGTGGAGGACTACAAGAAGCGGTGAGGGAGGGCCCCGCCGCCTGCCCTGGCCCTCTGAGCTCTTCCTGGAGAAGGGCTTCTCACGGAAAGATTTGGGAAGGCGGGCAGTGTCCTGGTCATAGAGAAGAATTGCACCCCAAAACTGTCATATGTGTTCCCTATTCCTCCAGCCTCTGACCGGTCACTTAGGGCAAATGTCCAGTTAGCTGGGCAGCGGCCAGAGCATTCTCTCTGCCTCTGGGGTGAGGGAAACCTTGGGTAAACCACTCATATTCTTCCAGAGCTTCTATCTTCATTGGTTGAAAGGGGCTGATTAAACCCATTTGTCTCCCAGAACCGTACTGGGAGTAGAAGAGGTCTTTTCATTTCTAAGGCTTTATTCACATTTTAAGGGAAGAGGTTCCTTCTTGTTTCCTTTGAGGTTTCCCACGGGACAGTCACTCTACACGCTCCATCCTCATTTTTGGAGCCAGACTGTCAATATTCTCCTTCTTCAAGCCTCTTTACCATTGCCCCTGTTCCAGTCCTGTCTCTCAGCCTGGCTGGTGCCACAGGCCCAGTGCAGTCCCTCGGTGCCTATGCCCTCGACAGCCGCACTGCCCCGGCTCAGGGTCTTCTGGGAACTGGGTTCTCAGGGAGACGTGGTCACTGACCGAGTCTGGCATCTCCGTAGGTACGAAGAGGAAATCAACAAGCGGACAGCTGCAGAGAATGACTTTGTGCTCCTTAAGAAGGTGAGGGGAAGCAGGCCCTGAGCTGGGCCGGCCTGGGACCAGAGGGGCTGGGCTGGCAGGCGTGCTCTGCTCTAGGAGGTGAACCCCTTCAGGATCAGTGAGGGGAAGGCAGGGGGGCCGCCCTGAAAGGCTGTGCAGGAAAGGGAGCCACAGGTTGGCAGGCTTTGTTCTCGGGCCTCCCGGAGTGTTCGATGTGGATGAGGTTTGTCTATGGTGAGGACACGCATGTGGAGCTGTGGGGCCTGGCTCAGATGCCAGAAGGATGGCCAGAGGTGGCCTGCCTGGGCCCCCTTGCCAGGGGCAACCGTCCTGCTGAGGAAGCACCTTCAGGGTGGGCAGGGCTGGGCCAGTGCTCCTCCAGAGAGAAGTGGGCAGCTGCTCCCTGCGCCAGGAACCAGGCTGGGTGGGTGTTGCCTGCTCGGCTGCAGCAGCAGTGACCAGGGCGTGGCCGGGGCCTCTTTCAGGATGTGGATGCGGCTTATGTTGGTAAAGTGGAACTGCAGGCCAAGGTGGACTTCATGAACCAGGAGGTCAATTTCTTGAAGTGTCTCTACGAAGGTGTAAGTATGTCTCTCCACTGTCCACCTCTGAGGGCGGCCTGTGGGTAGGACTCTGTTCTAGGGGGCCTGTTAGCCACTCTCCTCCCGCTTCAGCCCCGGGCTCTTCAACCTCCACCCTCTGGCTGGGAAGGAAATGGCTCTGCCCATGGCAGTGGGGATTTGTCCGGGGTCCGGAGGGACCATGATTCAATCAGGGGCAACAGTCTTGTTTGGGGGCCTCTAAGTTGGCATCACTGGATTTATTCACCTGCGGCGGGAAGTTGACAGCAGTCGAGTTCTGAGACCGTCCTCGTGTGTGTGCCCTGCAGGAGATCACTCAGATCCAGTCCCACATCAGTGACATGTCCGTCATCCTGTCCATGGACAACAACCGGGACCTGAACCTGGACAGCATCATCGATGAGGTCCGCGCCCAGTACGAGGACATCGCCCTGAAGAGCAAGGCCGAGGCCGAGGCGCTGTACCAGACCAAGGTGAGCGGGGCTGGGCTGGGGCTGGGAGGGTGACCCCGGCTGGACCTGGATATTCCGGAACAGAGAGAGTGTCCAGTTCACATGCCCTGCCCCCCTAACATTGCAACCCCGAGACATCCTGCACCACCAGGACTCGCAATTGCCCCGTGCTCACCCTCGGCTCTGTGCTTTGGGGTCCCAGTTCCAGGAGCTGCAGCTGGCAGCCGGCCGGCATGGGGATGACCTCAAAAACACCAAGAATGAGATCTCCGAGCTCACCCGGCTCATCCAGAGGCTGCGCTCAGAGATCGAGAATGTGAAGAAGCAGGTGAGGAACTGACAGTCTGTGTCCTGGACCGGGTGGGCACAGCTGGAGTGGGGATAAGTTAGATGTCAGCCTCCTAAGTCTCTGGTCATTTTCCTCTCAAGGGCACTGAGGTGACAGCCTCAAACACATAGAGGGACATCCAGGAGTGTCTCACTCACCCCAGGGGTCTCTGCTGAAGTCCCCTGCCCCAGAAGCCTTCTCTCACCCCCCAGGCTGGCCTAGGCCCACATCCTCCCCTCCCCAGGACCTGTGCCCCCTGCTGTCATGCTTCTGTGATTGGCCAACACCTGCCTGCCCCTTCTCCCCCGGCCTAGGAGGGCCAGAGACTGGCCGCTCTCCTCCCATTGCTCTCCAGGCATCCAGCACAGTGCCTGGCACAAAGCAGCAGCTCAATAAACACTTGTTGATTAGAGGTGGAGGTGCAGTGGTCTCAGAGAGCACCACTGAATGGCCTCCTGTGTTTATGCAGGCCTCATGCAGTCACTCTCAGGAATATGGGCTACAGTCTCAGCTTTCATAGACGGAAAGATGAGATGCCCATAAATAATCAGCAGAGCAGAAATTCCTATGATTTATCACACTGAAGCCTCACAAAGACCTGTGAGGCGAGTGTTACCCATTGTTATGATGGGGAAACTGAGGCTCAGAGTGGTGTAGTGGGTGGCCCAGCTGCTCAGTGGCAGAGCTGAGATGCAAGCCCAGGTCTCCTTACTCAGTGCTTTTCACTCTGCCACGGGCTTTACCTCCTAGTTCTGTGCCACTGGGCAAGTCACCTGTCTTGACTGCCCGGGTGTTGGAAGGACCAGGTGAGATAAGGTAAGGAAAGGACTGAGTGTGGTACTGGGCGTAGAGCAGCATACAGTGTGCAGTTGGTCCCAGGGAAGCTCCTTCCCTGCACTCCTTGTCTGCGGCCCATGTGTCCAGACAGCCACTGTCATTCTCCCTGCAGCACCATATTCCAATGCGCGCTCCTTCTGGACCTTAGCCCACGCAGAGCAGAAGGCCACGCTGTAGCGCAGTGGTGCTGGGGCGAGGTCACCTCGGAGTGCAGCAGGCACTATTTTTCACAACCACCAGCATCCAGACACAAGGGAGTGGATCAGAGCTCAGGGAGGACTTGCAAGGACTAGGCCGAACCCCAATCTAGAAGCGGGGAGCAGGGGTGGTGAGGGTGGAGCTGCTGTCTCTGCTCAGACTCTGAAAGAACCAGTGGGACTTGGGTGTGATGACTCCAGGCGCCCCTCCCATTCACCCAACCTCTCCAAACCCTCCTTTAGGCCTCCAACCTGGAGACGGCCATCGCCGACGCCGAGCAGCGCGGGGACAGCGCCCTGAAGGACGCCCGGGCCAAGCTGGACGAGCTGGAGGGTGCCCTGCACCAGGCCAAGGAGGAGCTGGCCCGCATGCTGCGCGAGCACCAGGAGCTGATGAGCCTGAAGCTGGCCCTGGACATGGAGATCGCCACGTACCGCAAGCTGCTGGAGGGCGAGGAGTGCAGGTGAGGGGGCGGGCTCTGGCAGGAGGGCCCGAAGGGCTTGGGAAGGACCAAAGGAGAAAGCTAAGACCTCCTGCCTCAGAAAAGAGGAGTTCTTGGGTGGGGAAGGGGTGCTAGTGATAGCAATAATAATAGTGCTAATAACATCCACCCAGATGTACTTGGTCACTTCACACCAGGACTTGTGCTATGCGGATTAGCTCATTTAATGCTCACCACTGGGACCCAGACGCTGAACACACTCCACAGCACCCTTCCTCCCACCGAGCCCTGCCATTACTATGTCAAGCCTTCTTGCCGCCTCCTCTTTGCTGTCCTGGTGCAGCGTGGGCTTGTCGGGATGGCCCGGGGCAGCCGCTCCAGCTTCCCCAGATATCTAGAGAGTCGGAAAGGCTCAGTGGCCCAGCCTGACCCCGGAGAAGTGTCCTTGTCACCCCCCAGCTCCTCCTCATGCCAACTGCTGTCCAACCTGGCTGTTGCCTGGTTACTCCAAAGATTCAGGAGTGGCCCCCACAGCTTCTCAGACTCGCTTGTGCCTAAGAAGCCAGGGGGTCCCCACAGCTGCCAGTTGGATCCAGAAGCCTGTGTCAGGCTGGGAGGGCCCCGGCACGGAGGCTCCTGACTGTGGTTGAGAGACTGCTCACTCTGATTTTATTTCTCTCCCTAACAGGATGTCAGGAGAATTCCCCTCTCCTGTCAGCATCTGTAAGTACTCACCTGCTTGCACCTAAAATTGTAGGGTCTTCAGACTGGGAACAGCCCTAGGCACCCCCTGTGTGTGTAGCTGAGGGGTGCAGGCTCAGAGAGGAAAAGGCTTTGCCTGAGATCACAGAGTCATGGGCAGCCCTCAGGCCCCCTCACGCCACGCCCAGGGCTTCCTCCTCCTCGTCTCAGCTTCTCTCTTGCCGGGAAGGCAGCAAGGAAGGCTGTCACCTCAGGGCTGGGGAAGCAGAGGGTGTTCTGCAAAAAACAGGTGCGGTTGGGTGAGACCAACCTTGCAGGAGGCGCTGAACCCAGGAATTAAGGAGCTGGGGTTCATCAGGAATGGGGTGGCTTTGGAGGCCAAACTAACAATGTTGACCCTCTGGGTTTCTCAGCAGCACAGAGAGTTAAACCTGAGCTTCTAGAAGGTGCATCCACAGATAGTTAATAGCGGGAGAGGCAGGAGTCTGGGAGGCTTAGTGTATAAGATGGGCATTAGTATCTGCCCAGCCTGGCATCTGAGAATCAGCCAGGCTGGTGAACGCTGGGTCAGACAGGGTAAGGCCACGGGGAGCTGTTTCTGGGATAATTTCCCTAGGGGGTTGGGGTGGCTATGGCCAGAGACCCCATTCAACACAGCTCCAAGAAACCCCCGTCTGTCCTGGGGGCGGGTGGCCTCCTCTGACCCCACCACTGCTCTGCCTGGGGTCTGACCTGCGCTCTCTCTCCGCAGCCATCATCAGCAGCACCAGCGGCAATGGCTTCCGACCCAGCTCGGTCAGTGGCGGCTACGTGGCCAACAGTACCAGCTGCATCTCTGGCGTGTGCAGCGTCCGCGGCGGGGAGAGCCGGAGCCGGAGTGGTGCCAGCGACTACAAGGAGACCCTGGGGAAGGGCTCCACTCTGAGTGCCCCCTCCAAGAAAGCCAGTCGGTAGAGAACACTGCTCCATGCCGTCCGCCACCCATGTGCCACACGTGCCCTGCCCCACTGTCAGCCCCTCCCCACCTACCAGCCCACTGTCAACCCCACCCCACCCTGCTGGCCTTGGCCACCCACCTCTCTCAGCCCATGGCCCTCTCTCAGCACCTGAGCCCGGCAGGTGTGGACAGCTAAGCCTGGTGACGTTCCTTCCTGCACACACCGGTGCTCACCTCCTTGGCTGCGGCCCCAGCCCGGCCTTGGCAACCAGTCTTCTGCCCTCTGGCTTGGTTGCTAACTAGTCTGCCTGTCCCGTGGCTCGCAGACGAGGCGTCCTCCTCACACGGGGGCCTTTGTCCCGGCTCCTGCCTGTGCTAGGAGCTGGCTCTGGACTCAAGAAAAGAACTGAAGAACAAACAGCCAAGAGCAGCCCATCCCCACCCCACCCCGGCTTAGCCTCACACCCATTCTGAGTGGAACCAAGTACAGCCCAGGGCCTCTCTCTTCCCCCTCCTGTATGCAGGAGCAGAGAAGAGGAGGCACTGTCTATCTCCCCTTTACCCCAAAGACCTCCCCTGTTGCATCCTCAATAAACAGCACGATCTGACGCCCGGTCTCTGAGTTGTCAAGGTGTGTGCGTGGGCCTCAGCTTGCGCTCCCGCCAGCCGGCACCACACGCCACACACTGCGCACAGACACACGGTGCACGCTGACTTCACCCGCACAGCCTGTTTCCAGGGGAATAGTCCCCATAGACAGAAAAGGAAGACGCTCTCAGGGCACAGGTGCAGGCGGGCTGGGAGCACCACTGGGGATGCAGGGGGTGGAGTGTGAAGCAGAGTCGGGGGGAAGGAGACAGGGAAGGGAGAAGGAAGGAGAAGGCGTCTGTGCCTGGTCTGGGCCCAGGGGCAGGGTGGGCCCAGCCCTGATAGGAACACTGGCCCTTTCCTGAGACTGGTGTTCCCCTAGTGGGCTCTGCGGACAGAGATCAGAGGCCTGATCTCCTGGGGGCTGCCCAGGAGCTGAAGTGGGGCTGAGGGGCGAGGGCAGGGCGTGAGGGCCTCCCAGGGGTCGAGGCCCTGGGCCTGGCCAGGGCTAAGGGAGGAGAGGGGAGGATTGAGCCAGTGCGTGCAGCGTCTCCTCAAATGCAGGGTGAAGGCCCTGGAGGCCTGCCCCGTGCCCCTGCTTTCTGGGACCTTTCCTTTGCTCCCCAAACCATCTCACTAGTGCCCCCCATGACCACCATCAACCGTGTGCCCTGAGCTGGTGCATCACACGCACTCGCAGGCTCTGACTCTCAGCTGCCACCCAGCTTAGAGGCAGCCCTGGCACCCCTGCTGAGGGCGCCCTGGCGCAGGCCAAGCCGGTCAGCAGCAGGTTGGCGGGGTCTCCCAGAGGCCGCTGGGGGTCAGGCTGGCCATAGATGTGGAGGTTGGCACCCTCGGGGCAAAGAGAACAAAAGGAGTCCCCACAGGCACCCAGGGAAGGCTGTTGAGGGGCTGAGGCCTCCTGACTTTGACCATGGCTCAGCTGCTTGTCTCCATCTGTGAAACCTCATCCTATGGCCCTTTCCCACACTTAAGACCACAGCACCAGATGCAGGTCCGGGGAAGAGATGGAAACTGAGGTTTGCGAGCACCCCCGGTGGGCCAGCAGCCCCGGGCTGGGCATGCCACCTGCATCACCTCCGGCGCGGTCCTGGACCCTTGGAGTCCGTGCACAGGGCCAGGATCCCACGCATCGGTCTCTCCAGAACCCGCTCCACGTGGCCGTCCTGCTGGTGTGGGACCCCACTCCTGCTCTGCGGCGGCTGTGTGGCGCCAACCCACCCTGACGTCCCGCAGCCCCCCTGCCTGTTCCTTGCAGGAGCGTCTGCCACACTCCCTCCGCGGAAGCCTGGGCTCTGGACCTCAGGAGCTGGCTGGGCTCCTTTCCACCATGGGTGCCTGTAGCCATCTGTTTTCTTGCCGCCGGCTGCCTGCCAAGACCCTGGCCTCTGGCCCCGTGACCACCTGGCAGCCGCAGAAGCCGAGGCCCTCGACGGTGGTCCTAGAACAATCTCCACTTCTGCTCCCCCTGCAGCCCTGGTCTCCTGGGCCAGGCTCCTGGAGCGGGAGCAGGAGGGCATGTGGAGGGAGGCCGGAAGGAGGTGGGGGTGGGCTGGACGGTGGTGGGGCACTTTTGAGGGAATGGGACTGAAGCAGCCCGGGCTGGGGAGCGCGTCCCGGGAAGCTGTCTGGGCTGTGGCAATGGGAGCATCAAAGTGAAATCCAAGAATCTGGATAAGCAGCGAGGGATGACCCAGCCACACAAGTAGACTTTTCTGGGCTCTCTCCTTTCTTCAGACATTGGTGAGGCGGCCAGCCCAGGCCTCTCTGGCAGGCATGTGTCCTCTTCGTGAGCATCCGAGCAGACACCAGCGTGCTCCCATCTCACCACCTGCCCTGAGTGAAGTCGAGCCTCACCTCTTGGCCACGCAGGCTCTGGCTCCCTGTCACTCAGGCTTGCCCTGCCCACCAGCAGGGACGGCTCTTTCCGGGTCACTCCCCTCCCCGGGGCCTTCCCGAGCAGGGAGAGTCTCAGGTCCTGTAACAGGACCCCAGTGCCCTGATCTCCTAACATCCTCTCACCGACTGTGGGCTTATCGGGACCCAGACTGAGGAGAACAGAGATGTCTCAAGCCTGAGTTTCTCCCTTGCTTTGCCCTCGCTCTTCCTCGGCCCCCCTTCTGCTGCAGCAGGCCCACCGCCCGAGCGCTGGTAGAAAGGGCAGAAGCCGCGGCCCGGCCCGGCCCGCCATGAGGGCAGGCCACGAACATCGTGCGGAAGCGCTGCGGCCCGAGGTTATTTCCTCTCACCAGAAACAGAAAACATCCACCCTCTGCAAACTAGCTCTCTGCCCTTGGTCCTGACTTATGTTTCTGGTTTGAAAAGGTCTGGAATCCAGACAAGCCAGGAGACTGGGGCCTCTAGGAGTGCATGGAAAACCCTCAAAACAAATCAAGGGTGGCTGAGTCATGGATTTTGACTTCCCAAGGGACAAGGGACAAAAGTGCGTGGTGGGACAATCCCTGTTTGATTTGTTTCCCCCAAGCAGGCAAGTGGAGGCCCAGGGAAGGTGCCCGTGCAGGCTGAGGCAGGCTAGGGAAAGAGAGTTGGTGGGGACACCGCACCCCTGAAGCCGGAGAGGCCGGTGCCCCCTCTGCTCGTCCTCGGCAGGTAGGTCACCGCTGGCCCTGGCGTCCCTGAGGCCTTTTCCTCCACCTACCAGAGCAGCTCCCAACCTGGCAGGAGGCTGTGGGCTCCGCTCTGTCCTGAATTGCCGAGCAAGCCCTGGGGCTCCCGGCCAAAGGGAAGCTGAAACCCCAAGATCAGCCAGGATTTCAGGTCAGATGTGAGGGCTGCCAGCCTTTTATTTTGCCCAAATGTGACATCAAATAAACGAACCAGCCCTGCCCAATGATTTCATAAAAGGGACAATTTAACCGTAGGAAGGACACCTTTGCAGAAAAGGTTCACTCCTTCAGGTTAAATAACATTACTCACACACACAATAAAGGCAGCATTGCAAAACTTTACTGCATTCGCTCCAGACTAGTGAAAAACACCTCAAGTGTGGGCCCTGTCTTAGCATCTATCACATGATCTCTTTGTGTCTCGGTGTCTTCTCTAAACAGCAAGGATAAAACCACTCTCCACCGTAGGGATGCAAGCTAATCCAACCATTACGGAAGACTGTATGGAGGTTCCTCAGTCTACTAGAAATGGAACTACCATATGATCTGGCAATCCCACTCCTAGGGATCTACCCAAAGGACACAAAAACACTGATCCGA
>JAGFMF010011636.1:1726586-1861177 GCA_019455555.1 Galemys pyrenaicus
TAGAATTGCCCAATTCCTTGAGCTTCTTCTTTGTTGTTGCTGTTGTTCTGTCATATTCCTCCTAATAGTGAAGCCATCCGATATTTTTCTCTTGCCTTCAGACTTGTTTCACTGAGTATAATTCCTTCTAGTTCCATCCATAAAACTATATGATTTTAATGTAAAAAAAAAAACAAACCCACTCTCCACCATGAAGTTTAGAAAAGCATCGAAAGCAACAAGGAAGGGGACGCTGCAGAGACGGCGTGTGGGCGGGCATGTGGTGGGCTCTGGCTCCAGAGCCCCTGCCAGGGGTGACACTTCCAGCGAGCTCCCCAGCCAAGCTGCGTGTTTCTTCTACAAAGTGGGAAGAATTTTAGAAAGTGCCTCCTAGCCCTGCTGTGGTTGAGACAGGGCATGCGGGTCGTGATGCCAGCGCCATCACGTTACTGTGATGTTTCTCTGACCAGAAGCACATACCTGCTAGGAACCACGTCTAGGGCGTCGCTGGGGACTCGGTCGAATTAGAATTCTGGGCCCCACGAGCACTTGTCGCCTCCTGTCTTCCCCTTGGGCCCCGGACTGATGTAGCTGAGCCCACGCTTCTGAAACTTTGCCTCCTCCGGGAAACCAACCCAGGCCTGGCGTTTTCGTGACTTCTTACCCAGTCTCCTGGAATGTGCTCCTAAAACCAGGACTGAGTTTGTTGCTAAGTTTGGGGTTTACTTTAAACAGTGTTGCTAATGGTATCACCCCAAGTGCCCCACACCCCGCACTTGGTACTCTCTGTGAGCCTGTTTCCTCTGGGGCCTGGTGGGCAGAGCCTGGGGTGCAAGGTTCTCCTCTGCAGGACAGAATCACTGCAGGCAGATGTCTGGGGGTCCGGATGTTGTTGGAAGCAGGAAATCTGCAAAGCCTGTCCCAGGTGCTCGCATTGCGCCCTCTCCATCACCCCTCTGTCCCCTCCAGACCTGTCTCTGATGGGCTGGAAAAGGCCTCCCGACGCTCTGGAGGGCGAGCCCCATGGCCAGCAGTGCCTGCCTGCATGAGGGTCTCGGGGCAAGCGTGGGCAGGCCTCACTCGGCTGAGGGCCAAGCCCGGGACCGAATCTCGTAGCACCCAATCGACTACTCAGGGCTGGAGTCTGGAAACTGGGAGGCGAGCCAGGGAGGGTGAGAGGAACACAGACTGAACGAACGGTCAAAACCCAGGAGGGGAGCGGGAAGAAAGGCCTGGAGAAGGAAGGAGAGCAGCCGCCAGGCCACAATCTGAGGTGTGCAGATTTGGAAAGCGAAGTTTGGGGAGGGACAATCTGTGGGTGCCTCAAGGGCAGGACCTGGAGGTAGAAGGAGGGTCCCCGGCAGTGGGGTGCTGGTCAGGGCTTCATCGGCTCCCTGACAAAACTGTCTATATAATACACACATGCACGCACACACATGCACGCACACACCCCATATGTGTGCACATGCCACTTGTGTTTGCTGACATATATGTAGCATACCCTTTGCAGATGGTAACAAAATAAACTATACTTTTCTTTATAAACCCTGTGCAGCCAGCCGACTCACGAAATGCTTTCAATGAATTTTTGCTGAGCTCTCCCATCCCGGCTGGCTTGTGGTTACAAGTGTATCATCAACACGAATGTTGTTCCTATCTTCATTCTAACGTTTAAGATGAAAGTGACACGATAGAGACAGGAGCTGGCATGTCACTCCTTCCTCGTCGATGTCAGTGGGTGGTATTTTGGGACACTATAAACGGATTATTTGTCCTTTTTTGCGTTTGCGTTTTCACTGTTCACCACGTCATAGCTGCAGGTATGACACTTTTCTAAGTTCTACATTTCTCCATCACTTAATTCAGGCTAGACCAAAGCTGTCCCACAAGCCATACATAGGAGTTTTCTAGAACCATGTTAAGAGAACAGTGAAACCAGCTCTTGCCCAGGGGCTGGAGGGGATGACCTTGCTCGTACTGCGAGGTCCAGGCTTTGGGTCTCCCAGACTGACCGGCAGGCCAGCCTCAGATGGAGCATCGTCAGCCCCTGGGAGCCCAGGCCAGAATGCGGGCGTGTGCAGTGCTCTTATCTGGCACCCACCCTTTTCTCTTCCTTCCTGGGCACTGACCTGACCACCTGCACCTCATGCATCCAGCCTGCGTGTCCAGGCTCCAGGGACAGCTACAGACAGCCCAGAGGTGAGGCCACCAGCCAAGCAGTGTGTCAGAGGAGGGACTGGGAAGGAGGTTGCACAGCCCTGGGCGTGGGGTGGGGGTGCAGGCAAGGGACTCTGGGGCTTGAATGACCTGCGCTAGTCTAGCAGGGGAATATGGCTCTTTGTGGGCCTGAAGACTCCTCACTCTGTGGGGAGAAGGCATCTGGAAAGGGCCAGAGCAGAGCCCACTAAATCGGGGCCCAGGGCATGGCCCCATGTATGAAGGGCCCACGTATTTCTGCACTCAGGACACTAACTGGAACAGAACTGGGCACCCAGGCTGCCCTCTGGGTGCCAAAGCACGGGAGGGTGGAGTAGACAAAGGGGTGTTGCTGAGCCAGTCAAGGAGATGGGAAATAAACAAATAGAGGGATAAACTTCGAAGGGTAGAATAATGATAATAGCTATTCTCTGTTGAGAATCCCTGTGTGCACATCATGGGTTCGTTTCTTTGGAGGTATTCCCCTACTAAACCTTCATCAAGAACTCCACAAGCATCTCCATTTCATGCAGACGAGGTCATGGAGGGCTGTGGACTATGAAAAGCACTTGGTGCTGCTGTGGCCAGCACCCCCTGCCCCCCACCTGGTGTGCAGGGTGTGCGGGTGGGAAGACAGGTCGGAGTCCCTTCAGGGGACAGCACCTGGCTGTGTCTTCGGGCATCAGGTCCGAGACGCCAGCACTGGGAGGGCCCGACCGGCCAGGTGTCCTCGGGCGGTGGGAGCGTGGCCGTGGACGTGAGCCAAGGACGGGCCTGAGGGGCCTCAAGGTGAGGCTTTCCAGGGTTCCTCCTGGCCCTGCCTGAGGTCGGTGAGAGTGGCCTTGGCATCCCTCCGGGCAGTGCCCATCACAGGTGCGGTGGGGTGGGTCACCTCAGCCCCCCGTGCCCCCTGGGACCGCGCCTCCCCAGCCTCAGTTGTTTTGACGGCCTGGTCAGAAGCTGCCGCTTGCTCCCTCGCCCTCTCACCTGCAAGGACTGCAATTTGGCTTTCTGAGTGCTCATTTGTGGTTTCCAGACACTTGAGGGTATAATTACGGAAATGGACTCACCACCTCCCCGACTCTGGGTCAGGTGTACTGGCTGGCTCAGATCTGGAGCTGGGTGTTCTGAGAGCGGAAGCGGCCCCTGCCCATCGTCCCCGCCTCTCCTAATTGCCGCAGAGGGTCCTCACTTGGTGGGAGTCGGGCCTGAGGTCAGCGGTGGCACTGGCCTTGGGGGCTGCAGAATGGCTGCGGGGAGCCAGGTAGCACAGGGGAGGCCTGTTCCTGTCCCCGAGGGCCCTGGAAGGGGGAACCAGAGCAGCGGCTCACGAGGGAGGAGGCGAGATGGCGCCACCCCCCCCCCCCAGACGTGTGGCCGCTGTGTCTCCGGAAGCACAGACAGCCGCTCTGCTGAGACGCAGCACCATTTCGGGCTGTGTCACAGCCTGTTTTATAGTCCTGGCGTTATTCTGATGTGCGTTAGGAGAGAGGTTATTTAGGAGTTGACAAAGCTGCCTTGTCATATAAACATCAAAGGCAAGCCAATTAAAAAAAACAGTACTGAAAATAACAGTCCAGATGGTCGTTGGCTCTGGTGGTACTTGAACGGCCGTCTTTGGGAAATATTTCAGGAGTCGTGGACATTTAGAAGGGAGCAAGCCTTTGCAGGGAGGCCAGAACCCCCAGCACTGGTTTGGTTTGGCTGTGAGGACAGCAGGGTGGAGCAGGAAGTGCAACAGCTGAGGACACGCCCCGTGACCCTGGCTGGGCATCAGTGTCCTCCAAGTCAGGGGAAGGGAGCAACTAAGAAATGTCCCCACGCAGAGTAAAGCTCACCAAAGGGAAGAGGAATTGACGGGGGTTCTGTGTAGCTCCACAGAGCAGAACCACTGCGAGGAGTCTGATGAGGGGCGTGGGTGTGGTGCCGTGGGGAGGGCGTCCTCTCTGGTCTCTCCCAAAAGCTCTGTGTGCCCCTCAGGGAGGAAGGGCCCCCAAGAAACCACCTGTTCTCAGGGACCACTGAGGAGAGGACCTGCCACGTGACTCGCTGGCCTTTGTTCCTGGAGGCCGGGGTGCCTGAGAGAAGACGCCAAACGGGCGGCTGAAGGCCAGTTCCGGTTACTGGGAGCCAGTTGAGTGAGAACAAGGAGAGAGAACCTCTGAAACCTGACAGAAGAGGCTCCTTCTTAGGTCCTCAGGAGATTATTGAATGTAGACCCTGCCTCGGATTTTTAGAATTCTTGTCCATGGTAAACAACCACAGCCTGGATCTGAACACATCAGAATGAAGAACGTGGCCAGCCTGCTGCCCGGCCTGAGGCCGGACTCGCCTCTTGGTACGAGACCAGGTAATTGATGGTGCTGGAGGCTTTTGGAAGCGCCCGCCTCACTGACTCACCAGGTGGGGCTCAATTTGCTAACCTGAACCCGATGTTCGATGTTCGGGTGTCAGAGATCCATGCTGGGTTGGTTTCCCCAAGGCACAGCCCTGGCCCTCACTCTACTCTTTGTCTCTGGAGCTGCCCCCACCAGCGGGAGCCTCATGGCCCAGACACACTCGTCTGCAGGAGGGACATGGAGGGGGCTCAGGTCGTGGGAATCCGCATGAAGGTGTGGGGTGAAGAAGAGAGCAGAACCCCTGAGCAGCCCCAAGCTATTCTCAGGTCAAGGACTGTCTATGGCTTGTGCTCCCAGCTGAGGTCATTATGAGTTAAGCCTCTTAGGCATGTCCCCGGTCTCCTTGAGGCGTAGGTCCTCGGACAGAATTCTAACACAAAGGGTGCTCTCTGTTCCCTGCCAGCCAAGAAGGTTATGGGCTCTGAGAAAACAGGTGGAGCCCAAGCTGTTTGGGCCAAGCCCTAAGGGACTGTCTGGGGAGAGGACGGGGCTGGTTCCACTGGGAAGTGTGTGCATTTGTCCACCAGGCCACTGCCCACAGGGAGACACCAACCGTGACATTGGGTGCCAGGGCGGAGACTCTCTTCGCCAACTGGCAATGACTCTCCCCTACGAAATACCATCTTGCCTTTCTTGGAGAAAGAAAGGAGAGAGAGCCTCTGAAACCTGACAGAAGAGGCTCCTTCTTAGGTCCTCAGGAGATTTTTGAACATAGACCCTGCCTTGGATTTTTAGAATTCTTGTCCGTGGTAAACTACCACAGCCTGGCTCTGAACACATCAGAACGAAGAACGTGGCCAGCCTGCTGCCCGGCCTGAGGCCGGGCTCGCCTCTTGGTACGAGACCAGGTAATTCTGGGCCTCTCCAGTGTGAAGACCTGCAGATGATGGGGAGAAGCTTGAGGTGGATGAAGGCAGCAATGGGTGATGTAACCTGGCCCAGGATGTGGCCTCTGAGCTGCTGAGAGACAACCCCCTAAAACAAAACACAAGCACATGCACACTAAAACAAAGCTTGGAACATGGGGTGCTTTCCACCGAGCAGCATGGACCTACCCCTGCCCCGCAGGTAGGAGAAGGCATGGGCTAGACGGCTCCCCATCAAATGCTAACCAAAGGGTGGGCCTCATCCAGCCTGAGCTCTCACCCTCAGCCTGTGCTGAACCCCAAGCCTGTTAGATGTGCCAGGCACTGTTCCTCCAGCCTTGGAGCAAGGACATGCAGAGGGTAGGGAGGGAAAGGTCAGCACTAAGGAAGGGACGGGGAGACCCAAGTCATGGTGACCTTGCCACTGAGACCAAGGGACAAGACCCAGAATCCATGTAGACCCAACAAGCAACTAGCAGGGGCCTGCAGTCCATGGTGACAACTGTTCCCTGTTGTTCCACTGACCCCATCTAAGAAGCCGAGCAGCATGGAAGTGAAGTGAAAGGCCACCCCCTGCCATGGGCAGGCTTTGAGGGGAGCAGGATTCAGGAAGAGGGAGGAGCAGCAGGGCCAGGAGGCGGGCAGGGAAGAGACCCTAAAGCCGGGAGCAGGTAATCTGGTGTGAGGATACAGAGCAGATTCCTTCCGTCAAAGCACAGTCGGTCCATTTGTTCCTGGTGTTGCTGTAGCAGATGACCAATGTCCCACAGCTTTGGAGGTCGCAGCCTGGAGTACCCCCGGGCTGAGATCAAGGTGTCACCAGCAGCGTTTCTGCTGGAGGCTCTAGGGGAGTAGCAGTTTCCTTGCCCTTCCCCACTGCTGAGGATGCCCCCATGCTTTGGCTCGCAGTCCCTTTCATCCTTTTGTCAAAGTGGGCATCAGTACTCAGTTCTTCTCCCACGGTACTACTCTGCCCCTCCGCTGCCTCCCTCCTCCATCTCTGGGGACCCCCATCACATTGGACCCACCTACAAAGTGAGAGAATTTTCCATTTATCATCAGCTGCCTTTGCCATGTAGCATAACCTGCTCACGGGTTCTAGAGATTAGGGTGTAGAAACCTGGGGGCCATTATTCTGCCTATCACAGATGGTGGGAGATTTGGTGGGGGAGGGGAGCCCAGAGGAATGAGATGGTGAGCATTGAGCCAAGGAGGCCCGTGCTTGGCTGGGGGGCTGGGGATAACCTCCTCTCCCAGGGTGAGCATGAGATCATTTTCTAGACTCACAACAATGGAGCCACGTTATGTCTGAGGTCTTGCAGACCATAACGTGTTATTGTTCTCTGCTGAGGGCGGTGTGCCAACCTATAGGAAGCCATGATAGATGCCAGATTGAGGGGGCCCAGCCCTCGGGGATGGCCAGGCCCGCTGGCAGCTGGAGACTGAGCAAGAGGCTGGAAGGTCAGGACTTTCTGGCTGCGGGACATTGGCAGCCGCTGAGTGCCTCCCTGGTCCCGGATGATGAGGTTGCCCCTCTGGGGAGGCCTGGAGGGTGAGGAGGCTGATGGGTGAGACAAGCCCCTGGGGCAGACCCAGGAACCAGTTGGGACTCCTCGGTGACTGGGGAGGGAAGCGGTGGGGAGGGCATGTGAATGGAGCTCTTGTTCACTCCTCGGTGCAGCCCTGCCAGGCCAGGCTGAGGGGTGGTGGGGAGCAGTCACAGCTCCAAAGAGTTGGAGAGCTCCAGCTTCCAGGGGTATCAATGGCTCTGGTGTTGCCTCCATCATTTCTTCATGCGGAGGGCCAGGTTTTGGAGCTGGATCTGGTTAGGAAGCGGCGGTTAGGACCTGACTCAAAGCCAGCGTGCGCTCTGTCACCCAGGAATATGTTTGTGTGAGGTTTTGGTATAGGGGCTGTGGACACGCAGGCCCCCTGGACACACCACTGTGTGCTGGTTGGGAAAAGAGGGTCTTGGAATGGCCAGAAATGAGATTTAACATTATTAGCTGACACAGGTCACATTAAGACACAGGTCTTTTCTGAGGTTCAGCAAACAGTGAAATAATAATACTTTATTGATGCTGAATAATTGCATATTTATCTTAGCACAGTGTCAGGCACACAGAAAGCACTCAATAGACATTCATTTCAAAGGACAGTTGGAGGAAATCAGGCTTAATGTCACCAAAATAAATGAGGCTCCATATCCCAATGAAGGGAGGTGAATTTCTCTTCTGAGTGGGACAGTCTCCTGCAAGGAGTTGGGCTACTCCTCTGAGGCCCAACCCAAAGGGTCCAAAATGCTAACTATACCCAGACCGGGTCATTCCATTTCATGCCCTCCTATCTGTGGCCTCTATCCAGCCAGAGCAAAGTTCTGTGGGGCCCCCTCTGCTATCGTGGTCATAGGGAGCTGTGGGGTCGGAAGAGATGAGGAGCAGAAGGAGAAGCTGAGGCTGAACCCAGGTATTGGGCCACCCTTGACGTGTGGGGAGGCCGCCAGAGACATGACCCCGCCACGGCATGACACTTCCCTGGGACCTCTAAGACTTTTTGGTGTCTGGTGCCAGGTAGACAGCACAGGCAGGGGGTGTGTGGCAACAGGTGATCACCCCTCTGCGCCCGGGGACGTGTGTTAGGATAACCCTGACCTCCTGGAGCCCTGCCCAGCCCTAGCCCCCCCTTACCCCCACCCTGGCTCTGGTGGTCAGTGGAGAAGCGTTTCCCCAAGATCCAGCTCAGGGACAGAGGCCCTCTGTGTGCACTGCCCTCGAGGGCTGGGTGGACACCAGAGTGGCTGGGAGGCCCTTCTCTTCTGGGCCATGTCAGGGCCAGGTCTACCAATGGTGCAGACAAGGCTTCGGACACATGTTTGCCTGAGATTTTAACCCCAGCTCCTGTCACTCACTAGCTATGTAACCTCCCTGGGCCCATTTCCTTGTCTGTAAGTTAAGGATAAGAGCAGGCTCTCCTCATGAAGGGGGAGGCCCATGGGCGTGCTTGGTGCAGACCGCTGCTGCGCTTCACAGCTGTCCTGTCCTGCCACCAAGCCCCTCTGGGCGCTGACTCACCCCTTTTCGAGATGTTGGGGACTCTTGGAAGTCCAGTTCAGAGCCCTCATTAGCCAGTTCTCACCCTTGGAAGAGACTGCCTGAGGAGGCGCCTGGGGCTCTGTCTCGTGTTTTGTGGCAGGAAAGCCAAGGCAGAGAGAGACCGAAAGCCAGAGCGGCACTCAGCTACCTGCCTCCAGAGCAGGGGCGACCTGGGGTGCAAGGGGCGTGAATGGGTCCACCTGACTGGGAAACAGAGCTGAGGCCGAAACCGGCCCTGGGCCCAGGGCTGGCGGGTGGAATGACAGACCGTGGGAATCGTGAAAACTGTTTTAGGGGATCCGGATTTGGCTAGAGAGCCAGCCCAGCATGCGGCACATCCCCACGGCCACAGCAGCCCCCTGGAAGCACACAGACCTCCTTCTACTCTGGCCTTGGGAAGTGGTTCTCGGCAGGTGGCCGAGACCTGCAGAGACACAATAACAGGCTCTGGCTGAGGCCCAGGCGAGCTGCAGTGCTGTGACCAGCACACGGGGCAGGACCTGATCTAGTCCCTGTTCGGACCCTTTTTGCTGAGGGATTCGGGATTAGGTGTTCACCTCTCTGATTTCAGCCTCCTCTTCTCTGCACGGATCTCTGCATGGATCATTTGGGCATGACTGGGAGGGGGTGGGGAGGAATCAGAGTTAGAGGATTCTTGTGGAGAGTCTAGCCAAGACTTGCCTTGGACCGCTTGTGGGAATGAAGCTTTTCCCGAAACCGAGTCAGGCACAGCTCACTAACCCAGCTCACACAGCCGCCCTGTCGCCAGGCCAGCGGTGGGGTGCCATCCTGGTCCTGGCAAGGAAGTGCAGGAGGAGACCCAGCCCATCCTCAGATCCCGCAGCGTCTCCAGTGAAGGGGCCCTGCTACCCTGTTTGCTGCTTTACCCCCACTGCAGTGGCCCAGTGCCCCCCATAACTGAAGACATGATTCAGAATGTGGTTCCAGTATTTCTGCACTGTTTCTTTCTTCCGTGTCTTCAACACTGTGCCTCTGTTGGAAAACGCTAAACCGTTTTTAACCTGGTGCGTGGAGGTCTCCGCGAGTGTATGTGTGGCTGGGCCTGGGGTGTGCCCTTGCCTCAAGGACTGTCCCAAGTGCAAGTGAGTTCATGAGGTCGTGGTCCAGCCTCAGCACTGCCGGCCCCATCTCATGGTGCCCATCACATCATCGCTGTGCTGACTCACCCCTGCTGGGGTCGCACCCAAGGCCAGACAGAAACAAGGCCTGGTCCCATCGCCTCAGGACGAGGACGTGGTCTGCCAAGTAGAAACTCTGGGCCGGCAGCTCCCCTCTCTGCCTCCTTCTTCACTGTCCCATCCAGAGCATGGCTACCGTGGCAGGAGAAGGAACAGGGAGAGGAAGAATTTGGGGCAACTTAGGAATGCCCAAAGCATTCTTAGGGCTGAAGCCTAGTGCAAAAGAGTCGTGTCCCTCACCGTAAGGAAGATCTGCAGCCCCCGCAGTTCCAGGCACCCTCGAACCCTCGTGGAAGGACCAGCGCAAATGGCAAAAAGTGGTAAAAACCTTTGGGCTTATTCTCCATTTTATATTCATAGCCACAAAAATAATCAGTCACTCCCTGGCACATGGTGACTCCTGTATTGGTTTATTTAAAAAATAGAACCAACCTCTATGAGAAAGCAGAACGGAGGCTCTTACTACTTATCCTGCTAATCTCTTCAGTCCCTCTGACTAACTGAAGTATTTGTTAGTTTCCAGATCATAATTCAATAACCCAAGGAAGCTTTTCAAAGACTTTGGTATGCCATTGGCAAAACACCCTTCAAATGAGGGAAGAACATTCCCCAGACTTGCAGGGACCTGCTGGAGGAGCCGAGAGCTCTTCTCTGAATCTCTGCTCTCGGTGCCGCCAATCTCCTGCCACCTCTGAGATGGGTTAAAGCTGCTCCACGACCCCCACCTGCGTGCCGCACCCTTTCTGCGCAAGCCCAGTCAGCTTGAAATTACAGCTCCAGCGCACACGGCCCCTCCATGAAAACAGGCCCGCTCCTGCTGCCTCAGTGAGTTCCTCACCGCCCAGCTCCAAGTGGGAGAACCGCAGTGAGTGACTGGGCTACGTGTTCAGAACCCCAACAATTCAAAGACTGGATCAGAAGCAAGACAAGGCCCAGAGAGGGGCTTCCAGCGTCTGTGCCCTGGGATTGTGAAACTTGCAGCACAAGAAATCTCAACTCCGACGAGTCAGGGCCCACTGGTTGCCATGACCCAAATAATGGCCACTGCCCTTGAGCCTCCCCAGAGCCACCGCAAAGTTGTTTTGCCTGTGCATCTCTTTCAGATGTGGGGTCTACATCTGCAGGGGCTACATCTAAGTCCTGCAGGGGCTGGGTGGGATTCCCAATAACCAGCGGTGATGTGATCAGGCCTGGCTGCGTGAGGAGGGGTGGCCTATCAGCTCCCTAGTCCATGGGGGAGGTCTCTGTACCGCTGTAATCTTGAGAATCCACTGAGATCAAAGCGGGGCCCAGAGTCAGGCTGGGGTTAGGATTCCTGCTGGCTTTGCATAGAGGCAGGGGAATTCTTCCCTCAATCCTCCCCAAGGCCAGGGCTTTGTGGAGGGTTTCTGGGGCAGGCACACCCCTCCATCTGCCCTTACCCATCCTGCCAAGTCTGGCTCAGCATGCTCCCAAGTGAGCACGGTGACTCACGCTGCAACTATTGCTCCCCACTTTCGTGCTGAACATAGGATAGAAGATATGCAAAAATGAGAACACTGAACTGAAGCTTCTTCCTCTCCTGGAGGTGGGATTTGGTGGCTGGGGCAAGGCATGGGGCTACTAGTGGTCTCAGGTGCAAAGTACTCCCAGGGCCAGGCGTCAGAGGCAGAGGAGTGGAGGGAAGCCCAGAATGTGAAGAGCCACGAGTGCTGTCCTCAGAGGGCCACAATCTGGAGGGGCTGTGTCCGCTGGACAGGACTCTGGACACAGCACCGGGCCAGGGAAGCTCCCCATAAAATCTGGGGGAAGAAAGGAAGGAGATGACCTTATAGCTGTCAATTTAATTTTAAAATATGTTTGCAGAGCCTTTGCGGGGTGCAAGGCTGCTTGGCTGAGTGTGCAGCGAGGTAAAGATGAGCCAGACGTGTGCCCCTGACCTTGGGGACTGCGTTGTCCGGGAGACTTCGAGGCTGATTTCTATGAAATAGGTGTCAGGATGGAGACACCCCATTTGTGATGATCTACGCCCTACATCCTCTGGTAAGGACACAGATGACGACAGACTTGCCAAGTCCCCACCCCGGGACAGCTGGATCAGTCCTGGGCCCTGCCTGCTCGGCAAGGCAGTCTCTGCCCCTTCTCCACCCTCCTCTGCGAGGAGCCAGGCACTTGTCCTGGCCCCTCGGTGCGCTCCTTCGCCCTGCTCGGTCTTCTGCTGCTGGGGAAATGAGGCCCACAGAAACTAAGTAACATGTCCCGCCACATCTTGGTCACTCCCTCTGAGGGGTGCCCAGAAGAAACGCGAAAGCTTGGTGAGCTCCCATTGATCTTGCTCTTCCTGCCACAGTGAAATTCCAGGCTGGGGTGGGACTCTCCCACACGGTGGTGGCGCTGCTGCTGGGCCCCATTATTTATACCTGTCCAGGGCTGGCCTGGCAGAAGGGGCTGCCCTGCCCATCGGGGGAGGGGTTCCCACAGAGCTTGGACAGAAAAGTGCCCCTACCTCTGCCCCCTTCAACGAGGCACCCAAACACTCCCTGCCACGGTTACCTGGGTTACCAGGGTGCACCCACGCACCCTGAGTCCCTGGCATCTGAATCTGAGCTTGGCGTGCGCCAGCAATTCTCAGACTGACCACAGTGCATTCCTGTTCCCCCAAGTCCTTCTCCCACGGCACAACTGGGAGGAGGAGGAAGAGGGAGAAGAGAATGTGCCAGTGTCTCAGGAAGGGTGGGGCTTCCCCAGGCCAGTGGGCTGTACCCAGGACTACCTAGGGCCTGTGTGAGGTTGGGGGAGATACCCTGATGATGACGGTCACGCAGAGGAGACCTTGTGCTGAGTCCCCACATGACTTCGAGTTGGCTCTGTTTAATTAGGGACTGAGCTCCCGCCCCCCAATATGCTTCAGGACCCCCTAGCCACTCATCTGTTCCTCAAGAGGCACCTGACTGCTGTGTGAAATTGCTGAATTCAGTACCTTCCTTTCTGAGGGTCTTAGAAGTTCTCCAGACAGGGAGGCAACCCAAACCTCGTTGTCCAAGACCTACAAGCTCTGACCAGAGAGCGGTCTGTCTGTCTGGATTTACCTGTCCGCTGCTTTCTCACCAAGCCTCTGGTGAGCAAGCACATCTCGGTTGCTCCCCAGGGGCTCAGAGCCATTTTCCCACAGTCTCGACTGCCTGGTGGCCAACCACAGGGCTGGTAAAAAGATTCCTGTGTCTCTCAGGCTGGATGCTTTTGCTCTTGGGAGTGTACCCCCAAGCCCCGCACCCCCCTCCAGTCTCAGCCTGGTGCCCTTAATGGCCAAAGCACGTAAGAGCCCTGAGCACCACCCTGCCTGCCGGTCCTGCTTCTGTTTGGGGTGATGGTGGACAGAGAGGTGGTCCTACTCAGGTATGCAGCCCCAAAGGGTAGGTTTGACTGAACCCTAACCAGACCCCACTCTCCCACCCCACTCCTGTTCCCCACCCCCACGCCACAACCCACCTGGATAAGCTTTCCCCAGGGTCGCAGTGAGGATTGGGGATCCTCCCCCTAAGGGTACTGTGGGAACTGGTGCCCCGACCCTTAAGCCTCTTTGTCTGCTCTCACAACCTAGAGTTCCATTTTCGATTCCCTTGGCCCTGAAGGAGAAGTTGAAATTCTTTCAGCGCAGCCATTCCCGCTGCTTGGAACAGGCTGTCTCCCCGTTATAACAGGCCAGCAGATTCTCAACATGTTCCTGATGAGATTAGGAGCTCCTGCAGGTATGTGTCTGTGGCGGCCTGCAGCCTGTAGCAACAGATTCGATGACTCATTTCTTCCGAGGAAGACCTGAGGGCTTGCTGAAACTCACCGGGGGCTGAGCAGAGGAGCTCCCCCTCAAGAGAGACGTGACTGTTCAGCTGAGTGTCAGAACTATTTGTGGGGGCTCCTATGGGGCCCCTGGGGTTGCTAAGCCTCCTCCAGCTCCAGGCGTTACCCAGGCTGAAAACAAAGGAAAAAGTCAAACACTACAGACAATGCTGAATTAGGAGGTGCTGTGGCTGGCTGAGGGGGGGTCCCACGTTCTTTGTTTTGGGAGCCTGGGGCTAGGGGCGGAGCTTCTGATCTGAATCTTGCAGGAGCATTGGCCCAGTGGGCTTTGGAATAGCTGTGCCTCTCCCAAGAAAGGAAACTGTGCAGTAAAGAAGAAAACTCTATTTTCCCCTCTGGCATATCCTTGAGATAGCAGCTGAGCTCTGCCTTGCCGAACACTGAAATCCCTGCAGCGGGCTCCAGTCTGGAGGCGTGTGGGACGAGCAGGTCCAGGCCGGTGGGGGCTCACGTTACACCCTGGACAGGGCATGCCGGGCCACGATGGTTGACCCTGGCCCCAACAGAGTCCTTGAGGACCTTGGCCAAATGCTTCCTTGCTGCCTGGGTCCCCTTGCTGGAAAGAGACTTGCTGCCAAGACTTGAGTGCTGCGAGGCAAGGTTATTCCTAACTGAGCGGAGCCTGCCAGGAAGAAAGAGTTTGCGCCCTGCACCACTGTGCAGGTGTGACGGTGAGCTCACAGCTGCCCCCCAGGCATGCCCAGCCCACTTAATCACTCACGGTCACAGTGTGCCCGCCCAGCCCAGTTCTAGAGGATAAAAGGGGGGCTTGCAGTTCCTGGTGCAGAGCCACCTCTGCATCCTGCTGAGCTCTGTTCTCTCCAGCACCTCCCAAGCCCCTCTTGTCAGTAGTCTCGCTCCGCCAGGAACAGGCCATCATGTCTCGCCAGTCAAGTGTGTCTTTTCGGAGCGGGGGCAGCCGTAGCTTCAGCGCGGCCTCTGCCATCACCCCATCTGTCTCCCGCACCAGTTTCACCTCCGTGTCCCGGTCCGGGGGTGGCGGTGGTGGCTTTGGCAGGGTCAGCATTGGGGGTGCTTGTGGAGCTGGCGGCTATGGCAGCCGGAGTCTCTACAACTTGGGAGGCTCCAAGAGGATTTCCATGAGCACCAGCGGCGGCAGCTTCAGGAACCGATTTGGTGCTGGCGCTGGAGGCGGCTATGGCTTCGGAGGGGGCGCAGGCAGCGGATTTGGCTTTGGCGGTGGAGCCGGTGGTGGCTTTGGGCTCGGTGGCGGAGCTGGCTTTGGAGCTGGCTTCGGTGGCCCTGGCTTCCCCGTGTGCCCCCCTGGAGGCATCCAAGAGGTCACCGTCAACCAGAGTCTCCTCACGCCCATGAACCTGCAAATCGACCCCACCATCCAGCGCGTGCGCACCGAGGAGCGCGAGCAGATCAAGACCCTCAACAACAAGTTCGCCTCCTTCATCGACAAGGTGAGACATGTTACGTTGTGAGTCTGGAGTGAATGCCAAAGAAAGTGGGAAGAAGGGATTTTGTCTGGCATTATGCAAAACACTCTCAGAGTCTGCAGTTAGGTTTTCCATTTGTTTCTGTGTCCTGCATCGGCGGCCCACTTTCTTAATTAGATCAGCATTTTGGAAGGAAGGGTTTTGCTTCTTTCCCTCCAGAGGGAGGGAAAGAACCCCACAAGGGTTCCTTGATTACTGTTGGTGAAGAGATGAGTTCGGGCTTCATGTAACGGGGCTGATCGCATAGGGAGATGTTGAGGTCCTGGCAGCAGCACCAGCATCTGCAGTCTCAAGCCCCTCGCCAGCAGGGCCCAGGACCACCTGGAACGCCCCTGCCTGTGCCCGCCCCTCCCTGTGCCCAGGACCATGCACTGTATGTGGAGAGGTTTAGTGGGACAGCATGAGGTGGGAGGAAAGTTAGTAAATTGATCACAGGGGAAAAAATGCAAGTCTCTCCATCTTCAAACTCTTTTATCAGGTGCGCTTCCTGGAGCAGCAGAACAAGGTCCTGGACACCAAGTGGACCCTGCTGCAGGAGCAGGGCACCAAGACAGTGAAGCAGAGCCTGGAACCCCTGTTCGAGCAGTACATCAACAATCTCAGGAGGCAGCTGGACGGTGTCCTGGGGGAGAGGGGCCGCCTGGACTCTGAGCTCAGGAACATGCAGGACCTGGTGGAGGACTTCAAGAACAAGTGAGTTGGGGGGGATGGAGACAGGGTGGGGGAGGCTTGCTTGGCTGGCCCTTCACAGTCAGACTTCTGCTTATGCCTTTTCCATGAGCTCGAGGCATGTGCCTTCCACAAAAACCTGAGATATTAAACAATAACCCAGGTCCATGTTTAGAAAGTTCCAGCCCCTGGCTCCACCCCTTTGCAAGGTACTTAGCCAACGCCCAGAGGAACCATCCAGTGCCCTTGGTACCACCTGGTAAAATAATATCGTCCTGAATCTTTGGGACTCTCCCCACCCCAGTGTCCTCAAAGCACCCAGCATGGGCTTTGGATGGGCTGCCCCTCGAAGCAGGAGTAGACAGCAGAGCCCACCTCAGTGGCTCAAACAATTTCTGTAGTCCTTATAAGCCAGCAGCTGAGCTACTAGTTTTTTGCTTGCTGGTTTGTTTTAGGCTGTGAAAGCTGAAAAATGCACTAGACAAATTGACTAGAGGTGAAGCTGGGAAGAAAAACACAGCTTTTTTGCAGGGATATTCTCAAAACAACTGAATCATAGAACAGTAGAATGATCGCCTGGGGGCAGTTAAAGGCAAGTGTCCCCACGGTGAGGACCTTGCCAAGGGGTTCACGCTACCAGTGCCCCCTCCCTCTCTGCCTATACGGCAGGAAAAGTTCCCCTCCAACAAGAAAGTAGCCTCACGGTTGACTTTCTGTAATAAAGACCCCAGACCTCGTCCAATCCTCATCTTTTGACACACTGCCCATCCCTTGTACCACCAGGTATGAAGATGAAATCAACAAGCGTACCACTGCCGAGAACGAGTTCGTGATGCTTAAGAAGGTGCGTGGCTGAGGGAGAACCTGTAGTCTGTGGCCACTGTCAGCAGGTCAGGGTGGGGGGGGGGGGCAGTGTCAAGCATCCCGTGCTGTGTTCTAGGACGTGGATGCCGCCTACATGAACAAGGTGGAGCTGGAGGCCAAGGTCGACGCGCTGATGGATGAGATCAACTTCATGAAGATGTTCTTTGAGATGGTAAGAAATGGTCCCTACTCAAGGCCCAGAGAGATGGTCCCTGGGACCCCCAGCACCGGGAATGGGGATCTGAGTGACTGAGAGACCCCAGATTATCTCAGTGTTCCCACAGTCTTCCCCTTTAGTGTTAATTTGCATTTTATTACTTAAGAGGCTAATACTTTTTAAGTCAAATTTAAATCAAAAGGCCTGTTCAACCATTATTCTGCAGGTGACAGCTAGTGTGAGTGGGAGAGGCACAATGTGTTCAGGGCCCCCGGGGCCTCTGCTTGCTCTGCATCCTCCTTGCACGGCAGGCCACACAATAAGTCTTTTAAAATAAGTTAACACCCAAGAAGACTGGAGTTGGCAGGGGGTTCTGGGATGTTCAGAATCTTTTAGGTCTTTAGTTCAATAGATTTAGTAACCGCTTGGATTACTTATTCGCCTAATTTTTTGGTATAAGTGGTCATCACTTTTTCCTCCACCCCAGTGAGTGGGAGACTGGGCTTGATATTAAGTAACCTGGAGTCAGAGATGACTGACTTCAAATGTCCCTGCAGGAGCTGTCCCAGATACAGACACACGTCAGCGACACGTCCGTGGTGCTGTCCATGGACAACAACCGTTCCCTGGACCTGGACAGCATCATTGCCGAGGTCAAGGCCCAGTATGAGGACATCGCCAACCGCAGCCGGACCGAAGCTGAGTCCTGGTACCAGACCAAGGTGGGTGCTGTGGCGAATGTGTCCCGAGGGAAGGGAGGGCCATGTGTCCAGTGTTCTGGGTGGGTACAAAATACTATGGGCGGGGTCCTGCAATCCGCTGGGGCCTCCTGAAAGAGTTCGAGAAATATCCATGTAAGCTTTTGCCACGTGGATTCAAGAGCCTCAGGGACATGAATCTCACGATGACTCGATATCTCTAGAAAGCAAAAGTACTAATGTGGAATCTCTTCTCCCTCCTGGCGGCATCAGTACGAGGAGCTGCAGCAGACGGCTGGCCGGCACGGGGATGATCTCCGCAACACCAAGCATGAGATCTCCGAGATGAACAGGATGATCCAGCGGCTGAGGGCAGAGATAGACAATGTCAAGAAGCAGGTAGGACAAGGCTGAAAGAGCGCAAGGAAGGCGCCAGACCTCAGAGATGAGACCCACATTTTCACTTTTTCTAAACACACACACATACCCCAGTGGAACAAATACCAACGTTTCAATGGTCTACCATCCACAAGGACAAGACAAACATAATGGTTTCTCTGAATCTCAGAGAAGTCACTGCAGGTCCAGTTTAATGCCAAAACATCCTCACTCTCCCCTCCTTTCCCCTCAGTGCGCCAACTTACAGAATGCCATCGCCGAGGCTGAGCAGCGCGGGGAGATGGCCCTCAAGGATGCCAGGAGCAAGCTGGCAGAGCTGGAGGACGCCTTGCAGAAGGCCAAGCAGGACATGGCCCGCATGCTGAAGGAGTACCAGGAGCTCATGAACACCAAGCTGGCCCTGGACGTGGAGATCGCCACCTACAGGAAGCTGCTGGAGGGCGAGGAGTGCAGGTGGGCACCTACAGACCCCAGGAGGGTCTTCTCACACTTGATCAAGTAGAACTGCTCCACTCCATACACACACACGCGCGCGCGCGCACGCACACAACTATCTTGTGCATGATAATTATCCACCACCAAGCCCGTTTCAGTCTGACACAGCATAGAGCTGGCCTCTATAATGAGGCTGCAACTCAATTTCTGACCCAGTTCCCATCAGCAGTAATCTTGGATGCTGCCTCTCCTCCTTCAGATAATTAGGCAACGCAACAAATGTCTTCCCCATTCTTCAAGTACCTCTTCTTTCAGGAAGGCTTTCAAGATTACTCCAGCTGCCTTAACTCATCTGCCTTTGGCTTCCCAAACTACTTAGCTTTCTTTAATTTTGTAACACTGTCTTCTGCCTTATTCCTGCAAGAGGTATCTCTATGCTTGCCAAGTTCACTTGCAGATTTAATTCCTACGTTGCAAAAACTGCTTCATGCATATTCACAGTTCCCGCAGCCTCTTACTCATGCTTTTCACATAATGGGTGGAGGAGGATGTGAATTCTAATCTACCTTAGACAACCTATTCCTAGATTACATCCTCTTCATCAAGAATTCCCTACAGAGCTACTTCTTCCACTATTTTAAGCAGTTGTTCAGCAGTTGTAGGCTCCTGGCTTATAGAACAAGCCGAGCCATGACTATGGGAGTTATCCACATTTTTTAACTCATTTCCATTTTTCCTCTTTCAGGCTCAGTGGCGAAGGAGTTGGGCCAGTCAACATCTGTAAGTAACTCTGAACAGACATTGACAATGACTAGCGTGGGGCTTTGGTGCCCTTGCAGAATCCACGCTCCCTGGGCACCTGACACCCTAGCCAATATCTGGTGACTTAGTGCACCAAGCGAGCAGGAGGGGCAGGAAGCAGAGCAGCTCGAGTGTTACCTGCTGCAGATCCACACTGTGGGGTGTCCACCGCACCCCGACCCGCGACTGCCCGGGTCCTGTCCACAAGGCACTTGCCTTGCCCACTGGGTTCTCCAAGGGCTGGGGACCCTAACTTAGTGAGGCTCCCTGGCCTCGCTGCTGCGCTGTAGAGGGGGCCTGGAAGTGCCCTGTCACTAGCACATCGTATCAGCGGACACGCACGATGGACACGACAGCCGTTCTCACCAAGTTCTCCCTCTCTCCTCCGCAGCTGTCGTCACCAACAGCCTCTCCTCCGGCTACGGCAGCGGCGGCGGCTTCGGCGGCAGTGGCTTCGGCGGCCTGGGCGGAGGCTTCGGCAGCGGTCTTGGCGGAGGCGGTGGCAGCAGCACCTACTATTCCAGCAGCAGTGGGGGCGGCGGGCTCAGCATGGGCGGCTCGGGCTTCAGTGCAAGCAGCGGCCGAGGCGTGGGGATGGGCTTCGGCAGTGGCGGGGGCAGCAGCTCCAGCGTGAAATTCGTCTCCACCACCTCCTCCACTCGGAAGAGTTTCAAGAGCTAAGCTGCCAGTCGCTGCCGCTCAGTGTGACAGCTGGCCCACGGTGACGACGGCCTCTTCTCGATAGTTCCCAGGCCAGGGTTTCCCTTTTTCTGGAGAGTAGTCTAGAGCAAGCCTATTGCAGAACCTCGGTCCTTGGCTCCCCAAGGGCGCACCCCTAATCTCAAGAGTCCCGTGCCTCAGTTCTATGTTTTGCTTCAAATTAGCCTCGAAGTCTCTACAGCATGGCCCTCGATGACAGGAGAATCCAAAGTCTTCCAGTGCCTAAACCATCAAAACAGAGTTCCCACCCCCATTCCAAATTTTGTTCGGGCTACTTCCAGAGTGTGTTCAATAAAGTGCTTTTATAATATAAGCTTTTGTGCAGAATTGTTTTTTCTTTTTTTTTTTTAAAGATTTTTTTATTGATGCATACAAAAGCAGGGGTACAGGCCAGAGGCACGGGAGGTGAGAGGATTCACCAGAGACAGAGTGGGGAGCAGAACAGGCAGATTCACTGAAATACACTGCTGAGGGGAGCAGCGGGTGAGGCAAGCGCAGCCGGTGAGGCAGGAGAGGTCTGCCTCACCATGTGGGTCCCCTCCCTGGCCGGGGATTGAACTTGCGCTGCTGTGCTGCAGATGCTTCACAGTGTGGCACTCAACCCGCTGCGCCACCAGGGAGGCCCCAGAATTGTTTTTTCAAAGTGTGCAACCTACCTAGAGACTCCACCAGGGTTAATCTACCCAGAGGTGATTGCTTTGATGATTCACAGAGAGACTGGGATGACCCTGCAAAGACGGCGGCCATCCTGGTGGTCCAGAGGCACCAGGAGGAGGCTGCTGAACCTCTGCAGTGGATTCATCTCCGGAGAGCATGAGCGAGAGTGCTAGCATAGCGCAATCTGGGCAGATTTTGGAGTCTTTTGTTGGCGTCCAGGAGCCACACTCAAGGCGGGGCTTGGTGAATGACAGCATACACGAGATTTGTAAATAAGGAGTAAGTTGCCTTTGGAGTTCGAAAAGATCTAAAGACAATGGGTCTGTTTAGTACGGTGGGTGCCAAGAGACTTTCTTTGGCAGCACCACAGAGGCAGTGGCCCTTAGCTTTACCCAATGCTTTCAGGAGTGGTAGAAACAAAATCAAATGGTAGGAACTTACAGGACGTTACTTACCAAGTAATATCAGGAGCTAAACTTAGATGGGAGCTCCTGCGAGGCAGGGCCTGCCGTCTGTGTTGACAAGGGACTGCTCTCCTTTCTGTGAGCTTCTTTGTGAGCACGTGCATCCTAAAGGAGTGCTTCCAGAGATCTCTTCAGAGGAGGAGTCACTGGCTTAACAGCCGACCTGTGCTCCTGGAAAAATCATTGGCAATCAAAATCTTGCACCAAAGACTGGGTGCAGTGGCAGGGTGAGGGTAAACTGTGACTAAAAGGCTGTTGAAATGGGCCCTAAGCTGAGGATTATGAGCCATATTCAAGAATCACAATATGCACCATCAGGTGCTGACTACATAGAGTCCACAGTTGCAATAATATCGAGCAAGAGGCTCTCAGGGGTTACCAGCGCGTCCACTGCCAGGCACCTTCACTCTCTCCAGCTCTGAAATCAGCCAAACTGGACTGCGGAGTGGAGGAAGCAGGCACCACCACCCCTTCTCTAGTGGATCCCAGTTCAAGGGCTCACTCTTTGAAGGCCTGCTTTCACTTCCACTGGGGGAAGTGACTATTTTGACTGGGGGAAGGCTCATGGAGTTCCATTTGGTCAAGCAAATTTGTAAGTTTCAATGACTTAATTTAATTTTGATGAGTCGGGAGTCCATGGCCCCATGTGATCCTGTGGATGTCATGATCATGCCAGGCAAGTCAGCAGTTCTCAACAAGCAAGGTGAGACACAGCTGCCTGCACTCTGGTTTGTGTCCAGCAACTTCCCCAAGAGTTTGTGTCCAGAAACTTCCCCGAGAGTATACAGCTACTTTGTTGAAGGTTAGGAAGACACCCAGGCATAGTGTGATTTGAGCTTCAGGAATAATTAAGGCCAGGAAGAGTTGCCAATAGATGTATTCAGCAATTCACAACCTATGTGGTAGAAATGCAAAGCTGACCCATGCTCCTTATCTTTTTCATTTAGTTAATTTTGGATTTCCAATCACATCAACTGTGTTTAAGTTTTATTGTATCTTCCTCCTGTTTCTAGGCTTCTTTCCTTCCTTCCTTTCTTCTTCCATTTTCTTCTTTCCCTCTTCTTCTCTCCCTCCCTCCCTTCTCTTCTTCTCTCTCTCTTCTTCTTCTTCTCTCTCTCTCTCTTTTCTCCTCTCTCCCTCTCTCTTCTTCTTTGCTCTCTCTCTTCTCTGGTTACTGGATATGTATTTGGAGGAGAGAAGGAATCTCACTACCCTGCTTATGTCTACATATTTCTTTCTACAGAGGTTCTCAACTTAGTATCATCAAGGTTTGGCACCTCCCCCATGGAAATAGTTGGATTAACCCTTTCGCTGTGCCATAAGGTACCATGTGAGTTTTTCCTATTGCTCTGTGGATGAGAATCCTTTCTGGAAACAGAGGTAGAAGCAGCAACAGCAAAGATATTTCATACTGTCCTAGCAAACCATCTGCCATTAAGTGAGAGTGCAGTCTTAGCATACCATGTAGTAACTGCATTTCATCCACCTAATGGGACCAGGTATTCATAGGTTACCAATCTTTCCCCTGAGAACTTCATATATGGGAGTCAAAACCTCCTTGAAACACATAACCAATGACCGCAAGGTAAGAGCCATTCCCTGAACTTTATGTCAGACATGGTTTATGGGAGAAACAGAGAAATACAATTCAATATGAAACACATAGATAGGTCTCAGCTGGGACACATGACCCAGGGAAAATTTAAAGAGGTCTCTGATCTCATACGCTTGAAAATTATTAAAACTTCTGATGTATGTGAGTTAAATCTGTAACAGAGACCTGATGAACTCCGTAAACGCAGCACGAAGTAGTACACCAACACATGCAAACTTGTCAGCAGATAACAACTCAATTTAAAGAGCCCTCTCTTGTGGCCTCCCTGGTGATGCAAGGGCTTAAGCACCGCACTATGAAGCATGCACAGCCACTGCAAAATGTGTTCGATCCCTGGCCAGGGAGGTGACCTTCATGGCACAGCAGACCTCTCCTGCCTCACCTGCTGCTCTCCTCAGCAGCGTGTTTCAGTTGATCTGCCTGTTCTGTTCCCCACTGTGTCTCTGGTGAATTCTCTCACCCCACACCTTGAAAATTATTAAAACTGACCTCTACCCCCAGTTCTTGTATGTACAAATAAATAAATCTTTTAAAAAAAATAAAGAGCCTTCTAGCCAGAAAGCAGCAGCTAAAGATGCATGTTCACAAGCAGTCACCAGAGTCAGCCAAAGGAAGAAAAGAAAGACCCCGCTGGTGGTAGTCACCACCGAGACATCCCGTTCATAGCACCAGTTATTGTGACCACTCTACAGAGGCAGGATGGATCCTCACTCAAACTTGGCTCAGCTCTTGAGACTGATGAGCACGCGCGTGTGCACACACACACACACCAAGATGATATGAAAATATTTATTATTCACATAATAGGACTTTCAGGGAGAGCAAAGCAGGCCTCCCAAACCAGATATGACCTGAAAGAGCAGGGAAAGGAGATGATAGGAGGTTGCATGTAATAGGGGAGGGGCCAGACTGAAGACTCCTGAACAGGGTTTGAAGTTCCCACTAATTACAAAAGAGGGAGCACTTAAACTTTCTTCGGTTTTCTCAAATGTAAATAGAAGTGGAAGAGATGGGGTTTAGAAGCACTCCCCGGTCAAAATTCGTTACAATAAGGGTAGTTTTATATTTAAAAACATTAGCCATCTAATACACAAAATTAAAAGAATGAGAGGGAAGAAATCAAATGTTCACCAAAAAAAGCAATAATTATACTTAATAGTGAATGATCAAAACATTCTCATTGATATCAGGAAGGAGGTGAGGATAATTATTACCACTGTTATTCAACACTATAGTGCAGATCTTAATGCAATAAAAGAACACAAACATCTTAAGAGTTAGAAAGAAATAAAGCGAATAGCAATTACTCATACATGGCATGATTATATATGCAGAAAATCAAAAACATCTCCAAGCAATTACCATTAATAAGTGAATGTGCTAAGGTCTCTAGAAAATAAATTTAAAAATCAAGTGTATGTCTATACACTAGGAAGAAACAATTAGAAAATGAAATTGGGCCTCCTTGGTGGCCTAGGGGTTAAGTCTAAGCACTACCATCACTACAGCCTGAGTTCAGTTCACACCAGGGAGCTGACCCACATATGGCGCAGCAGACCTCTCCTGCCTCGCCCGCTGCTCCCCTCCGCAGTGTATTTCAGTGAATCTGCCTGTTCTGCTCCCCACTCTGTCTCTGGTGGGTCCTCACCCCAGCACCTCTGGTCTACACCCCAATTCTTCTATGCATAAATAAATAAATCTTAAAAAGATAAAATAAAATTTAAAGAGATTATTTTCAGTAGCACTAAAACCATCTGATATTGAGTAGTAACTGTAACCAAATATATGCAAGATCTATACACAGAAAACTACAACCTTTATTGAGAATGATTAAAGAAACACAGTGAGCAAATGTACATACTATCTTCATGCACTGGAAAACCTAATATTGTCCATAAATCTATTTCACAAACAGAACTACGAATTTGATTAATTTCAATAAAATTTCAGTCCATGTTTTATAGAATTTGATAATCCTAATCAAAACTCATATGGAAATGCAAAGGTCTAAAATAACCAAAATAATCTTGAAATGAACAAAGTTGAAAGATTTACAGTCCCACATATTAAGACTTACAAAGACATAGCAATTCACAGAACATTATATCGAGGAAATGACTGAAAAATGAGCAGATTAAACAATAGCCGGAATCTAAAATCAAACCACATCCAGCATGTAGAGTGACTTGCTTTGTAATAACAGTGCCATTGCAGTGCAATACACAAGAATGGATTGGCACAAGAAAATGGCATAAAATCATTTGACAACCCATATAGGGGAAAATGTAGTGTGACCCTTCATTCATACCGTACACAACATCAGTTTCATCTGTAGTACAGTGCTCTGTGTGAAAGGCAAAATAACAATGCACAATAAAAACAAAACACATCATTATGACCTGAGGGTGGTCAAAATTCCTTAAATAGGATAATATACTTGCTTACCTTAAAAAGAGCACAAACTTCCATTCATAAAACAAGAATAGAGAAAAAAAAGTAAGGCACAACCCAGGAAAGATATTTACAATACAAGTAACTGTCAAACAAATTTCATCCAAATTGTGCACAACAGCCTTCTTTCCCAGTGTATGTGGGACATTCACAAACATCAGCTAAATGCTGAGCCATCAAGCAGTCTCAACAAACTTCAGAACACTGAAATTTGGTAGACAATGTTCTATGACCACAGCATATTAAATTATAAACAAAACAACAAAATATCTTAAAAATGTTATTTGTAAAATAAGCAAAATATTTCTAAGCAACCACTGGTTAGTTTGTGAGGGAATGGCTTGGAGAGAAGGATATAAGTTCCTTGAATATTGGCCTCCCCCTACATAAACCAGAGCAGAGGCCTGCCCCGCCAGTGCTGTTATTTGTAATTAAGTATGAGGACAGATTTACTTCATAGGTAGGACTTCCAGATTTAGCAAATAAAATAATAATGTGTGGTTCAATATGAATTTCAGATAAATGACAAATAGCTTTTAGAATAGTTATGTCCCATGCACTATTTGGGAATTAGATGAAATGTTTTTGTTTATGTGAACTTCAGATTTAACTGGGCTTCTCCTATGTGACTTGAGTCCATAGGGAGAGTGGTGCCGTGTTGAAGAGCAAGTCTGAGGGCAGGTAGTTGGCCTCCACAGAAGGGGGTACTCATCTGGTTTCACTCAAGGTGAAGGGTGATGAGGGGGGCCTGCAGGTAACCTGCCGTTGTGGAACTTTCCACGTGGAGAGGGAGAGCCAGTCCGCACCTGGCTCATTGGAAATCTACCCTGTAGCTTTTGGGATTTTTGTAGAGCATGTGGCTCCTAAGCTCTGCTTCTACCTTGATCTTGACCGAAAGCCTAGGCCTGCATAATGGAAGAAAGAGAGTCCGCTCATCCTCAGAGGCCCCCCCACCCCAAAAATGGGTTTTGGATTTCCTATCACAAAAGGAAAACGCCTACTCAGAACTAACCCGTGTGAATCTGAGCGCCATCTGCCAACATGGATCACATTCCAGTATCACCTTTTTGCCAGTGATACAAAACAAATCTCTAACCCATACTGTTTGGAAAGTTTAGTAACTAGTTTTTACATAGTATCAGGACAGAAAGACTGAACAGGTAATGTATTGTGGGTAAGTTTGCGAGTCAGAAACTGCAAAGGGACCCACCTACCTGGGATACCCACATTTCTGTGAGTTTTACTTCTGGTTCTACCACATTCTCATAGTGATGAAGAGAGAACCATCCACTGAATTTCAGGCAGGTAGAGGGGAAAGCAACCATTCTGAAATATATCAGAGCTATGTTTTTGTAAGTTCTGTCCTAAAAAGAAAATATTTTGTCAGAACCTAACTGAGAGGGGGAGGGAAATACCCAACTACAGAATGGCCCTCTAGCCATTCTGACCTGAGATTACAGAACAGTTTCTCCCCAGTCCCCACACTGCCCATATCACCAGAGACCTATTTACCACAGTTCGTTTAGTATATCATGTCTAGTTTAAGCAAAAAAGAAAAAAAAACCCAAAAAACAAGCAAGCAAACACTAGACAACTACAAGGCAAATGACAACAAAACAATTTGAAGACACTAGCAAGCACCAGAACCAGACTCAAACAAACAAAAATGGAAGGAATATGTTGCCAATAGTCTTATGTTATAAGAAATGTTAAAAGAAGTTCTCATAGAGAAAGAAAGTGATATTTCAGAAACTCACATATGCATTAAAGAAGGGAAAATGTTAAATAAAAAATGATGGAGATAAAGTAAAAACTTATTTTTCTTATTCTGAATTGATCTCAAAGACAACAATTTGTTAAAAAATAGTAATAGCAGCAATGATTCAAAATTTATAACTTATATATAGGTGAAATTAAAAGACATCAAATGACACATAGTTAGGAACACTTGGTTATTATAATAAGGCACTTGCTCTGCTTTGAATTGGTATAGCATTATTTGAAAGTGGAGCTGGATTAATTGTAAATATATGTTACAAACTTCAGGGCAACCACTAGGAGAAATTTAAAAAGAAATATAATTAACATGCTAAGGAAGGAGAGAAACTGGGATCATATGAAATGCTCAATTAAAACTACCAAAGGCAGAAAACTGGAACAAAGCCAATGACTAGAAAATAAGATCAGTAGAATCAATCAATAAGCCTCCAGCTAGGCTGGCTAAGAAAAAAAAATACAAATCACTAATATAGAAATGAGTGAGTAGTAATCACTATATATCCCAGGGATAGTAAAGGGATAATAAAGGAATACTATGAACAACTCAGTGCCCACAAATTTAATAACCTAGACGAACTGAACCAATTCCTTGAAAGTCACAATCTGTCGAAACTCACACAAGAAGAAAGAGACACTTCAGCAGGTCTGGATCCAATAGAGACTGAATATATAATCAACAACCTTCCAAAACAGAAAGTATCAGACCAGCAAGGAAAACTATAGACAATTATCTCTTATAAATTTAAATGTAAAATCCTCAACAAAATACTAACAGAGGTGAGGAGTGGGAGGGGGAGGGATGGCAGGAGGAAACATTAGCAAATTTAATTCAACAATGTATAAAAAACATTCTACATGATCAAGTAGGATTAATAAATGAACAAAGAGACATTTTGTGTTCATGGGTAGGACAGACATTCTGTGTTCTAACTAAATGTCAGGATATATAGATTTAACACAATCTCAGTCAAAATTACAGCTTATTTTTATCTATCTACAAAATGATTCTAAAATTTATATGGCGAGGCAAAAGACCCAGAATATCCAACACAATATTGAAGGGAAAAACTAAGGATCAATAACATCTGGTTTGAGTCTTACCACAAAGCTATGGTAACCAAAAATGTGGATTCAGTGAAAAAAAATAAATAGATGAACAAATATTAATAAAGAACTCAGAAATAGACCCACGCAAATATAGTAACTAGTCCTTGAACAACAGAGCAAAAGTAATACAATGGAGAAAAGATAGTATTTTAAACAACCGGTGCTGAAACAACTAGATGTCCACATGAAGATAAGATCTATCTAAATGCCTTTTATAAAAATTACCTCAAAATGCATCATAGACTTGAGTGTAAAACACAGAACTATAAATTCCTAAAGATAACATGGGGGAAATTTAGATGACCTTGGGCTTGGCAATGACTTTTTAGATACAACACCAAAGGCATGCTTCTTGAAAGAAATAATTGAGAAACCGGACTTCATTAAAATTTAAAACATCTGTTCTGTCTCAGAACCCTGTCAAGACAGTGAATGAGAAGTCAAGACAGAATAGAAGAAAATATTCTAAGAGACTGTTTTCCAAAATATACAAAGAACTTTCGCAGCTCAACAATAGCTTAAGTGATTAGATTAGAAAATAGGCCAAAGACCGTAACAGATGCCCACCAAAAGATATTCAGGTGGCAAATAAAGATGGGAAAAGACGCTTGACATCATGTCACTATGGAATTACAACCGAAAACAATGAGACACCATTACACATCCATTAGGATGGTAGCAATGCAAAACTCCGACAACACCAAGTGCTGACACTGTACAGCAACAGCAACATTCGTGGCTGGTAGGAATGCAAAAGGGCACAGTCATGTAGGAGAGTTTGACAGAGTCTTACAAAAATAAATGTATTCCCATTACACAATCCAGCAATAGCTCTCCTTAGTATTTACCCAGATGAGCTGAAAACCATGTCCACAATAAAAACCAACACACGCCATTTGTAGTAGCATAAAGTCACCTCTGTGACACATGCCCCACTCCGGCGCAGGGTGTTGGTAGAGGGCAGGCTATCTGTGTTGGGGGTGGGAGGCAGTAAATGAGAACTCTACACTCTGCTCAGTTTTGCTGTGAACCTAAAACTAAAACCTAAAACTAAAGTTGAAGTCTGGCTTTTTTAAGGGCACAACATTTTGCAAGACTAATATGCGTTTACTCTCAAGGGACAATTCCATTCCTAGGTATTAAGCAAAATGAAGACACACATCCTTACAGGGACTCAGGAGCATGCTCATAACCACTTTCTAGAAGGTAACAACAAACTGGAAATATCGTAGGAACCCATCCATCAGAAGGGGTAAGCAAATTGCTACGTTCGTGCCCCAATACATTGCTCCATCAGAATGAGCTGCTAATACCCACAACAATCTGGATGAATCTCAAAAAAAATTGCTGGGCAAGCAGACTATCTACCTATCTATCATATTCATCCGTGTTAGAAGTATTTACTGCGTGATTCCATTTATATAAAGTTTTAAAATAAAGTAATCTAAGATGAAAAATGAAAACGAGTGGTTCCTTGGTGCATTGAGATTATAAGGAAAAGACACAAGGGGGTGTTCTGAAGTAACACTCTATGTCTCATACTATGTAGGTTATAGAGGTAACCTTGTGTCAAAGCTAAACTCTACACTTAAGAGCCATGCATTTCACTGTCTGTAAATTATATCTCAACGAACAAAAATAACTTAAGAGAAAGAATATTTCACTTTTGGAGTTTCTATGGCGGAGATGGGAAAGAAAGACGTGAACAGGGAATGGGCCCTGGGTTAGCCAGTGAGCAGGTCCTGCAAGGGTCCAAACTTCCCAGCCAAGCTGATTCTGTGCCCTTCTGGAAACGGCAGGCTATTTGTGGGAAAGGGCTATGGGGCAAGGCAGAGGAAAATCAGGAGGAAGGAAGTTCCCCTGAGGCTTCTTGTGCCACAGACTTGTGCCAGAGCATCCGTGATCTGTCACTAATCCCAACCCCAGGCTTAAAGCGAGATTAGAAAGGATTACCAGATGGAAGTAGCCACTAAATGCCAAGAACTATCAGAGGAGTATTTGCTTTCTAGGATATCCGTACTCTGCGAGAAAGATGATGTTGAGATGAATCTTCTGGAGTAGAAATTACTCTAAATCATTCTGAACTGGGGGGAATTAATTAGCTAATACATTCACAAGCAATCAGACATTTCCATTTTACTGAAAGGATTGGCTTTTAAATCAGAAGGCAGATGTAGAAAGATCATTGTTAGTTGAGGAAGTAGATTTGAGTTTGTCTTCTCTCTCTCTGCCAATCAATTTTCAATGAAAGCTTTTTTCCTTTCCTCAAACCCTGAGGTCATGGCAGCAGTTTCTCTGCCTGACAGGTGCGAGCCCGTTGCTCGGTCATACTTTCAAATGAGTACTTCCCAGAAACTACGTTTTACATGCACCTGCACCAAAATAAATTTAAGGGAACAATCAGAGTTTTTCCTATAATGGCATTTTCCTAAAATAAGCCTCCCTGGTGACGCATGGCACGCATCGGCCCTGTGGACGAACGCTTCACCCCAGACCCTCTGCCGAGTGTCACTTCTGGTGGCTGAAGCGGCAGCCGTGACGTCCCCTTGTCCCCTCTGGGCTATGACGAAGAGGTGGAACAGCTATAAAGTTCTTGACTGATCCCTGCGTGAGGTCCCACGGAGTCACATTGGGGGTTTGGGACTGCAGTTCCCGAGGCTGGTAATGCTTTGAGCTGAGTGTCTCGCTGCACTCTGCACCCTCCAGTCGGCAGTATCTGGAGCTGTCCTGCAGCTCTGGAGAAGTCACTCAGGCATTGCGCCCCCCAGATACCCCACCGCACACTGTGTGCTCTGCAAAGCCTGGGTAGATAACGGTGTGTTTGTGGACATGGAGACACAAGAGAAGCCCTACACTTCAACAGCCTGCTTACTAAGTAACACAATTTTGAAAGTTGTCATGTTTTCTGAATCATCCTCCATAGATAGCACAGAAGGCTGCTGCGTCCACGAGCCGTCCACGTCCTTTGCGTTCCTTCAGTAGATGCTCCCTGGGGACGGGACTGGGTCTGTGGGATTTCCTCCCGACAGCATCGTCCCGCCCTGCAGCTTGCAAGGATGAGTGAGGCACTTAGCCTTACATTTTTGATGATGGTGGGAATAGCCTCACCTTCATTCTCATCTGCCAGCTCCACCCAGTGAGAAGGACAAGGCAAATCCTCTAAGGCAGTTTCCATGGGCACCAGCTTCAGGGGTTCCCTCCTGACCATCCTCCGTGCTGGGAAAAAAGTAAGGAGTACAAGTTAACCCCTGGGCCCCAGAACAAAGGCCCTCCTCATTCGCTGGCGCTGGGAGCCAGCCCCAGACTGGATGGAAACTCTGCTGGCAGAGACTGGGGCTGGACTCAGCTGCTGGGAGGAGGCAGCTGCCACTGAAGTTACTCACGCGGCTGCCCAGTTTGTCTCACAGGTGCCTGCACTATCACCCTTTGTTCCAATGTCATTGTGAAGGTCTGTCCTCCCCACCTTGCTCCTCTAATAAAAATAGCTCCTCTGGGCTCTACCACAGGACACATAGGGTCACTGGGGAGATTTAAGCTGGGGTTCTAACTCTCTGGCCACCTGTGGGTCCTTCCCCTATGAACACAACCCTTTCCTGGTGCCAAGGCAGATAGAAGGCAGCGGGTTGGGCTCCTGGGGAGGAAAGAAGTCCAGCAGGTCTTTGGATAAAGAGGTTTTGTTCAGTGCCAGGCTGGGGTTCTTTCATTCTCATCAACGTTATGATGAAATGATGTTGAACAAGAAGACTTTATTGGAGAATTTGGCTTGATTATATGTCATCTCGCTTAAAGCTGCAGTTTCCAAGAAGCTGGCCGCGATGTTAAATGGAGACATACTGTGCCATAGCTCAGTCAAAGAGGACTGGGGTACAGGGGTCACGTCCCAGCACCCAAAGAAAGATGCAGGAAATCAGGGGCAACTGAATCAAGTCCAAACGTGACCTTTTAAAGTTGGTGGAAGAATGGAGTCAGGATTGGATCTGCCAACGGTCCGCCTTCTGCAGCTCCAGACCCCTCCTCGTCACCTCGTGAATGATGCAAGTGACCTCACTCATAGGGTGGCTGAAATGGTTGCAAGGGCATTTTCTGCCAGGTGGTGATAGGAATGTTTTTTTAAAGAAGATTTATCTTTATTTATAATCTATACAGTAAAGATTACCTTTAAAATCCTCCCTGTGGCATAGGGGCTATCTCAGAGCTATCACGCTATCATTGCTGCAGCCTGAGTTCAATCCCCGGCCAGGGAGGGGACCCACATGGCGCAGCAGACCTCTCCTGTCTCCCCACTGCTCCCCTCAGCAGTGTGTTTCAGTCAGTCTGCCTGGTCTTCTCCCCACTCTGTGTCTGGTGAAACCTTTTCACCCCACCTCCCATCTCACCTCTGGCCTGCACCCCAGTTCTTGCATGCATAAATATATAAAAATGAATGTTTAAAAAAATCTACCATAAGAGACATATTTATGATACTGGAAATTAAATGTGATGCTTCGTATTGCAGGTACTATCCAAGCCAAACCTGGACTGGATAACACACGCTGAAGCTGAACCACCCTTTGCTAGGCTAAAATGTTGACTATGACGTCTCTTCATTCGGGGGGTGGAAATCCTGCAGCCCTGGATAAAGAGGAGCATCAGTACTAAAAGAACAGATCTGGTCACCTGTCTGGTCGATGGCAACTGTCCGCGTGTGCACAGCCCAGACAGAGGACGGGTGAGGACCTGGCAGAGGGTGAGTCAGGGACCCCGATTCCAGAGGGAAGAGACAGCAGCCTGCTGGGCTCCTGCCAAGGACAAAGGCCCCTCCTGCAAGCACTGACCACTGTTTCCTTCCTGTTACCTGCACAAGTCCTGGCACCTGCCCTAGGCAGAGCCTTTCCCATGTGGTGGCACCAGCACCTGCCAGCGTGCAAGTCGTGCTGCTGGCGTGGTCTCTCCTCTGCCTGCCTTCTGTGGCTCTGCATGACTTGGGGCACTAGGGCAGGCCCTCCATGGTCCTTGCTAACGTGGCACAAGCCCACCCACCATGCTGGTTTCATGTTTGTTCACCCGCTGCACCGAGCTCCAGTTCCTGAGCTTTCTGGTGTGTCCCTGTGTGCATGAGGCCTCTTCATGCTTCCAATCTAACCATGACGTCAGCTTCTCTTCACCGAGAACTTATGGACAGGCGTTGTGACATGGTCTTCAGGCCGGTCAGCTCATGTAATGCTCAGAGCTAATGCTCAGAGGTAGATGTTATTTCATTGTCAGTTCATAGCCATAGAAAATTAGTCATTTGCATAAAGTAACACAGGAGTCTGGAGTCTGGAGACAGAGTGAGTCTGATCACTGTGTCTCCAGAGCCCATGCTCTTAACAAGGAGTTGACCAACTTTTTCTTTAAATCATGAGATTGGGGCCTCCCTGGTGGCACAATGGGTTAAGCAATGCACTGTGAAGCAAACCACAGCCACAGCCACTGCAGCATGAGTTCGATCTCCAGCCAGGGAGGAGACACACATGGCGCAGCAGACCTCTCCTGTTGCATCCGCTGCTCCCCTCAGCAGTGTGTTTCAGTCGATTTGCCTGTTCTGCTCCCCACTCTGTCGCTGGTGAATCCTCTCATTCCCCACACCCCTGGCCTGTACCCTTGTATGCATACTAAATAAATATTTTAAAAAATTAAATAAATAAATCATGAGATTGCAAATTTTTTTAGGTTTTGTGAGCCTTCTACCCCCTGGTGCAACAACTCAACTCCCCCAACACAAAGCAAAAGCAGTGGCGGTCGGCTCTGACATAGGCACCGGGCACACGCTGCCTGCTCCCGTCCCACTCGCCGTCCTTCCCACCCCTCCTGGCACCGTCCACGCCAAACCCAGAGCCTCTATCCCAAGAGGGCAGAGTTGACCAGCATGTCATGACGGGGAAGGGAATGCTTCTTTCCCAGAACAGGGTGGAAGCACATTTCTTGGTCAGTCATTGTGCAACCAGGGTGGAGGAAGGGAAGCTGCTTCCGTTGTCTGGGGAAGGTATCTCTCCTGCCAGACGCTGAGTTAGCACCTTTGCAGCGAAGACTGGCCTGTCCTGCTAGATTCTGTGACCCCAAAACGGTGAAGAGACTTGACTGTTTACAGGCAGTCAAAAGAGGTTTCCTCAGGCTCATCTCAATGGGCCTTGTCTCTCCTGCCCTGGTGGCCCATTGAACTGCATGTTCTCATAAAACTGCAAGCCTGCAATTGCCTGAGTGCTCCTGATCCTCGGTACTTAGTGTAAGGACTGGAAAAAATGAACCTCATTCCCATTAAATCAATCACCATGCTCATTTGTAAGCCTTCGCTTCCTCCGAGAAGGTGTGTAAGGAGCTGAGATTTCAAACGTTGAGATTAGAAATACAAATTTGGAAATTGCATGTGACATCATCACACTTGTAAGGACACATTGTTATGATTCATTGTTTCTCGGTGCCCCTCGACTGTCTGCACACACCCATGAAAATGTCTGATTTTTGATCTTAAGTAATGCTAAAATCTGTGGGAATAAAATGTAGTGCATTCCTTAATGATTTTTGTCTTACTCATTTTAAAGTTTTTAGGGTAAGCTCTAAGTGAATTCCAAAACAGTCCAGAAAAAAAGTGTCTCTGATTCTAATTGGGAAGGATGACTTAATGATACTCACTGCATGAAAAAGCACAATCAGAGAAGGAGTCGCAGGCATGGGCAACTTGATGCTGCAGAAGGCAGGTTAGGGGCCAGCGGCCTGCTGAGGTATCCCATGCTCTCAAAAACAGCCAATTGGACAGGTCATGAGCAAGAGAGAAAGCAAATGTCATTCTTCCAAGGTGAAAATTCAACTCCATGCTGCCTCTTGCTCTTGTGCTGCCCCCGAATGCCATGCCCAAGCTACCAAGAACAGTCAGAAATTCCAGATGGACAAGTTCAAAAAAACACTGCAGGCTACTTCTTGCTTAGGCCATTGGGCAAATATCCGTAAGCGCTCAGAGAAACCGCCCAGATGGAAAGGGAGGTGCAGGTGGGGAGCAAACCTGTGTGGGAAGGGGCACCAGAGGAGTGTCTGAGTAAGCAGAGGAAAGGAACAATTATCACAGATCAGTTCCTTGTCTCCTTTGTTTGAGAACATGACTAAGTTGTGACTTCAGTGGATGCACATCCAGCCCTTTGTGTTGGGATCAAGTCAAGGCTGGAAGGCAAGAGAATTTCTTTCTTACTAAAGGAAGCCAAAAGTGCAATCTTCATATTTCATAGATTTCTTGATGCTGGGGGTGACCTCACTGTTTGTCAAGCCCAACCCTTCCCAATCTGCAAGCTCACCTTCCAGCAACAGCCCAGCCCATTTTCACCCTATATAAACCGCTGCCGGCAGCTGGACTCACAGACCGCTCCTCTCCGCTCTGCCTTCGCCTCTCACTTGTTCTTCGTCCTCCTCCTCGTCGTCGGGACCATGAGTGCCCAGTGCACCACGAGAAGCCAAAGCAGCAAGAGCCACCGTGGCTTCAGCGCCAGCTCGGCCAGAGTCCCCGGGGCCTGCCGCTCAGGCTTCAGCAGCTTCTCGGTGTCCCGCTCCAGGGGCAGTGGGGGCCTCGGTGGAGTGTGCGGAGGGGCTGGCTTCGGCAGCCGCAGCCTTTACAACTTGGGGGGCTCCCAGAGGATCTCCATCGGCGGGGGCAGCTGTGTCAGCAGAGTCGGAGGCGGCTATGGCTTCGGAGGGGGCGCAGGCAGCGGATTTGGCTTTGGCGGTGGAGCCGGGAGCGGCTTTGGCTTCGGTGGCGGAGCTGGCTTTGGAGCTGGCTTCGGTGGCCCTGGCTTCCCCGTGTGCCCCCCTGGAGGCATCCAAGAGGTCACCGTCAACCAGAGTCTCCTCACGCCCATGAACCTGCAAATCGACCCCACCATCCAGCGCGTGCGCACCGAGGAGCGCGAGCAGATCAAGACCCTCAACAACAAGTTCGCCTCCTTCATCGACAAGGTGAGCGGGAACCCGCCTGCGCGCAGTGGCCAGAGCCCCACCAGGAGAACCACCGTGTCCCAGGGGGAGACTGGCGGGGAGGGGGAAGGGACAGGCCTGCCCTGCATGGAGGCGGGTGGGCGGAACCTGGCCACGCACGGGGGTGATGGAGCCTTCGAACTCATCTCCAAGGGTCCCTCCTTCCCGCCTTTGATCGGGCCCAACACAGACAAGCAAGGGCATGGAACCGCTTAGCTGCAGCTCCAAAGGGTGTGGGAGATGGAAATGAAAATTCTAATGACAGCGCTTCTAGGGCTCTGGGCAAGAGAGGACATAGTGGGAGGAAGGAAAACGGGGTCCTGCTGCATGAGAAGGGGAGGGAGAAGAGCCAATTTTACACACAGGGCAAGGGCATTAAAGGGAGACATAGAGGAGAGCGTGGATTCAGTGGCTGATTAGATCAGAATCCAATCATCATTTGCTTTTACATTTGCTCTTAATCATTAGTGTCCAGCACTGGACAAGCTCGCACTGCCAAGACCCAACTACAGAAATAGCCGGGTTCAGTAAATGGGGGACATACTATAGGTAACATGGCTGGTGAGACAGCTGGCCAAGAAAGAGAAGAAAGATGGCAGTGACCGGGAGGCACCATGACCGAGACAGTGAGGACACCCCCGAGGTCCAGGCTGGGGTGGGAGGTAGCGAGGTGAACTCGGCTCGAGAGGAGATGGTTTTGGGAGCATGTCAGCCTGAGCCTATGGGGGGCTATAATAGCAGGATACAGGCGCCGAGGGATGCTCAGGGCGGCCAGGACACCGGACCAGCCACATCTCGCCCCTTGCGCTGCCTGAAGAGTGACCAGTTGTCTTCCTTCCTCCAGGTGCGCTTCCTGGAGCAGCAGAACAAGGTCCTGGACACCAAGTGGACCCTGCTGCAGGAGCAGGGCACCAGGACCGTGAGGCAGAACCTGGAGCCCTTGTTCGAGCAGTACATCAGCAACCTCAGGAGGCAGCTGGACTCCATCGTTGGGGAGAGAGGCCGCCTGGACTCTGAGCTCAGGGCCATGCAGGACACAGTGGAGGACTTCAAGGGCAAGTGAGTGCAGGGACAGCACGGTCACAACGGTTGCTTAATCCAAGCCCTAAACAGGAAAAGGGACGACACGGAGGTGGAGGGGGCCGTAAAAGGAGTACACCGTTTGGGGACCCAGAAGTCATCGACTGCATTACTCGCTAGGCAGGAAAGCTCAATTTGCACGCGACTTTCACAGATCCCAGGCTGTTCTGATGTCGTCTTCACCCCTGGCTCAATCGCGTCTCATCTCTTTCGCATTCTAGGTATGAAGATGAGATCAACAGGCGCACAGCAGCAGAGAATGAGTTTGTGACGCTGAAGAAGGTGAGCTGATTAGGGCCGGGTCCATGTGCCTTTGCAGCAGAGGAGTCGGGGTTCCTGCCCCCGGGAGATGGGCCATAGACTGGGGGAAGGGGAGCAGGAGGGCTGTGCTGACGCCAGGCTTCGCTTCTCCTCAGGACGTGGACGCTGCCTACATGAACAAGGTGGAGCTGCAGTCCAAGGTGGACGCACTCATTGATGAGATCAACTTCCTCAAAGCCTTCTACGACGCGGTAAGGGCCAGTCCTGCGTGCTTACCTCGGGGCTCTGACGGGGGGAGGTGCAGGATGCCAGCGCGGAGACGTGCGGAAAGCGTGAGCCGCGTCCTGTCTCCCGCAGGAGCTGTCCCAGATGCAAACCCACATCTCAGACACGTCCGTGGTGCTGTCCATGGACAACAACCGCTGCCTGGACCTGGACGGCATCATCGCCGAGGTCAAGGCCCAGTACGAGGACATCGCCCAGCGGAGCCGTGCTGAGGCCGAGTCCTGGTACCACAGCAAGGTGAGCGGCGCTTGGCACCTGCGGGAAACCCCGTGCCCCGTCCTGGAGACCACCAGGCTGCAGACTCCCCTGGGAGGACCTCCTGGGAGGGAGCTGGCTGCTCGCAGCATGTGCTCCTTGCACTGGAGCTTCGACAGAATTTATGTGCAAGTCCGACATGGACGGTCCCACCGAAGCAGGGCAGCTGCCATGGCTGGGCAGGGACCTCGGCATCTCTGCTTCTGTCTGACCCCGAGCTGGTGGTACAAATGTCACCATCCCCAGAGAGATCCAGCGGGCCCCCAGCGCTCCCGCTAGATCTGGGATGGGGGAGCGTCGCCAGAGGCTCTGACACTAGCTTGTCCCTCATCCCCACTGACCACGCCGTTAGGTTTTAAGGTTATGCACGCTGGTGAGTGGCACAGTGGCCCTAGCAGGGGGACGCTCACGGCCCTCTCGTCCCCTCTCCCGGTGCACAGTACGAAGAGCTGAAGGTGTCCGCGGGCAGACACGGGGACGATCTGCGCAACACCAAGCAGGAGATCGCTGAGCTCAACCGCATGATCCAGAGGCTGCGATCCGAGATCGACCACGTCAAGAAGCAGGTATGGAGGCAACCGTGGAGACGCTCCACCAAGGGTCTGGTCATAGGAACCTGCTCAGTGCAGAGGACGGTGGCGCTCGTCCCCTGGAGCCACTCTGAGATTCCCCTGCTCTGCTCCCTCTAGTGCGCCAGCCTGCAGGCCTCCATCGCCGACGCTGAGCAGCGCGGGGAGCTGGCCCTCAAGGACGCCAAGGGCAAGCTGATGGAGCTGGAGGACGCCCTGCAGAAGGCCAAGCAGGACATGGCCCGCATGCTGCGCGAGTACCAGGAGCTCATGAACACCAAGCTGGCCCTGGACGTGGAGATCGCCACCTACAGGAAGCTGCTGGAGGGCGAGGAGTGCAGGTGGGCCCCTCACACCAGCGCCTGAGCCTCTGGCTGGAGCCCAGGGCAGGCAGCCAGGGCGCCCCAGGGAGCGGCTCCAGGGCTGCCTTAACTGCTGCTCCCAGAGACAGCCAACAGCCAGGCTCGCGGGGCTCTGCACACCCAGCACCCAGCCCCCCAGCCTCTGGAGGGGTCTCTGAGGTCTCACCCTGTCTCCTGCTCTCCTAGGCTGAGTGGCGAAGGCGTTGGACAAGTAAGCATCTGTAAGTACCTTTGCTCGCCCCCTGACCCCGCCGCGGGCTCTTGTGACCCACTCGCGCTGGCAGTGGCTCACGCTGTCCTGCCCTCTCCCCGCAGCCGTGGTGCAGTCCAGCGCGTCCGGCGGCTATGGCGGCGCCAGTGGTCTTGGCAGTGGCTTGTGCCTGAGCGGGGGCAGCGGCTACTCCTATGGCAGCGGCCACAGCCTGGGAGGCGGCTTCAGCTCTGGCAGCGGCAGAGGCATGGGGGGCGGCCTCTGCTCCTCTGGGGGCAGCACTTCCACCGTCAAGTACACCACCACCTCCTCCTCCAGCAGGAGGAGCTACAAGCACTGAGTCCTCCCGCGCTCCTGTGCCCGTGCCCAGGCCCCTCTCCTCCTGCACCCCTCTCTCTGGGGTGGCTTTGCTCCCCGTCTCCCACTCCTCTCCCTCTCGAGTTCCAACTGAGCTGACCACGTGTCCCCGTTCCTCCTCTGTCCCTGCCTGCCCCACCTGAGCTTCCACGGTCACGCCAGCCCCCACCGCTGGGTCCTGCTCCAGGACCGGGCCTTCCCTTGATCTCCACTGGGCCAGGAGTCTCCCCTCTGGTCGTGCTGGAGTCCCCCAGCGCGGGGTGGTCATGGGCGCGCCCGTGGGCAGCCCCAGAGGCAGGGTCTGCACCTGTGCAGGTCCCACTGCTCTGCGCGCTCTGTCATTGCTCAATAAAGCAGATTTACAAACGTGCACGCGGCTCTGTGTTCTGTCGCCCGTCCAAGCTGGGCAATGCCTGCTTATGTATGAGGGTACTCCCAACGCCCTGTCTCCTGCTCTCCAGCGAGGACAATCAGCGTGTGGTGTTGGGAAGCGGGGTGGGAGGAATCAGGTCCACTCACTGTGAGGTCTGTTCTGACCGCCCGCGCCAAGCTGTAGGAGCTCATTGCCTCTGATTTGGTCTAAGCTATACTTCCTCCTCCTTTCCAGTGGTCACCCCAGCCCAAACGGACATATTATTACTCAATTAGAGCAAAAAAATAATGTTGACAGGTGACATTTGATTTGATCTTGCTAGTTGCCTTCAAAATAAGATTCTTGTCTGGCAACAGAGTAGCAGTGATGAATATATGCAACTATTCACCTCATTTATACTTTTAGATAGGTGTTTGAGGAAACAGGAAAACTACAGGAGGGTCTATGGACATGCATGTGAATCTAAATAATCTTCACAATATGAAAAAGTTGTAAACACTAAAGCTGGTCAAATCAAGGATTCACACTCACGTACTAACTCAGATGCTGAGTTTTGAATTTAGAAGACTCAATAAAAATAGAAGCTCCCTCTTTCTTACACCATATAACTTCTCAATAGACTCCAAAATAACGGAGTCCTTCCTGCTTGAAAGCGGCAGTGGCATCTTCTCTGGGGCGCCCTGGCCCACTCTGACCGTGAGCGGTAGGGGAGTCGGCCTGCAGCGCTCTCCTCTGGCAGCTTCTGCTTCCTGAGGCTCGCTCACTGTTTGTAGTAGCTGCTTCCTCCGTGCCTCTCTTCCCCAGGGTCTCTGGTCACAAAAAGTTTTCTTGGATTGACTAAGTTCTCTCAATTTATCATAAGTGTAAAACCAATTTAAAATAAAAAGTTCATTCCCATCACTCTTAGAAAAAAAGTTTAAGGCATGGGGCTAAGTGGGACATTTGAATTTTTAACAAAAACTAATTTTGTAAACAATATTACAAAAATACTAAGGTAGAGATATATAAATATATGTGTGTGTTTGTGCAGGATATATTTGCTAAAAGAATAATATTAACTATCTCAGGTTGGTGTGAACTCAAGCACTGGCCTCACCAACAAGTGCTCTCTGAGACTGTCTTTGAACACCTCACAGCCTTTCCTCCTCTGAGCTGCTGACACCTCTCTAGTAGCCCCTTGCTAGAGAAGGTTCTGCTTGTTCCTGGGACCCAAGCATGCAGTGAGGAACCCACCTGATGATCAAGAAGCAGTTCTCCCCTTCCAGTGCCACACTCAGGCTTCTCCAAACCAAACACATTGTCAACTGTGAGTGAGGTTGAAGCTGTTCTCTCACCCAAACAGTTTTAGAATCTGAGGACCAAGAATTGTGACTTCATCTCGTGACAGGTCCCTCAGGCACTACAAAGGAGGGTAGCACAGGAAAACCACCCTCTCTTGGGTCCTGACAGTGTGCCCCCTCAGATAGCCCATTTTTCTGTCCACTCTCTTTGCCCCCCTTGCCTCATGTCCCTCTGGCAGCCCTCCTGAAGGCCACTCTCTTCTGTGGCTGTGCTCCTGTCACTCAAGAGCCTCTTCTCCTTAGAGCATGGTGATGGAGAGCCTTACTCTCTTGCTTCTGTTGAAACGACCATCCTGAAGTGCATCTGGGTGCTCATGGAAGCTTTCCTTCTCTTAATTTTTCATTCCCATTGTCTAGTCTCTTTTCTTCACTGCACTTGGTGTTGAAAGTGGGACCAAAAAACCAACCAAACAAAAACCTTGGGTTACAAAATATATGCCTGGTTATTCGCCATGTAGTACTAGCAGAGAGGAAGCCAGCTGAAATTCTACTCAGCCGGGAAATTCTACTCAAGGGTAGCTGTAAAGTACCCTAAAATCCTTTCTTTGAATGACACCTGCTGTCTTACCCAGTGATGTTTGCTCTCTCAATGCTCTGACTGTCAGAAACTTCACTGCTTGAAATTATACCAGTAAGAAATGAAATCCCTACTAGGTTCTGGAGAATCAAAGTCATTTTGACACAAAAAAGGCAGCCTCAATTATAACCCCGATGCAGAGCTTCAGATAGTGTCTAAAACTCATATCTAGCTTGTTTCTTGTTTCCAAGAAAACAAGACTTGAATACGCTGTGAATTTTAGACTTGATGTTGACCCTTTACAGACATCTGTGTTATGCTTTAAGTCAGAAAAACAGTGCATCATTTAAATTTTATATAAAGGACAAATTGAACTCCACCCACAATATAGCACAATAGAGAGATTTAGATGATCCTCCACCCCAAGTACAATAAGAAATCTAAACTAAAATTTCCTCAAAGGAAATATCAGATGTTCCTTTCCAGAGACAGGGTACTTTCCAATGGAAATTTTATGCTGAGATCAGCAGTTTACTATGGAGACAGTGGGAAGAGGCTAAGGAGTTCACAGTAAGGGGAATGACAACGTGAGTCAATGGGATGGGCTGGGGCCCTGCCAGAGATGGTGCAGTGCACATACCAAGGACAGTGAGTCTTTTCAGTGAGGGTTTTCAGAGAGGGGTAGCACAGACAGATGTGCACCTAGGAAGGACTACTGGTCTAGTGGGTGAGTGTATGATGGTCCATGCAGAGACCCTCCACCCTCCCAGAGGGAACACCTCACCTAAAGGACTTCTCTACCACACACTTTGGACCCCTTGCACAGCAGCCATTGCCTGGAAGCCAGGGCCAGGAAGCATACACATGGCAGCTTCTGCCTAGCGCCCTGAGCCTGGTGGCATGTGCCCCACTCTGCACTGTGGAGCAGCAAAGAGACCAGCCCTGAGAATGTGGGATCCTTAAAACAGTACATGGAGCTTGCTCTGGAGAGAGAAGAGAGGAGGCAAAGTTGATCTATGTGCTTAGAGTAGTCCTAACTCCCCACCACAGCCGAGACCCAGTCTTTAGGCCCCAGCTTCCCCTCTCCCTCCAACTTGCTGCAAAGGTAAATAAAGACAAGAAATAAACAAAACTGAGTCCACAGAACCTGGCCCAAATAAAGCAACACACCTGCCTAAAAAAAGCAAGAAACATCTGAACACAAGATAAAAAGTTAGAAGAAAAATACAGAAGTCCAGAGGCATATAAACACAGAAAAGCAGGAGTAGGATCTTGGAAAAAAGATCCAGGAACAGAAAGAGTTTTTCACTAAAGAGATTGAATATACTTAAAAAACACAAAAAAGAGACATTGAATGAAAAGGACTAATATGTAAATATATTGAATAGAATTAAAAAAGCAGAGGAGAAATTTTCAGGAAATGAAGCCCCAAATGTACCAATGACCCTACTGGGAGAAGATAGAGAAATAAGATTGAAGAAAATGAGAAAACTCTACAAGAAATAGCATTCTCAATAGAAGCAGAAGGCAAGGGTAATGTGCTTTCAAGAAAATAAAGACAGAGAATAAAATAGTGACCTTATTCAAGGAAATAATAAGTACCTCCTAAGTCTAAGGAAAGACATACATACTGATGTCCATGAAGCTAAAAGAACTCTCAACTTTCTAAATGCAAAACAACTTCACCAAGACATCAGGAATCAAAGATAAAGAAAAAATACTAAAGGCTGATAGAGAAAAATAATGTGACATACTAAAGAACCTTGATCCGGTTCTCTTCAAATTTTTCAGCAGATACTCTCAAGACTAGAAGATACAAAATGATGAGTCCACAATCCCAAAAGACAAAAACTGCCAGCCAAGAATACTCTATCCTGAAAAATTGTCATTCAGCTATCATGATGAAATAAAGACTCCCAGACAAATAAAAGCTAATGGAGTTTGCCACCAACACCCCACTCTACAACAAATGTTGAAAGTTCTACAAGAAAAGAAAAAAAAGCTTCAAGAAAGTGATAAAAGTAATAGATTTAGAAGTATAAATTAGAATAATGAGAGATGAACAAAATACTACATAGTAAGAAGAAAAGGACAAACCTGTATAGCTATATGATGATGAGTCATTACCAGCACAGAAGGGAGCTTTTTTTTTTAAACATAAAATGTTCGATATAATCCTCATGGTAAGCACAAAGCAAAAAGCTAGAAGACTCCCTACTGAACAGGAGTAAATACTTTCACACCATACATCTGAGAAGGGACTGATATTGAAGATCTACAAAGCACTTTTGCACACGTCAACATAAAGAAAACAACCCTATCAAAAAATGGGCAGAACAGCAAAATAGGCACTTCTCCAAAGAAGACATGCAGATGGCCAACAGATGTATGGGGAAAAAATGTTTGTCACCGCTTACATCAGGTAAATGCAAATCAAAACCACAATGAGATGCCACCTCACATCTATGAGAATGGCCCATATTTTAAAAGAAAGGCTAACAAATGACAAGTGCTGGCAAGCTTGTGGAGATAAAGGAACCATATTACCCTGTTGGTGGGAACATAGACGGGTCCAGCCCCTATGGGCAGAAATGTGAAGATTCCTCAAAAGACTAAAAATGGTTTTGCCTTATGCCCCAGCAATTCCACTCCTAGATATCTATCCAGAGAACACAAAAATGCTAATTCAAAAGAAACCTGCAGTCATGTGCTTATTGTACCACTAGTTATAATAGCCAATATATGAAAACAAATACCCTAGACCAGATGAGTGGATCAAGAAAGTGTGGTACATATACACATTGGAATACTACTCAGTGATCAAAAAAGATAAACTCATGCCATTTGTGGCAACATGGATGGATCTTGACGGGATCATTCTAAGTGAAGTGAGCTACGAGTAGACAGATAAATACCTTCTGTTTTCACTTATATATGGAATCTAGTGAAGCAGAACAAAGGACCAGACAAGGAAAAATTGTGAGAATGATCTTTGAAGTAGACCATAGATCTGAGATGCTCAGGAAGGGAATAAGAGGAAGAGGAGGTCAGGAGATCAGAGATCTGGGGGGAGGAGGGTGTGATGGAGTGGTGGAGGACTGTGGGCACTTTGGTGGTGGAAAAACCATGATGGCTGTACCTGAGGGGAGAAATGTTATATTGAAAAAAACCAAGGATGTTAAAATTAAAAAAAAATAAGTACATGGGAGTAAACCTAACAAAGTAGATGAAAGACCCACACAAGGAAAACTATTAGATGTCGTTAAAAGAAATAAACAAAGACACAAAGAAATGGAAAGACATTGCTGGTCATAGGTGGAAATAATCAATATTGTTAAAATGGCCATTCAACCCTAAGCAACTGACAGATTCAATGTAATCCAAATAAAAATTTCAGTGACATTATTCCAAAAATGAAACAAATACTACTGAAATTCATATGAAAACACAAAAGACCACAACTCGTCAAAGCTTTCCAAATTACAAAGGGAGAAAATTATGTTATTTCACTTCCAAATTTCAAACTATATTATGAAGCCATAATAATTAAAACAGCATCGTACTGGAACAAAAACAGACACACAGCTTAATGGAGAGCCCAGAAATAAAACAACACTTTTATGGACAACTACTTTAGGACAAATGAGCAAAGCATATGTGCTGGAACAAGACTCTTCAATAAATGCTGTTAGGAAAATTAGACTGCCAAATCTTGTAAAAATCACTTTGATAAGCAACATTTTTAATATTATGTATATAGGTATATTCTTAGTGGAAAAGCAAGTTTAAGTACAGTATTTTATATATATTAAATATTATATATATGAATTAAAAACCACATAAATGCTTTACATTTAATCAAAAGAAAGAAGAAAAAAATCTTCCTAAATTGAAAGCGAATGGAAAACAAATTAATTTATCTCTGTATCAAACTGGTAATGAAACCACAAAGAGAAAGATTTACTTTAAGCAACTTTAAAATACTTGATTTTAATTTGCATCCCTAGCAGAATATATTCTAGAATTAAAGTAGTCACAAAGAAATCATAAACTGCATGATTCCACAAATCAGTGGATTCATTTAAAAATTACATTGAAACCATGTGAAATTTAGGGATGACATGGTTTGTGGGTTCGCACCTTACAACTGTAAGGCATGGCTTAGCCTTAGAGTGCAACAATAGGGTGTATTAATAAAGGGGTGAGAGAGAAACAAAAATTGTGAAAATGGAGGCACTTCTAAGGCCACAAATGGCCAGCTGTCTTATCCCAGATAGTGTTTGCAGTGTCTAGTAGTCCAAACCCAAAGCAGACCATGCAAGAAAGTGTTGTTTCTCCACTGAGAGTCTGGAGCTGGTGGTACATCAGTAAGTGTTGAACCAGGACCCAACTGACAGTGGCAGCTGGAGGTGATCACAGGTGATGCTGCTGAGGTGACACTGCAGCAGCAACCCAAAGGCTGGGCTGGGCAGCACCAGAAGCTGGACTGGACAGCACTGGAGGCAACAGCACAAGAAGGTGGTGCCAGACATGATGGATGCAGGACTGGCAGTCAGGCTATGGTGCCGGAGGATTAGAAGCGGACTGCTGTCAGAGGCAGAGCCAGAGGACCAGACCAGTGTTGCAGCTCTTCCCAGGCACCAGGAACAGGTCAACAGTGCCAGTCAGGAGGCAATGTTGGAGCACTGGTCAGGCAGTGGTTCAAAGCAAAGATCCGATGCAAAGGTCCTGACGAGAATGCCAGGTGAGTCTGTTAGGGGAGCTTGAAGAGAGTTGGAGGTCTGCTGTGAAAGTCTTGTAGGTCTGTGCTCTTGAAGGGAAGATCTGCCTGGCAGGTTTTCCCAGGAAATAGTCCAAACAAGGGTGCTGAAGCCTTTGCTTACAGGCCCATCAGAGTACCCACCTTTCAAATGTGATTGACAGCTGGCCCCATTTCCAAACTAGATAGGCACCATGCAAGCTCAAACATGATTGATCCATTGACAAAACCCTGCAGGTCTCAAAACCTGAACAGCACTGGCCTGGGCTCAAGTGTGATTGGTCCATTTTTAAAAATGGGCAGGCTTTAACATCGAAGCTGCACCTACATGTGAAACCCACCTGTACTGAGGCCAGGTGGTCTTGAACTGGCAGTAGGCGCCAGAGCAGAAGAAGGCAGGCAATCTCTGATACATCTCTGAACCAGAAGATGTGGGGATCTCCTCTTACAACGTTGGGAGTGCTACTCTGTCATCATAGGTACTTTAGGATAAAGCAAGTAAGCAATATGAAATGTTGAAACTGGGTGATTGGTACATGCTGGTTGATATCCTATTCTCTTTGATTGTACTTGTTTGCAATTTTTCATGATACAAGTGCTGTTTAAGGGGAAAAGTAGACTGTTATACTTGGGAGAGTATAAATACAATTTGCAATAAAATTTCTAGTGAGGGTAAATGGTAAGTCTTGAAGAAAACTCTCAGATGATGAGCCACTTGGCTCTCAGAACAGCATGTGCATTGAAAAAATCATGTCATGAAGTGTGTGAATTCTTATTTAATGTATTACCTTCATATTTTAAATAATATGACATTTTAAATACAAATATGTGAACTGGAAGTTTCTGAATTTAATCTGCTGGTATTTCCCCCCTCTCGGGTATTACCCCAAAACAATAAAGAGAACAAGAAATAAAAGGTAAGCTCCATCTTCGACCACCAAAAAGAAAAGATCTTAAAATTCCTGAATAAAAAAGACAGAAGAAGAATATTCTCACATAGATATGCAAGCACAAGTGTTAGGAACTCTGAGAAAAGATGCCCATCACTGCAGAGCTCAGAAAAACCCCATGGAAAACCCTCTCCAACAAACAAATCTGAACCAAACCCAGTAACCACGAACAACACCAGACAAAGCCACAGAGGTTCTGTTGCTACGTGCCTGCCACTGTTGACTCATGGAATTCACACTAAGTCCATGTAAGTGACACTTCCTCAGGTGCAAACTGAAGAATCCTTCTTTGTAACAATCAGAACTGGGTGTGTCAGCTGGAGACAGGACCTTATTTGTCATGAAGTTTCATGAAACTGTGGAGGGTTGAATAAGGAATTGGAGCCACGGTCTATTGGAGCCACGGTCTATTGGCAACATTTTGTTGCTGACCCAAGAAAGCAGAAAAATTGAGAATCGTGAGCAACTCTGCAGTGATCTTTGTTGGCTACAAGAATTATTCACGCACCCTGTGTCATAAGAAGAATTCCTGTTCGCCTGGACATGGGTCAGGCCCCTCCTTGCAGGACGCTTCCTATGAAGGGTAGGTCCAGAAGGAACACTCTGCATTCAAAGTTGAGCTCCAGTCAGAAGGCAACCACTCCAGGACCCACAAAAGAGAAATACATTCAAAAAGGGTAAAATACAGGAAACACAAACTGCACATAAAGCGCACTCATTAGAAAAGGTTGCAATAAAATACTACCCAAGGGGAGAGAGCAAATGGCAATGTAGTGAGACAATATAAGGTAAAACATTAGCTTGCAGAGTTCAGAAAAGAAGTAGACAAAATAAAGCCATAATAGAAATGAAGGCTGACTTGAAAACTGCACAAACAGAAAAAAAAGCTGTTTAATGCACAACTAGGGATATGTAGTAAAAATGGACAAAATCAAGTGGTTATGAAATAATCAAGAGCATTAAAAGAGTCAAGAGAAAGCATGGGAAATAAAGTAGGTACAACACAATAATAATTAGAAAAATGGTATGTGCATTGCTTATATACCATATTGAACATATAAAACAAACAGAAATACATGCATATTACAGCTATATGTACTTTACTTATTTATTAGTATACTTTTCAATAAATATGGGCTTGCACTACATATATATATATATATATATATATATACACTCTCCCTACCTCTCGCTCCCTCCAGCGCTTCCTCCTTCCTTGCTTCCTCTTCCTCTGCCATCACCTCTCACTTCTTCTTCATCTTCCTCATCTTCAGGAACCATGAGTACCCAGTGCACCATGAGAAGCCAAAGTGCTCTTCCTCCCTCCTCTCTCTACTTTTTTCTTTTACACACACACACAAATGCACACACCAGTAAAAGCATGGAAACATCCATGCAAAGTTATATGCATTCTTGTCTTCATTTGTAAAAATTGGATGGCTGGGAATAGCCTTGAGCATTTATTTTGTTCCATAAAGACATATTACTTATTTAGCTTCTAAATATATAAATGAGTGTGTCAGGAACAAAATTTAAAGCATAAATAGACATTCTACTACCTGTCTATCTGGAAAATTTAAATAAAAAGTTTATAACTTGTAGTTTTACCATAGTTTCAAAGCTATATACGGGACACAGTGGGAAGTTAAATGAGACACCATGAGTTTGCAATTAGAAAAAGCTGAAGACTGCAAAGCACCAGATGACAAATAACCTGATTTTGTTGACAAATAAACTGCTGGGGGGAAATGGGATGGAATTTAATGACTTGGATGTCATATAATTGAAAAGACATTTCATGAAAAAATAACATGTATGGAGCTTAAATGGATCCTGCTTTGGAAACTAAATATAAAATATATGCTACATAAAGAGGCATTTTGAAGATAGGCATTTAATGACATGAATGAAATTGTAAATGGTAAGCCTTAAAAATAGCACTTTGGTTATATGTTTAAAAGTGTGTCATTTAGAGATACATATTGAATTATAGAAGAAGAAATATGACCTCTAGGATTGGCTTTTAAATCACAGGGCTGGTAGGGAACTAGGTAGGAATAATGGAGAAATAAGTGTAGCCATAGCATAAATTTTATAAGGCTAGAGGAGAGGTATACACAGAGTCATTAGTTATTCTTCTACTTCTATACCTGTGTAAAATTTTTCATAAAAGGAAAACCAAGGTATGTTCAGCATTATTAATCATTAAAAAAATATGATAATCTTTCACTTAAGGCACGCGTAACACATTACCTTTGATTTCCAATATCCCTGCAGGTAAAACACATGTGGGAGAGGAGAGATTTTAGTATATTCTGATACACTAACACAGGTAAATACTTTGTCAGAAAGAGTGAGTAATACCTAACTCACTGAATTGAGAATAGTCTTATTGTACTGACAACCAGTCAAAGCTGGAGGCAAAAGAAATTTTCCTGACTAAAGGAAGCCAAAAATGCAATCTTCATATTTCATAATTTTCTGCTAATCCAGATGTGACCTCACTGTTTGTCAAGCCCAACCCTTCCCAATCTGCAAGCTCACCTTCCAGCAACAGCCCAGCCCATTTTCACCCTATATAAACCGCTGCTGGCAGCTGGACTCACAGACCGCTCCTCTCCGCTCTGCCTTCGCCTCTCACTTGTTCTTCGTCCTCCTCCTCGTCGTCGGGACCATGAGTGCCCAGTGCACCACGAGAAGCCAAAGCAGCAAGAGCCACCGTGGCTTCAGCGCCAGCTCGGCCAGAGTCCCCGGGGCCTGCCGCTCAGGCTTCAGCAGCTTCTCGGTGTCCCGCTCCAGGGGCAGTGGGGGCCTCGGTGGAGTGTGCGGAGGGGCTGGCTTCGGCAGCCGCAGCCTTTACAACTTGGGGGGCTCCCAGAGGATCTCCATCGGCGGGGGCAGCTGTGTCAGCAGAGTCGGAGGCGGCTATGGCTTCGGAGGGGGCGCAGGCAGCGGATTTGGCTTTGGCGGTGGAGCCGGGAGCGGCTTTGGCTTCGGTGGCGGAGCTGGCTTTGGAGCTGGCTTCGGTGGCCCTGGCTTCCCCGTGTGCCCCCCTGGAGGCATCCAAGAGGTCACCGTCAACCAGAGTCTCCTCACGCCCATGAACCTGCAAATCGACCCCACCATCCAGCGCGTGCGCACCGAGGAGCGCGAGCAGATCAAGACCCTCAACAACAAGTTCGCCTCCTTCATCGACAAGGTGAGCGGGAACCCGCCTGCGCGCAGTGGCCAGAGCCCCACCAGGAGAACCACCGTGTCCCAGGGGGAGACTGGCGGGGAGGGGGAAGGGACAGGCCTGCCCTGCATGGAGGCGGGTGGGCGGAACCTGGCCACGCACGGGGGTGATGGAGCCTTCGAACTCATCTCCAAGGGTCCCTCCTTCCCGCCTTTGATCGGGCCCAACACAGACAAGCAAGGGCATGGAACCGCTTAGCTGCAGCTCCAAAGGGTGTGGGAGATGGAAATGAAAATTCTAATGACAGCGCTTCTAGGGCTCTGGGCAAGAGAGGACATAGTGGGAGGAAGGAAAACGGGGTCCTGCTGCATGAGAAGGGGAGGGAGAAGAGCCAATTTTACACACAGGGCAAGGGCATTAAAGGGAGACATAGAGGAGAGCGTGGATTCAGTGGCTGATTAGATCAGAATCCAATCATCATTTGCTTTTACATTTGCTCTTAATCATTAGTGTCCAGCACTGGACAAGCTCGCACTGCCAAGACCCAACTACAGAAATAGCCGGGTTCAGTAAATGGGGGACATACTATAGGTAACATGGCTGGTGAGACAGCTGGCCAAGAAAGAGAAGAAAGATGGCAGTGACCGGGAGGCACCATGACCGAGACAGTGAGGACACCCCCGAGGTCCAGGCTGGGGTGGGAGGTAGCGAGGTGAACTCGGCTCGAGAGGAGATGGTTTTGGGAGCATGTCAGCCTGAGCCTATGGGGGGCTATAATAGCAGGATACAGGCGCCGAGGGATGCTCAGGGCGGCCAGGACACCGGACCAGCCACATCTCGCCCCTTGCGCTGCCTGAAGAGTGACCAGTTGTCTTCCTTCCTCCAGGTGCGCTTCCTGGAGCAGCAGAACAAGGTCCTGGACACCAAGTGGACCCTGCTGCAGGAGCAGGGCACCAGGACCGTGAGGCAGAACCTGGAGCCCTTGTTCGAGCAGTACATCAGCAACCTCAGGAGGCAGCTGGACTCCATCGTTGGGGAGAGAGGCCGCCTGGACTCTGAGCTCAGGGCCATGCAGGACACAGTGGAGGACTTCAAGGGCAAGTGAGTGCAGGGACAGCACGGTCACAACGGTTGCTTAATCCAAGCCCTAAACAGGAAAAGGGACGACACGGAGGTGGAGGGGGCCGTAAAAGGAGTACACCGTTTGGGGACCCAGAAGTCATCGACTGCATTACTCGCTAGGCAGGAAAGCTCAATTTGCACGCGACTTTCACAGATCCCAGGCTGTTCTGATGTCGTCTTCACCCCTGGCTCAATCGCGTCTCATCTCTTTCGCATTCTAGGTATGAAGATGAGATCAACAGGCGCACAGCAGCAGAGAATGAGTTTGTGACGCTGAAGAAGGTGAGCTGATTAGGGCCGGGTCCATGTGCCTTTGCAGCAGAGGAGTCGGGGTTCCTGCCCCCGGGAGATGGGCCATAGACTGGGGGAAGGGGAGCAGGAGGGCTGTGCTGACGCCAGGCTTCGCTTCTCCTCAGGACGTGGACGCTGCCTACATGAACAAGGTGGAGCTGCAGTCCAAGGTGGACGCACTCATTGATGAGATCAACTTCCTCAAAGCCTTCTACGACGCGGTAAGGGCCAGTCCTGCGTGCTTACCTCGGGGCTCTGACGGGGGGAGGTGCAGGATGCCAGCGCGGAGACGTGCGGAAAGCGTGAGCCGCGTCCTGTCTCCCGCAGGAGCTGTCCCAGATGCAAACCCACATCTCAGACACGTCCGTGGTGCTGTCCATGGACAACAACCGCTGCCTGGACCTGGACGGCATCATCGCCGAGGTCAAGGCCCAGTACGAGGACATCGCCCAGCGGAGCCGTGCTGAGGCCGAGTCCTGGTACCACAGCAAGGTGAGCGGCGCTTGGCACCTGCGGGAAACCCCGTGCCCCGTCCTGGAGACCACCAGGCTGCAGACTCCCCTGGGAGGACCTCCTGGGAGGGAGCTGGCTGCTCGCAGCATGTGCTCCTTGCACTGGAGCTTCGACAGAATTTATGTGCAAGTCCGACATGGACGGTCCCACCGAAGCAGGGCAGCTGCCATGGCTGGGCAGGGACCTCGGCATCTCTGCTTCTGTCTGACCCCGAGCTGGTGGTACAAATGTCACCATCCCCAGAGAGATCCAGCGGGCCCCCAGCGCTCCCGCTAGATCTGGGATGGGGGAGCGTCGCCAGAGGCTCTGACACTAGCTTGTCCCTCATCCCCACTGACCACGCCGTTAGGTTTTAAGGTTATGCACGCTGGTGAGTGGCACAGTGGCCCTAGCAGGGGGACGCTCACGGCCCTCTCGTCCCCTCTCCCGGTGCACAGTACGAAGAGCTGAAGGTGTCCGCGGGCAGACACGGGGACGATCTGCGCAACACCAAGCAGGAGATCGCTGAGCTCAACCGCATGATCCAGAGGCTGCGATCCGAGATCGACCACGTCAAGAAGCAGGTATGGAGGCAACCGTGGAGACGCTCCACCAAGGGTCTGGTCATAGGAACCTGCTCAGTGCAGAGGACGGTGGCGCTCGTCCCCTGGAGCCACTCTGAGATTCCCCTGCTCTGCTCCCTCTAGTGCGCCAGCCTGCAGGCCTCCATCGCCGACGCTGAGCAGCGCGGGGAGCTGGCCCTCAAGGACGCCAAGGGCAAGCTGATGGAGCTGGAGGACGCCCTGCAGAAGGCCAAGCAGGACATGGCCCGCATGCTGCGCGAGTACCAGGAGCTCATGAACACCAAGCTGGCCCTGGACGTGGAGATCGCCACCTACAGGAAGCTGCTGGAGGGCGAGGAGTGCAGGTGGGCCCCTCACACCAGCGCCTGAGCCTCTGGCTGGAGCCCAGGGCAGGCAGCCAGGGCGCCCCAGGGAGCGGCTCCAGGGCTGCCTTAACTGCTGCTCCCAGAGACAGCCAACAGCCAGGCTCGCGGGGCTCTGCACACCCAGCACCCAGCCCCCCAGCCTCTGGAGGGGTCTCTGAGGTCTCACCCTGTCTCCTGCTCTCCTAGGCTGAGTGGCGAAGGCGTTGGACAAGTAAGCATCTGTAAGTACCTTTGCTCGCCCCCTGACCCCGCCGCGGGCTCTTGTGACCCACTCGCGCTGGCAGTGGCTCACGCTGTCCTGCCCTCTCCCCGCAGCCGTGGTGCAGTCCAGCGCGTCCGGCGGCTATGGCGGCGCCAGTGGTCTTGGCAGTGGCTTGTGCCTGAGCGGGGGCAGCGGCTACTCCTATGGCAGCGGCCACAGCCTGGGAGGCGGCTTCAGCTCTGGCAGCGGCAGAGGCATGGGGGGCGGCCTCTGCTCCTCTGGGGGCAGCACTTCCACCGTCAAGTACACCACCACCTCCTCCTCCAGCAGGAGGAGCTACAAGCACTGAGTCCTCCCGCGCTCCTGTGCCCGTGCCCAGGCCCCTCTCCTCCTGCACCCCTCTCTCTGGGGTGGCTTTGCTCCCCGTCTCCCACTCCTCTCCCTCTCGAGTTCCAACTGAGCTGACCACGTGTCCCCGTTCCTCCTCTGTCCCTGCCTGCCCCACCTGAGCTTCCACGGTCACGCCAGCCCCCACCGCTGGGTCCTGCTCCAGGACCGGGCCTTCCCTTGATCTCCACTGGGCCAGGAGTCTCCCCTCTGGTCGTGCTGGAGTCCCCCAGCGCGGGGTGGTCATGGGCGCGCCCGTGGGCAGCCCCAGAGGCAGGGTCTGCACCTGTGCAGGTCCCACTGCTCTGCGCGCTCTGTCATTGCTCAATAAAGCAGATTTACAAACGTGCACGCGGCTCTGTGTTCTGTCGCCCGTCCAAGCTGGGCAATGCCTGCTTATGTATGAGGGTACTCCCAACGCCCTGTCTCCTGCTCTCCAGCGAGGACAATCAGCGTGTGGTGTTGGGAAGCGGGGTGGGAGGAATCAGGTCCACTCACTGTGAGGTCTGTTCTGACCGCCCGCGCCAAGCTGTAGGAGCTCATTGCCTCTGATTTGGTCTAAGCTATACCTCCTCCTCCTTTCCAGTGGTCACCCCAAAGCCCACAGGCAATATTATTCAATTGGAACAGATGTCTCTTGACTCGTGATAAGATACTTAACAATTAACAATTGCCTCCAAAACTCATCTAAGAACATGTATGAGTGGCAATTAAATATAATCCCTGGTGTATATTGTCTTGGTTGTGACCAGTGTTTCTTGACCCTTTTATCTGAACCATCCCTGTTTTTTTAGGAAAGACACTCCCTGTCCATGTACTTCACTCCCTCTTCATGAGATACCACATCTAGTTTTGGTTATAGACACTCGGATCCTTCCATGAATGTTCTATGAGTAGAGTGGAAGGTCAAATCTTCCATCCATTTTCAGTGCCCTCACCAGGTGACTTAAATGCTCTTCATTTAACTCTAATGCCACTTTCCCTCTGCCCCTAGAATCACCCTAAATGTCCAGTAGCAGAAACATTTTTCTGACCAATCAGAGCCATAGAACATTTAACACGTGAGTAAGATATGTTCTTCTTACTTATATTTTACCCTATGTTTCAGAAATTTGCTTAGCATGGGTCAAGAGAAATTAAAAGATGCATCTTAATATATATACCCTTGAAATGTGTCCCGAGGAAATGGCACAAATGCATAATGGTGCATGTACATAGATGTTGGTCTCAACCTCTTTGTGACGGGGACTGTAGGAGATGGCAGAGATGGTCAAACGAAGAGCCCCAGATTCAGGCACAAAACCAGGATGCTGTTTCCTTGAAATATGAAGGCAAAATAAAAGTGAAAATTGCCCGTTCTCATCTCCGGAGACTCTCATGGAGTCCTTGGGGTTAAGAAGACACCGCCCCACGTGTACCTTCTGGTGTCCTGACCTCTGTGGATGGGAAATGAAACTCAGGCCATGGCCCAAGGGCATCATTTAGCTCATGTTGTTTCCTGGCCATGCAAGTCCCCGTTCTCCCGTGAACAATAACTATGCCCAGTACCCAAGTCTCACAGCAGGAAGTTACTTGGATTCCATCACCTATAGAGGTACATCTGGATCCTGTTGTTTCACTGTCTTGCTATGTTCACTGTGCCCCACAGGTGTGAAGGCCTCTCACTCGTAGTAATTCCTCCTTTACTCTCTGCCCAGAACTTTCCAACAATAGATAGGTAATGCCCGGGCTCTGAATCCTAAGCCCACTATACATTCCTAGTACTATTTAGCCATAAGGAGTAATGGAAAGGATACAACTGGCCAGGAACATTGTATAGGATGTACAGCAGTAAATCCCAAAAAGCAGGCGATAAAACAGTATGTACACGTGGATTTAATTTAATGAAAATTTATCATCCCGGAACAAAACAGACCGAAAGACCCCAGTTTTTTTTCTGCCAAGGAAACATTAAAAATAAATCCAGTAGCTATCCATAAAAAGTTTGCAGGGACTCTGGAAAGCAGACAAAAGTTCACAACAACCAAGTAAATGCCTCATCAAGAAAATCCATCTTCAGAATTCATGCAATTTGGGGACACCTTCCTAGCACATGCCCTGTGCTCTACCCAATGCAATGCGTTCTTAAACAGACAGCAGCTTTGTCCCTACACTCATCCCCAACCTCTTCCCCCCTTCAATCCCTTGCGCCCTTCCCTACCCCCACTCTCACTGTCCAGCTCCTCACCAGCCACAAATCAAATTTGCACTTAATGTCCAAGTGTCTTCTCACATGTCTTGGGGTTCTTGATGGACTAATAATGCAAGGTCTTGTCTTTGTTTTGCATAAATCCAAATGCAGGCAAGAGAAACAGCAGGCATAGCTTGTGAGAACAGCAGGCACAGTTTGTGAGAACTGCCAGGGAGGCTGAACTTCACAGAGGGAGGCCAGGGCAAGAAGTGACAGGAGGAGACACATAGTAGACCACCTGGCCCTCTGTGGTCTGTAGGCTAATTAGGACATTCAAAAGCAGCTATGTATTCAGAAGAATTTGGAAAGCCATGCATATGTCCAGGCAGGACACACACTCACAAAAGTCTTGAGAAGATCTTAAGTGTTCACCTCAGGCTCATCGCTAGGTTCAGAGTAAGCCCAGCTAAGAAAAGTAGGAGGGTCCATTGCAGAGACAATATAAAAACACTGGGAGATGTAGCTGTTTTCAGTTTATTATTTTGGCTTTTTGTTGTGGTTTCAACTATTGGCAAAAAAGAAAGTCTTTGTCAAAAACAATGTCTGAAAACATATGAAAGGACTATTCTAACACTGAGGCTTTACAGCATCAGGCACTGCTGGTGCACTTAGCACAACTGAATCAATGTAGAGGCAGGTCCCCAGGTGCAAACTCTGGTTTGCAAGTCAGAACTGGGAGTGCGACTAAAGCAGGACCACATTAGTCATGAAGTTTCAAGAACTCAGAAGAATTATTCACACAGCCTGTTAGCCTCCACATGGCCCTGGCCCTCCCCCAGGTTATTGGCTGCCAGTGACCAAGGTCAAGAAATTCACCTCATTCAAAGGTGAACACTAGCAGGTGAGCACATGCCAGGACCCACAAAAGATAATACCCACTCAAAAATGAAACAAACAGGAGAAACAAAAGGCAGGTAACATTCAGTCATCAGAATAAATCACCATAAATGATTGCCAAGAAATAAGAACATAAATGCTTTACAAAATTAAAGAACAAAAACATAAAAAGACAATAAGAGATAGTGCATTAGTTCACAGAAGTTAGATATGAAGCAGAAAGGGAAAAGTCACCCTGGGAACGAAGACCAGTTGCTAAATTGCCATTAGCGTAGAGGGCTACGGACAGGCTAGGTGGCCCGCGATGGGCACACGACGAAGATGCGGGAAAGAGCAGCAGGTAAGGGGGCCAGAGAGCATTAAAGGAGACACAGGAGGACATAAAGAACACAAAATGGATCCGAAGCAGCATCATTGGAACTCCTAAGGGAGAAGAGAAAACACACATACACAAGTCTCCCAAAAGCACAGAAACACCTCCAGTTGGGTAGCTGGGGATTAGCCTTGATCACTCATAACCATGCATTCCTTGTTCATTTTAAAAATGTAAATATATCAGCAATCAAAAAGGACAAACTCATGCCATTTGAAGCAACATGAATGGAACTGGAAGGGATTATGCTCAGTGAAATAAGATAGAAAGGAAAAAAAATTATCGAATGGTTTCACTTATAGGAGGAATTTAGAGATCAAATAAGAGATCAGGGAGGAAAAATACCATAATAAAGGAAAAATCAAAATCATCAGGCAACTATGGATCAGAGACATTTTGTAGGGGGAGGAGGGATGAGGGTCAGGACAGGGGTGGGAAGAGCACAAGGGACCATGTTGGTGGGAATTCATGGGGAAAACATACATTGTACAAATATGAAGGATGATGTAATAAATTTATATTAAAAGTAAATAAATTGAAAATTTAAAACGTAAATATAAGTAACAACATTCAATCTCACAGACTTTTAACTTCACCTGCTTTTGGAAAATCTTAAATATGGAAAATATACACATCTTGTTTCTAAATTTAACTAGCAGTTTACAGAGATACAAAGGAAAAAGTAACATAGAAATGAGAATGCACTCACAGAACTTTATAGAACAACTTACTTAGTTTATTTAAGAAATAAATTATATATAAAAAAAAGAAATTATAAGAGGGGAAAATGGAGAGTTAAGTCATTTCAAGGACAAATTACTTACAGGTTGTATCCCTGAAGTTCATGTGTATTCACCTTACTTGGATCTTGATTTGGACAAACTCTTAAAATAAGAAAACAAGGAAATCTGGATGCTCAATAAAGGTTTCATGAGGTTAAAGAATTACTGTTAAATTTTTAAGATTAAAAATAGTATTTTTTTCATTCATTTAAATCAGACTACCATTTAGACTACCATTAATACTGAATCACTTGCTAAGAAAATTTGTATGGTCGTCTGAAACGTCCTTCCAGATCATTTAAGATGAAACAGGTTGGCCAGTGAGGTAGATGTAGGAGCTGGTGACAGGCATTCAGGGGTCCATTCTAATGTCCTTACACCTGTCTACAGGTTCAAAGTTTTACATGGGATGAAAAGCAAGTCAGTTTCACATACATGGAATCATCGGGGAAACGATACTGTTTCTATTATGAGACACTCAGTAGATTGCTTTGGGACTTCCAAGCTTTCAGCATGCAGTACACGCTGAGATCTAAGCAAAACCCATTGAACCCCTTTTTGTTGGGACAGGAACGCAGTGCTTTGACACAGCAGTGCTGGAGCAGGTCTGCAAGGCAAGACTGCTACTTGAGCACAAGTTTTGTGCCATTTACTGAAATCACACAGGCTGGTAAAAGCTGATCATGTGACAATGGCATGAGGAATAATGCGCGGAGGGTGGGGTAGGGGTAGGGGACAAAGCTTTACAAGGAACAGAGACAGACCAGAAATCGTGACCACACATCAAGAGACATTCACGTCAGCAAAATATTTGATGTTATCTCACGCAGAGTTATCCCGAGACCACCATGGAGACAGTCATGTCATCAGGTCAACAGCGGCCTAGGCGTCCCCAGCCTGCAATGTGATCCGGGCTATGTTCAGTAGGTAGTCATGGAATGCTCTGCTGTGATTTGTAGATAGCCCACGAGTGGCCAGCTCAGAGGAACCCACACTTGCTGGAGACAATGACTAATTCCTAGCGTCAGTGAACTGAAAAGAGTCTTACTGTATTAAGAGCAATCAAAGGTAGATTTTCCATGTCTAATGGGAGCCAAAAAGACAATCTTCATATTCTATTCCTTTTCTAATAACCTGGGTGTGAAGTGACTGTTTTTAAAGCCCAATCCTTCCCAACCCTTCAGATCCCCTTCCAAGACTGATCCCTGCCCATTCCTCCCTCCCTCTCTCTCCACCTGCGTCACCTTCTCCTCTTCTCCTGCCTCAACTTCTGTTTCTCTTTATGAGAACTGGAGCCACCTCGTCTCCATTTCCTCTCTCTGTCCATACCTACTGTACCATCAGGACGTCAACAATCAAGCCACACAGCATGTACACATCCTTTCCATTCCCATCCTGTTATCAGTTTTATCTGGCTGGGAAGAAAATGACCTAGGTCCCTCTTGAACAGTGAATCTCACTCAGTGTGGATCATGCCGAATGCTGGGGAAGCTCCCCTTGGCTGAGTGCCTGCCTGTTTCCGCTCTCCTCAGGAATTCCTCATAGCAGACCCATCCTTGTCTTCCTGTGCAGTGTCTCTGAATGGAAAGCTGATTGCCTTTGGTCAATGTGACCATCTTTCTATCTTATCTTTTTGCCAGCGGTGCTTTTGAGCAAGTCTTTAACCAGCACGATTTGTAATACCGTCCATCAATGTAGAGTTATATCCCCAGAATGTCTTTCTCTGTTCTCATTGCTTTCTTCCATTGGGCTGATTAAAGCCAGCTTCTGACATAAAGGTTTTAAGATAGTGGACTGCTCGTCATCATGTCTTGGTTCTGAAACTTTCTCACCCCACACTCAGTTCCTCATCTTCAGGGAACCATCTCTCAACCCCTCTGACAACCTACCCCGCTTCATTCCCAACTCTTGCAGTCAACGTCATGTGGTACTTAGTTATTCTGGGGGTGGGTGACTACCCCAGAGGACATCAATTCAGCCCTCTGCCACTCAGGGCTCTTTCTCTAAGTGGAGCCTTTTAAAAGACATCCAGGGAGACAGAAGCTGGGGGCTGGGAGCTGGACCCCCGTAATCTGGTAACTGAGGGCTATTCTTCGCCAGCACCATCACTCTGTAACTTGGGCTCCTCTACCCCCATCTCTGAGACTCCCTCAGGACGTGACGTAGCACCTCCAACCACCACCACCATAGGGGTGCACCACACAGATCCCAGCTGATTGGTAGGAAGGTGATTCCTCTCTGTGATAGTTAAGACTCTGCCACAAAGTTTTGATACAACATCTGAGATGTTCAGTCAAATCAGTTAGCACAAGAAAAGAATATTCCTCGAGCTTAGTGAATGGAAAAGAGCTAAAGGAGTTGAATGGATTCCCTTTTCACGCACAGATACTGGTGTTCCACTGAAGAACTTCTCTTGATAAGTGCTGGTTAATGTTTATAGAACTATGCACCTAGAAACAGTGAATTGGACTAGCTCCCTCACTTAAATCTCTCCTAACGAGGGAGAATATCTCCCTAACCTTGAAAAAAACGAATCTGCTGTAAAAGCCAATAAAGTAAATTCATAAAACCTCCAAATATCGTTGGTTAAAGACTTTGTTCTTAAGTGCTGTTGGCAAAAAGATAAGATTGAAAGATGGTGGGGTTGAGTGATGACACTAGAGGTGGCTCTGGCTGGGGACATGTTCGCCTCGTGACAGGATACCCAAACCCCATTCACAGAGAAAATTTTGCAAGTCTTGACAAGCAAAAGTAGATGTTGGAGGTTCATTTGAATCTTCCCATGTATCAACGTCAGGGTTGTGATTTTGACTTTTAGACAGAAAAAGACTCTAAATTGACACTGACGGATTGTTTTCAAAAGGACATTGTGCTTAATGTTTTGTATGTGATTTATTAAAGGATGTTAACATGGAACAAAAGTCAAAGCAAATAAGTCAAAATATTAATAGTGATTGATTCTGAGAATTGGATTGAGGTAATTATTATTTTTTTTCCTTTTGTGTTTTTGTGCTAAATGAGGATAAACACCCTCACCTCCTCCCTCAAATACCACTTTTATTTCAAGCCAAATCTATACTTTTTTCTTCTGTCCCATTGATTTCTCTGTGCTCTCACATCACTGCAGTTACTAAGGTTTTGTATTCCTTGTTGGTTTCTAATATAACAATTCCTACTCTTTGTTCATTTGTTTTCATGGTTGTTTTTAGGCATTGTGGTTTGTTGTTATTGTTGCTGAGGTATCTTAAAGCTCTTGAGTTATGAATTAGGACTTTTTTTCTGTCAGATTTCCTGATGTCTTAAAGGCAGTGTATGGGAGTTATTTACTCTGTATCCAGCCACCTTGCTAGGCCTTATCCCAGTACTAATGATGAGGTTACAGAAAAGGCAGGGCCAGGGCACCAGGACCCATCTGCTTTCTTTCAGCACTTGTGCTCATCCCCAGCACTGGGGAAGGGCGATCTTGCAGGGAACTCTGGATATCACTTCCTTCTCTGGTCTGGGGAGAGGTGAGGGCGCCGGAGGAGAGACTGAGCTAGTCTTCCCCACCACCCCTCTCCTCCCTTGCTTTGCTTGCCCTCTGGTGGAGATGTAGCTGCTCTGGGATGCTAAGAGCAGACACAAGCATGAGCTCCTCACTGAAGTGGGGTGTCTGCTGCACAGTGATGTCACCTGGTGACATACACGCACTCCCAGGGTAATACCCAGCATTGCCATTGAAACTGCCCTTGAGACTCCCAGCCCACACTGCGAGCTTTTGCCCAAGTTGACATGGGTATGGCTCACTCCTCCCCTGCCCTGGACCCTACCCAGACTTTATTTCTTTCCCATTCTTGAGAGCCCTCCTAGTCTGAAACCTTGTTTTCCTACTCTGCCTTGTTGTTTATTCCTCATGATGAGAGTGTGATGAGTCGAATGTGACTGTCTTCAGCTGTGTTGTCTTTTCCTCAAAAAATGTCTTTAGAGCCTCATTATTTGCTTGCATATGCATATGTCACTCAGCAGTCTGCAAAATCACTCAGGAATACAGCTTAAGATTTCTTGTGGCATAGCTAGGTGATGGGCTCTGCAAATAATTTAAAGGAAGGAAGATGCATGATGAAGTGCATGTTGAATTCAACTGAATTATGTGCCTTGCCTTGGAAAAAGTCCCTCTCAATTGCCAGAGCCAGAACCCCACACACACACCACACACAAACACACACATACACCTCACAAGTCAAGACACAAAGGCAAATTCTATAAAGTGTGACGTACATGAACAATCAGGGTCTGGCTTCAGAGAGGCTAAGCAGGTGTCAGTTCCTTAAAGGGGAAATTTTAAAAGATGTAAGTAAACCATTATTTTATAACTAAATCCTTAAAACACCTTGCTGTTTCAATGGGCCTTATGAAAGCTGAGAATATAGGTCTTCATCTCAGAGAGACATGAAATGCTCCAGAAAAACAAAACCAAGCGGACAAAAAACCTTCCATTTATTGCAGAATTACTTTCCCCTCAATCATTCTAGAAAGAATCTATGGGTATAGCACAGCTTTGGAGAGAGGATTTCCCTGTTTGTTATTAGACCATAGGCATCCTTTGATCTAAACTGAGTTCTTCTTGCCGAGGTCTAAGTGTCTTCCCTGGTGGCTACAGCCACAGAGAAACAGGGCTCGCCTGTCTCCATGCCTTTCCCCTTTCCTCACACCTGTTTCCCAATTCACTTGTCATTTTCATTAGTCCCTGGGCTCGCTCCAGGTTAGCTAACTCCTGCTTAGTGAAGCACTGCTCGAGGCAAATAGAATGCTCTTGGAATTATTCCTTTCGAAGGAATTAGTGTCTCTCATTGGCCTGACGGGAGCACATCCAGGAGCACATCTGGGAAGGAGTCATGCAGGGGTGCTGGGACATCTGCCAGTGGGTCATACACCCTGCCCTCCTTTTCGGGAAGGAGAGTGAGAGCAGTCCTGATTGCTCAGGTATAATCTGCGTCACAGACGTGGTGCTGGCCTGTTTAGTGGAAACTATTTCAACCCATGAGGTTCCGGAGATGTACCTGGATTTGCACTCTCGAAGCCCTCCTGCACCGTGCACGGCAATCACTTGCACTTTGAATGCACACAAAGAGGGAGGGGGCTCTCTGAACGAGTCCTCTCCTGAATCCTCCAAAGAGACAAATTATTTTGCAATAATGACTCACAGGTCCGAATGTTTATCCCTCTGTGTCTGGACTACTGAATGTTCATCCCTCTTAAAGCAGAGCTCTTGTTCTCTGGTTACCTGAGTCAATCATCCCAGCCTAATGGCTCTCGGTTTCCCAACCTCCTTTTTCCAGCTGTCACCATCCTGGTCGTCAGCTGTGCTCATTCAGTGCCACGGTCAGCCCAGAACAAAGTAGGGACTCCGAGGCCAAGGCTGGAGGCCCCAGCAGCCCAGTCCTCGGTGGGGGCGGGGGGGACGTGGCCCCATATCCAGAAGCTCCTGTTCATGGACACCCAGGTAAATGGTGCATCACCGAGATATGTCAGGAACGCAGGCTTGGAGGAGGCGGATGTGCTCAGCAGACAGCCGCAACCCCCTGGAAGCGCCTGCACGAGGATGCACTCTGTGATTTACCCGTGAGGAACATCAGACCAGCCAGCTGCCCGCCTCTCCTCTCCTTCCTGGGTGTCCACACCGTCCCGTGTGTGACCCCTGGAACCCAAAGGAGAGCAGTGTCACCTTACCCCACCCTGTGGTGGAGCCTGCCTCTCACTGTCTGAATTTCATACCGTAAGTTATGTCACGTGCCATCTTATTTGACTTCTGTTGTCTCCCTCACAACCCAGCAGGCCCTGCGGGTGGAGCGGGCAGGAGATGACGCTCTATCTAGTGCATGGGCATCGGTGCAGCAGGTACACGCAGGGTGCCAGGGGCAGGAGAAACAGCCCGAGCTCTGGTTTTGCCTGCAGCTTCTCCTGGGACTCTGGGCTTCACTGTCCTCATCCACAAAACAGGGAACCTCAGTAACTCTGTCAACTACTCTAGAGTTGAAGCAGCTGGGGGCCAGATCAAGGCCAGGCCTGGCCTCTGAGGAGGAGGTACTCTGCCTGGAGCTCTGAGCTCCCTGCACACGTGTGCTTTCTCCTCTCCACACCGACACTCTCTACAACGATCCACGTGCTTGGGGCCGCGTTGGTGACAGGGCCCTCTTATGTCTCATGCCAGTGCTTAGCACACGGTGGGGCCCAACAAATATTTATTGAAAGAATAAATAATGAATGAGCACACATATCTTGTTTGCAAGCTCAGGTCCACAGTCCCTCTGAGATGAAACCAGGGGCTGAGAGATGAGACCAGAAAGCAACAAGGAGCAGTTTCCATGACGCCCAAGTTCATGAGATACTGAGGCAGTGCCAAGCCTAGCATGCAGGTAAGGCTATATAGCTCCTGGCTGTTTTTCCTCAGCTGGTGACACACTCCCCACCCTCCACGCAACCCCCAAGGCCAGAAACAAGCAGAGGAGACAACATAAACAGAAGCACCCCAGTATCATCCAGCCCACCCAGCCTGTGCCCACAGGCCGTGCCCACGTGCCATGCCCCCACACTGGGCTCCAGCTGTTGTGCTCCTCTGTTCACATGGGGCCTCTGGCCTCTGCTCACAGGGAGGGCCGCAGGGGCTTCCCAGTCCTCTCCCACCTCCCTCCCCCAGCAGGAAGTCTGCTAGGCATTCCTTCTCAGCACCAGAGAGTCTCCACTACAAGTCCTGATCCAGGGAACAAAAGAGGCCGCGAACACAGAGGTGCACGGCCAGGACACTGCGGCACGTGTGTTGCTCTCCTCCTCCACCAGCCTCCACAGCCTGATTGTTTCCCTGGCCTGATCGCCTTGGAATCCACTGCAGTCAAGGGCTTCACTGTGCCTCGGAGGACGGGAGGGACCACCTTGAGCAGGACAGTCAGGGAGTGGGGAAAGCAGGAGTTGGCTCTCGTCCTCGCAGGTCCCAGAGCACACACCCTAGCTCTTGAGTCCATCACTTTCCAAAACCTTAAGAAGACTCCTCCGCAGACCCAATAACGCCCGGTTGGACATGCTTAGGAGATTTGGAAAACAGAAAGGAATACATCTTGTTTAAATTAGACAATCTACATCAAGTGCACTCCTGCCATGATTCCCCGTAGGAGGCGAGGAGGCAGGTCAGGGGGATAAACCACCCAAAAACCTGACCCTGAGAGGTAAACCACCCAAAACCAAGGCAGGTGGAGGACTACACTGGCGTGAAAGCCACACCCTGGCAGTCTCAGGGGCAGGTACAAAGGGGCTGCCAGCTGAGCAGCTCGCCCGAGAAGACCTCTGGGATGAATTTTGAGCAGAAACCCATCCTCGGCAGAGAAGAAAGAAAAAACTGTTCATAACCTCTAAGTTTGGAGGCTCTAAAGGAATGTGACATGGCCTGTTGGGGAGAGCACGGTGTCCCAGGGACACAGTGGACATCGTCCACCAGGGTAAAGGTCATGGTGAAGGTCACTGAGAGGGGTGAAGGAGGAAGAGAGGTGAAAGTCTTATCTTTTCCCACCTAACTCACCGGAGTCAGCCTTGAAAACTAATGTCTGGGTGGAAAAACAGAGAGAAGAGGCACAGAAGGAAGGAAGCAGGCACCCCCAGACAAGAGATGGCTGAACCAAACAAGAATGGTAATGAGAGGCAATACCTGGGGACAGGGCTCCCCGAGAAGTTCCTGGTGCAGCAGCCCAGGAGGGAAGGCAGCCAGGAGCAGTCCCATGGGAAAAGCTCCTGGGAGGGAGGCCGGACCTCCACTGCAGGGGCAGCCAGCGCAGAGGGCCCCAGCCTTGACCCCCGGCAGTCACTGTCCCGTGGAGAGCGCTGAGAGCTCGCTCAGCACAGCTCAGGAAACAAGTGTCCCTTCTTCTGGGAGAGAGATTATCATGCGACATGCACAGAAAACAAAGACAGTGGTTCTTTCTGTGCCTGACGCACACACCACCCTGGCTAGGCCCTGGGAGCATTGGCAACCGGGTGAGAGAACTCCTGTGCTCCTCTCGGCCTGTATCAACAAAAGCTATGATTCATAGATTCCCCGTGGAAACTGAGACTCTGACACAACATCTTGATGGAGGAGAGGCCCAGCCCTGGCCTCAGCCTCGAGGAGGAAAGAGCGCAGAGAACAGAGAGACGCAGCACAAGTGCCAAGCTGCTGTTCTGGCAGGTGAGCGGCGCCAGCCCGGTCCACGTGCTCCTGGAAAGGGCACCTGCTCGCAGAAGCCACGGAGTCTGCCTCTGCTGCGCACAGCCCAGCCTGTCCTCACGGCCACCACTCCCTGACTCAGTTTCCCCACCTACAACGTGGAGACTGAACACATTTCCGTTTCCTTCTGACTCTCCCGTCCTTCAAAAGCACTGCACGTCAGCAAGATAAAAGGGGATCTAAGCGCTTCTCCAGTTCCTCCACGGGAGACATGGGAGCCGAGAGCCAGAGAAGCAGCGTGAGGAGCCTCATGGTCTCCTTGTCAGTGTGTAGGTTGGTGGGGACAGTGGGGCAGGCCACAAGACTAGCAGGGAAAAGCTCAGAGAAGGCCCCTTTCCCGTGCAAACACTGAGCTCTTTGGATGCAAGAGGAAAGGAGTGGGGCCTAGTCCTCGATAGCCAGATGGGAGACCTCCGGGGTGTGGTAACCTCAGACAGAATAGGGGGCGGGGGCTTTGTCAGATGTCACCTTTCATGAATTCTGCAGTGGGCTTCTGTTTTGTCTTCCCAACAGGACCATGACCCATTATGACAGAGAGAGCATGTGGGGCCTCCCTGGTGGCGCAGTGGGTTAAGCAACACACTATGGAGCAGACTGCAGTCATTGCAGCACGAGTTCGAGCCCTGCCGCCAGCCAGGGAGGGGACCCACATGGCGCAGCAGACCTCTCCTGCCTCGCTCCCCTCAGCAGTGTGTTTCAGTCAATCCACCTGTTCTGTTCCCCACTCTTTCTCTGGTGGATTCTCTCACACACCACCCCTCCCCACACATCTGGCCTGTACCCCAGTTCTTGTATGCATAAATAAATAAACCTTTAACAAAAGAGAGAGAGAGCATGTGTATAGGGCACTTCGAAACCCCCATGGGACTCGCCACAGGACACGCCTGGGGCACTTCATTCATGCTCGCTGGATGGTATCAGAAGAGAGGAGACTCCACAGACATTTACTCAGCGCCGACACATCTGGCATTGTTGTTTCCCAAACTCCACTTGACAGACTCTCAAGCTGAGGCTCAGAGAAGGTTCATGGTGGGCCTGAGGTCTCCCAAGGGTGCGGCAGGGCTGGGGTCCAGCTTCCATGGCTCCCCCACAGCAACCAGGGCCTGGCAGAGTCACGTGAGCTCAGGGTAGCAGACCCTTCGTGTGCGCAGGCTCACGCTCTGGGGAAGGACGAGTGACCTACCCACCCCACAGAGCCAGAAGCTCCGGGGCCAAATAAAGGGGCAAGCAAAACTGGGTGGGTTCCTGAGGAAGATGGGTGTAGAGCAAGATGATCAAGACCTGGAGGAACACTGAGCGGGGGAGCGGGCCTGGGGAACAATCACTGAGAAAATGCTCAGGAGCGAGAAGCTCCCCTGAGGAGCAGAAGGAAGAAGAAACCCTGAATGGCAGTCACTTGTGTTGACACAAGATGTTTGAAAAGGAGCGAGTCAGTCCCAGGCCTAAGAAAGCGGTTTGGAAATGAAGCAGTGTTTTTTGAGTCCATTATAAGAGCATGATTAGGACATGACTGAAAGCAATTACCGTGCTTCTCATCCGTCTGCTGATCAAGTTGTGACTAGAAAGGAGTTTCCGCGTGGGGGAGGGATGCCAGGGAGCCAACCAGTGGCTTCTTCACCATTTGCAGAGAGGAGCTGTGGGAGCTCAGGGCTGGCGAATGCCTAGGGGATGCCATCAGAGGCCTCCATCGTGGTGCCCCGCCCCTCCCAGAGGTCCATAAAAGCCCAGGGGCCCGAGGCTGTCCAGGTGCCCTGTCTTCTCTGCCCCGCCAGGAGCCCCCGCCAGGAGCCCTCCTCCAGCCCTCCGCGCCCACCATGTCTCGGCAGTCCACCGTCACTTTCCAGACTGGCGGCCGCAGGGGCTTCAGCGCCGCCTCGGCCACCACCCCAGCAAATGGACGCTCCCGTTTCAGCTCCGTCTCCGTGGCCCGCTCCACAGTGGGCAGTGGAGGGCTGGGGAGGAACAGTGGTGCCGGGGCCGGCTTTGGAAGCCGCAGCCTCTACAACCTTGGGGGGACCAAGCGGGTCTCCATTGGTGGGTGCGGCAGCAACTTCCGAAGTGGCTTCGGTGGCAGGGCGAGCAGTGGGTTTGGGGTCAGCAGCGGGTTTGGCTATGGGGGTGGGCTTGGAGGGGGCTATGGTGGCGCTGGCTTCCCTGTCTGCCCCGCTGGAGGCATCCAAGAGGTCACCGTCAACCAGAGTCTCCTGACGCCCCTCAACCTACAAATCGACCCCTCTATCCAACGAGTGAGGAAAGAAGAGAAGGAGCAGATCAAGACCCTCAACAACAAGTTCGCCTCCTTCATCGACAAGGTGGGCCATGAGCGGTATCCGTTGTCCTTTGGGGTGGTGTTCTGAACTCTCAGTGAGGCCCTGGCCTAGAAAGGGGCTTCCCTGTGGGAAAGCAGGTCATTCAAGTCCCTCCAGGGGCTGAGGCATTGCAAATGGGGCCAGATTGCCCCCAAAAACCTTCTGCAATTCCCCCCTTGTTCTCCTTAGAGCTCTGAGGGCTGGTTCAGTCAAAATAGAGAAGGAGTTCAGCTGTTCTTTGCAGGAGGAGTTTCCTCTGAGAAAATTAAGCTAAACCAGAGAAGATACTTTTGAGACACTCAGCCAAGAAGAGAGCCCCCCCCCCAAGCCCGCCCAAGCCCCACTAGAGGTTGCACAGAAGCCCTAGAGAACCGAGGGTAGCTTCAAAGGCTTTCCCCTTTAGAGCTGGAGTTGTCATTATATAGAGGAGAAATGGGTGCCAGGCAGAAAGTATATTTGTCTTCTCTCCCCTATTAACATGACTCTGCCTCCCCAGTTTCTCAAAGTTTCATTTTCTTCTTTCCCCCTCCAGGTGCGGTTCCTGGAGCAGCAGAACAAGGTCCTGGAGACCAAGTGGAACCTCCTGCAGGAGCAGGGCTCCAAGACGGTGAGGCAGAACCTGGAGCCCTTCTTTGATGCCTACATCAATGACCTCCGACGGCAGCTGGACGGCACCACCACTGAGAGGGGCAGGCTGGACGCCGAGCTGAGGAACATGCAGGACGTCGTAGAAGACTTCAAAGTCAGGTATGGTGGAGACGGGCTTTTAGTCACACACAGCCCTCCAGAGAGGCACAAAGGAGCAAACGTTGCTGCCAGCCAGAATATTCGCAACTGGCAGCCATCCCATCACGTGGAGATGGCGCGGTGTGGGGCTCACCAGGGAGCCCTCATCTCAAGCATTATCCAGACAGGAGACTATTTGTGCCTGCTTATATGGCTACAGAGGCATCTCTGCACCATCTCATAAAGCATTGCTGCTCTAGAAAGCATGATAATATTTAGAAATATAATGGTAATTCTATAATATATAATATTGAATATAATATTATAATAATGTAGAATGAATAGACTAGAACAGAACAGAACAGAAAGCACAGTCAGAATACTGTTCATCCCACTGCACATGCTCTGTCACTGCCAACCCTTGCACTGGCAGGATGCACGTGGGAGTGTAAGCACGGGGAGCCGGTCCTCCTTGGGGAGCTGACTTGGGCTGGCCATCGAGCAGGCCATGACAGGGCAGGTGTCCAGGGTCAGGGAGCTAACTGACCCTTAGCCGGCTCTGCAGGAGCTGTCCCCGGAGCTACACCTACTCATAAAAGGCACACTGCTCCATCCTGAGGTTGAGTATGAAATAAGCAAAAGCTACTAGAAAAGGCTCCTGAATAAAGCTTGCCTTATACTTCCAGCAGGCATTTGAAGCAACAAAAATTTTTAAAGATTGAAATTATGCACCTCTAAGAAGTTGGTGTTGCACGAATGCAATTCCCACTAAGTCCCGTGCTCACCTTGTAGTCTCACAAAAGAAAAAAGAACCTCTTCTGGCAGAAGAAATCACTTCCCTTTCATAGAGGAAGAAACAGAGGTCACGTGAATCACCGGAGTCACACCAGGGTCAGAGGAAGGGCTCGAAAGCATCTGTGCCCTCCTACCTCTTGCTACACGCTCTCCTCGGCCTGGGAAGAGTTCAATCAAAATCTTACTCAACAGAACGCCCCCTCTTCTGCGTGTTTACAGGTATGAGGATGAGATTAACAAGCGCACGGCAGCTGAGAATGAGTTCGTGGCTCTGAAGAAGGTGAGTACAAATGTGTCTCAAAGGAAGAGTCAAAACTGGGTCTTGGCGTGTGGAGCGACCCAATACTTGGGCCACCCAAGACATGCCATGTCATTCTAGAGAAAACCTGGCGCGCTCAGACTACCAACATGCTCCCTCCCTGCCTACGGCCCCCGCCCCAAACTGGCTTGGGTTTCTCTTAGCCCGAGAACTTAAGCCCCTGGTTCTCAGTAAATCAGTTACCCCAACCAAGAGCCCAGGAACAGAGTCTACTGCAGTCACCCCAGAGGGGCCAGGCAGCGTCTGCCAGGCCGTTGACTCGCTGCCGGAGGCCGGGCCACATCACAGCATCCCGTGCTGTGTTCTAGGACGTGGACGCCGCCTACATGAACAAGGTGGAGCTGGAGGCCAAGGTCAACTCTCTAACCGATGAGACCAACTTCTTGCGGATGTTCTTTGAGGCGGTAAGATCCTGCAGGTGTTTCTGTCTCCCCCATCTGGGTCTGGAGCCTGGAGACTCATCCACGAGTGCCCCCACCCAGTGCTATGACCAGTCCCTCCAAGACGGGGCATGGCCGGGGCACAGGGACCTGAGAGAATTGCTTGACATCTTGATGCCCTGAACCCTCCCACGGAGCTGAGGTTTCTGGCCCTACCCCGTGGGCTAGCAAGGACAGAGCATTGATTTCTGAACTCTGGGCCACTGGGCAGAGTTCTCCAAAAATCAAGACCCAGAAAAGTCCAGGAAGGCAAGCTGCATTCTGCTCACTGCTGAGGGAGGCTCTCCTCCTCTGAAGGTGCCTTTTCTGGGTCTGCGAAAAGAGCAAGAAAAGTAAATGCAATCAGATGGAGTGAAGGGACTTCCCAGGGTGTGACGTTGCCCTGGGCAGCGGCAGCAGGGCCCTGAAAAGTACTTGGCCGTAAAGAAACCTTCCCTGCTGGCATGTGAATAAACAGGTCACAGCCCACCTACACAGTTTGGGTTCAGAGAAGACCCAGCCCAACACAGAGGGGAGCTGCGGAAGCAGGGCTGGGGACACCCACCACATACCACTCTGTGGGAGCTCCTTGGGAACCTCCCCTAAGTGGCTGGGAGTGCCCAGGAAAGAGCTAGAAGAACCCCTGCCCGGGATTTCTGACCCAGGTAGCCAGTCACCCGCGTGACCGCAGGATCCCTTCTTTCTCCGCCTCCATGACTCTGAGTTCACTGGCCCCGCAGGAGCTGTCCCAGATGCAGACCCAGGTGAGCGACACGTCTGTGGTGCTGTCCATGGACAACAACCGCTCCCTGGACCTGGACGGCATCATCGCCGAGGTCCGGGCCCAGTACGAGGACATCGCCAACCGCAGCCGGGCCGAGGCCGAGTCCTGGTACCAGACCAAGGTGAGTGTGGGCACTTCCACAGTTGGCTCCAGGGCTCATGTGCTCTGAGGCCCCAGATCACCATTCGCTATTAGCCATGGCCCCGGGACACACGTGAACATGTCTTCTGAGCGTGTCTTCCAACTCAGTGGAAGAGGCCTTGAAACTATCAAAACTCATTGAAACGTATGTGGAAACCCAACTGCGTGCACGTGTATGTCCAGGCCCTGCTGGTGGTCAGGGAGCCAGTGCCCACATCACTGACAACCTGGCGTGGTTCCAGGTGAGACTCCAAAACCACCAGCTAACAGCCACAAAGCTGCTTTAGCTGTTTCTAAAGTGCTTCTTCATTTAATTGCATAGTGTGGTGTTTCTTCCATATGCCCAGTTGAGCTACAGGGAGGGAAATGAATAAATCACAGGGAACCCAAAGACTGAGGCCATGAAGTGAATAGACAATCACGCAGGGAAAAAGGCAACATTAATACAAAGTTTCCAAGAACAGGTGGGTTTTCTGACCTTTTTTGGAAGTAGTAAGAGACATTTCCCAGAAGGGAGAGCAGAAGATTTAAGCCTGGACAGGCAGCAGACGAGAATGGATGGCAGAATGAATGCTTTCTGAGCAAGAGAGTTTGTCGTGGGGAAAAGAAGGTTGGGGTGACGATAGAGGGTAATTGTCCAAAGACATAGCTGGCCAGCAAGGCTGCCAGTAGACCAGAGAGTCCAGCCCATGAAACTGCTCCCTGCGAGTCCAGACCCTTTCAGGACAGCTGCTCCCCTCCACACTGGCACCTGCCGCTGCCCTGTGCTGCGCCCTGCTTTAGGCCTCACTCCCACAGCATGGTGATAAGAAAGGAAAGCATCGGGGGCCAGGGGTATGCAATGCAGAGGCAGCCCCTGACAGAGAGGAGGTGAAAAACACTTACTCTCAAGGTAATTCCCTTTCTGCTCATCTATTGCTAAAAACAGGAATTCAGTATTCAGTAACCCCAGACGGAGCTGCACGCAGGTCTCCTCTTAGTTGCGAAAGGAGTGGGTTTCACTCCGGTCTGCTGGTGCGGCTATTCCTTCTACGTGAGTGTCTTGGATTTGCACCATTAGGCAGGGTGCTCCCCGAAACCGGGACCCTGTGACAGAAAGTCTTCAGGACTGTCAGCCTTGGCTGCTGCCATCCAACACTGGTTCCCTGAATCTTCCCCCTTCCCTGCTTGTGCTCCCCATCACCAGTAACTCCCCCAAGGACAGTGAGACAGTGACCAAGTCACCTCTCACCTAGAGCTCTACATACTCCCTCCGGCCCCAGGTTCTTCACTCAGTCCCCTCCCCAAGTCAGTCACCTAGGTCACTCCCTCCCATTCTTCAGAGCACAGCTGAGCACCTCCATCTCCAGGGGTCTTCCCTGACACTCCCCTCCCCTTCCTAGGATACATCTCACAGGATCCTGTTCACTTCCTAAGGGCACTTGCCTCAGTTTGCAACTGTAAATCTGATACTATGCTGATTTGGCAAATATCGATGCTGATCGCCCTTGGCAAAAAGCAAGCAAGAGTGTGATTATGCCCTTCACGGTATTCCCACAGCCCTGGACATGCCTGTCAAGTACATGTGCTTAAGAAATGTCACTGGGATTAGTGAGTGAGGGAACGAGTGACTGCCAGTGCCTGAGTGTGCCTGCCTCGGACCAAGGGGCAGGCCCTGGCCACAGGAGTGCCTGGCCGGGTATTCGGAGAGGTGACTGGCTCTGCACTGCGCTTTCAGTACGAGGAGCTGCAGGTCACGGCCGGCCGGCACGGGGATGATCTCCGCAACACCAAGCAGGAGATCTCCGAGATGAACCGGGTGATCCAGAGGCTGAGAACCGAGATCGACAACGTCAAGAAGCAGGTAATGTCTTGGCAGGGCCAGAGCTCCTTGCACGCTCATTTCCCCCATTTCGGCCATGCTGCTGGCCTAGAGCTCCACACCTCCAGGACTAGCAGGAAGCTTACAGCTTCCCCTCGCCTTACAGTGCTCCAGCCTGCAAACGGCCATTGCTGACGCAGAACAGCGTGGAGAACTGGCCCTCAAGGATGCGCGGGCCAAGCTAGTGGACCTGGAGGAGGCCCTGCAGAAGGCCAAGCAGGACATGGCTCGGCTGCTGCGTGAGTATCAGGAGCTGATGAACGTCAAGCTGGCCCTGGACGTGGAGATCGCCACCTACAGGAAGCTGCTGGAAGGCGAGGAGTGCAGGTGAGAGAAGATGCCCCAGCTCTATCCCCACTGCCTGGGCATTTCTAGAAACAGGTTGCTGCAGCTCCCTCCTCGCCTGGAAAGTGAGCAAAATACAAGTGGAGTCAAGCTGTAACAAAGAGCACAGATGCAATTTTTTTTCCAAGCTAGTAAATCATTATCAGAGTCCCATACTTGAAACACGACTGCTCTGAATCTCACATGAGATCCATTGCTATTCTTATTGTTAATAAGTCTAAGGTCTAATCAAATCCTATCAAAGGAGGGTCTGTCGTATGAAAGTCTGTGGACATAGAATAAGCTGTCTTAGCATCTGGACTTACTGGTCTACCACTCACTAGTCCTATAACTCAGTATCCTCAATGGGCCTCTATTTCTTCAATAGCAGAATAAAACACACAGGTCACATGATCATCGAGCCTCAGTGGGAGTTTTGTGCACAGCCAATTACCAGCTGTGTGACCTGGGCAAATTACTTAACTTCTCCATTCCTCAGTGTCCTCACCTGCAAAATGGGCATAACCGTAGTTCTTATCTCATGTTACTTAGTAGGGTTAAAATAAGGGAAGATGCAAAAAGATCTTAGGGTGTGCATGGTACACAAATACTCAGCAATGCCAGCTATATAGTTTAGTGACCAAACACATGAGCTTTGGAATAAAATGAGTCTAACTTCAAATCCAATGTTGTAATTATAGGCAGGTTAACCTCTCTGAGCTACAATTTCCCTATCTGTATAACTAAGACAATAATACCTACTTAATGGTGTTGTTGAGAGAATTAAATGGCAGAGTTAGGTAATAAGTATTCAATAAATGTTAGTTCTTTTCAATGTTCTAAGTATGTGCTTATGCATGAATGCCAGTTCTATCCTCAAGATGCTATCTGAAATTACTCTAGTTGCTACAATAATAGACCGATTATTGCTATTGTTATGTTTATGATTCAGCCTCCTCTCCACACCTAAAACATCCTCAGCACTGCCCAGTACATGACAGTAGTCTTTTGTTGAGAGCGGAATCTCGTTCTATGCCAAGCCCTGCCTTTCCACTTGATACCAGTCTATGATTAGCCGAAGGTGTCTACTTTGTTTAAACCAAAAATGTGTTTCTGAGATTACAGGTTTTCCTCCTGTGAGCTTCAAACTCCATATTATCTCCTTTGATTATTATTTTTAATACTACTAGTACTTAAATCATTTCAGCCTCCATTACTTCTGCATAAAAATAATAGTTTATTAAATACATTTAAAAGAATTGCAAAATGTCTTTCCAAATGCCCGTAAACTGCTGGAAATATAATAATCTTCTTTTCTCCTTCCTTCCGATTCAGGCTGAGTGGAGAGGGTGTTTCTCCAGTTAACATCTGTGAGTATGACATCCTCTTGCGTAATTTGACGCATGCGTGATTGGGGCGATGAGGAGGTGGTGGGCATGTGGAAGGCCTTAGAGGAAATCTGCTGATTGGGTTCATTTTGAAAATCTTTGAGGTTCTGAATTCATTAATAAGTGAGTCTTATTAGGAGAAAATCTTTAATGTTACAGTTCTTACCTCTTTGCAAGTGAGAGGGGTGTTGGGAAGCTTGCTGTAATCCTTCTGCATGTTTTAAAAGACCTGCAAGTCACACGTCCCATGTCCCAGGATTTCACACTTTCTTTCTGAGATTGCAACTCTAGCTCAGAGATGAACCTTTAATGTAGCCAGGATTTATGAAAATTCCTGCTGTGTCTCCAGCCTTCAGCCTTTGGAGGAAACGTTCACACTGGACTAAAGGGCACTGCCAGTTAGATGGCCCCTTCCGGGTACAGTGTGGGGAGAAGCCCCAATTCTCAGCTTAACTGTGCAGAGTAAAACTGCAAAAAGTTACCAAGGCAGTGAGAATACCCTGCAGCACAGCGACTGGGGGCAGCTTCTCAGAGACTGAAGGGACAGCGGCGTCAGCAAGCTGGTGAGCCCGTGCTGTTAGCAGGACCAGCTTCGCTCTCCGGGCTCAGTGCTGGCATTTTGATGCCAACAGAGATGAATCTTGCCACATACACTCTCCGTGAGCGTGGTGTTCTTAATGCAGGGTCATAAAATTGGTGATGTGAGCTGCGTCACTAGAAGACAGAGCCCTCCGGATCACCCGGGTGTCTTCCTTCCTTGATGTCCTCTTCTAGCGGCCCCAGAGCCCCTCAAAGCTAATTCTGAGAACAGATGCCTAACCTCTAAAATTTCCTTTCTCTTGAAAACACCAAAAGGCTGCATTCCTTTCTTAGGGCAACCCTCAGAAAATACCACAAGCCGAACGGCTTTAAACAACAGAAATGTATAGTTCCACAGTTCTGGAGGTAGAACACAAAGCTGAGGCGTCAGGGGGCCGAACTCACCCCGGAAGCCGCAGGGGAGAATTGCCCCTTGCCTCTCCCAGGCTTCCTGGCCGTCCTTGACCTGCATGTGCCCATCTCTGTCTCTGAGCAAGTGGCCGTTTCCCTGTGTCCGTCTTCACATGGACAGCTGCCCTCTGCTTATAAGGAAACTAGTTATGTTGGATTAGAGCCTGTCCTAGTGATTCTACTGTAACTTGATTGCATCACTAAGATCCCACTTCCAAATAAGGTCTTGTTCATAATAATGGGGGTAGAGTTTCACCATATTTTTTTAAAGGACACAGTTCACCCAATAACAATTCATTTTTTATTTCAATTTTCCTATTGACGTGTTTAAAGCAGGGTACTAGGTATTTAAGGTGACAGGTGGCTTAAAAAATTAGGAAAAGAGCAGACTGGGAGAGAAAAGGAGGCGTGTGGGCTGGGCGGTGGGTCATCTCTGTCTCGTGGTCTAGCCAGAGTATTGCAGCTCGCTCTGGGATTCAGAGGGTGCAGGCTGGGGGTCACCGCAGGGAAAGTGCGAGTGTGCCTTTTGGAGCTTCCAGGAGGTAGCAAGGTGCAGGAGTCTGGCCAACAGGGGGGGATGGGGACAGAGCATTGGGGCCAAGCAGAAGGCAGCTGGACCCAAGAGCTTCCCAGAAGGGAGAACTTCCCAGTGAGTTCTAGGAGGCAAGAGGCACCCAGTTGCAGAAAGGAAGCAGAAGTCCATTCCAGACTGAGAGAATGCCCGGCACTACTGTTCAGGGGGAACCACACTGAGGACTAAGACAATGACCTCCCTCCATGGGCAGCTGCTAACAAGACCACCCCCCAGACTGGAGGGCACCGACCCCCGGTGATTCTGACCATGTCTCTGTCCTCGGCAGCCGTGGTCTCCTCCACTGTCACCAGCGGCTACGGTGGCGGCAGCGGCATCGGAGGTGGAAACCTGGGTCTCGGTGGGGGCAGCAGCTACTCCTTCACTACCAGTGGTGGGCACGGCCTGGGCGCTGGCCTGGGGGGCGCCAGCTTCAGTGCGAGTAGCAGCCGGGGCCACGGGGGCAGCGGCTCCAGTGTCAAGTTTGTCTCCACCACGTCCTCCAGCCGGAAGAGCTACAAGCACTGAAGTGCAGCCTCCCCGTCTCTCACCCCCGCCTGGATCCAACTCCACCGCTGGTCTGGCCTGTCCCAGCCCCGGGATACCTGGGTCCTTCTCCTCCTCCCCTCCACAAGGCTCCCCTGTGCTGTGCGGAAGCTGACCCCAGGTGCAGCCCCCTCCCCTGGCCTGCCAGGCTGTGCTCTGCTAAAGCTGGCTGTCCTTCAAGTTCACATTCAGCCTGGCTTGAGCCTGCCCTCCAGCTCTGCCCTCCTCCACCCCACGCAGAGATGGGGAGTCTGTGTCCCCCAGACCCTCTCAGCAGTTGTCAGCCGCCTGTGTCACGGTGCCTAGAGCTGCCTAGTGAGGTGCTCAGAGCTGGGAGTGAGGGCTCCCCGTCCCCGCTCCCTGGATGTGTCTATTAAATGCATGTGTAATGTGTCTGGCGTCCAGCCCTCTGTTTGGAGCGGTGATGAGCGGTGGTTCTCCTCCTCCAGGCCTCCGCCCACACAAGGGGTGCCCAGAGCCCACCAAGCCTTCCCCCCCCTTTCTTCGGAGCTAAGACGTTCAGGCAGGGCTGGAAGGGACCCGAGCAGAGCTCCTACCAGAGTCAATCCCTCGCAGTCGGCTCCTCCTACCTCCTGCTGGGGGTGCCTTCTTCTGAAGCCCAGGCCCTGGGCAGAGGCTCTGCGCACTCTGTCATGGAGGTGCTGCTGTCCCGCCCCGAAGCAGACTAACTCCAAGGACACTGACGCAGGGTGGGCGGCCCAGCCCTCCACCAGCAAAGGCTTGATTGTTCCCTGACAGCTTCAAACTTGCAGACCAGAGCAGAGAAATAACAGGCCAGGAGAGGAGTTAAAAGTCAGCCCTGGGGGCACTGCTTTCACCAAACAGGCCCATAATTGCAGGCAGTATGAGACACCAGGAAGCTCCCACATTCCTGAGTTTACAGGTCTCCTGGACCCCTCCCATCAGGCCTGAGCCCTGGGGCAGGTGTCCCCCAGAGTGGGAGCGGCCATGTGAGCTTGGAAGGAAGTGGCTTCCATGCCCAGGGTCAAGCTCAGAGCTGGTGGAAGTTCTGAACCTCAGATCTGAGACATAATCATCCAAGGTGAAGGTGCAGGGAGTTAAATGGAGGGGCGAGAGGCCATGAACCAGGACAAGACAATGAATGTAACCCAGGAGGCAACAGATTGAAAGGGTTGGGAGGGGAAAGATGACAGGAAGGAGAGAAGCAACACCGAGGACAGATGTCAAAAATCCCTGGTTCCCGGGGAGGGGAGAAGTAAAGGCCCTGGCGTAGGAGGAGAGGGGACAGGAGTTTGGAGTGAAACTAGAGCTGACCTCTGCCCTGGGGTAGGCCATCATCTCCCCTGAGCAGTGAGGGGCGGTGACCTGCAGGTGACCTGCAGCCACTCCTGGGCGCTCACACCAGCCCCAGCACTCCCTAGCCCTGTGACCTCCCCAGGGTTTCTCACCCAAGAATAACAATAATAGCAACCCCATGGTGCTATTAATTAAATAAGACAGGCAGAAACAGCTACCAGAATAGCTGATCGATAAATGTCAGACTTATCTGCCCTCACGGTGTCATTAGAAGGCTCAGAGGATACAATATCTGCAGCTGCTGCCACGTACCTGGCTCTGACTGAATCCTCAATAAATGGGTGTTTTCTCTGAGTAAGTGACTGCATTGGGAAGGGCGTCCTCAAGGGCTTGGGTGCAGAGTCCAGGACCCTGAGAACCAAGAAGAAAGGAGCAGATGAGAAGCATTGGGAGTGTCCAGGATGTGGCTGAGAACCTGGGTGGGGGGCTCCTGACCCACCTCTGCCCCGGACTGGAATCCCCAGGCCTGGTCCTGCCCTGAGTAGGGTGTTCCCGTGATGATTAGCGGGGCAGGAAAACGGGCTGTGGCCAAACATGCCATTGAGGTGAACTCAACAGAGTGGTCTTTGATCTTCTCCAGCCAAGCCCAGTTCTTGAAAGGGATAAAAGTCTAGAAGTCTTCGGGAGAGCTAGGCTTTGAAGGCTCCTCATCCCTTGACGTTCTCCCTCCTCCGACCCTCTGGCACCAGCTCTCACCATGACCCAACGGTCCTGTGTTACCGTCAAGTCAGGCGGCACTCGCAACTTCAGTGCCTCCTCCTCGGCCAGCTGCCGCCCCAGCTTCAGCTCCATCTCTGTGTCCCAGGGTGGGAAGAGTTTTGGCTGTGGCTTAGGGAGCGGCTTCGGGACCAGGAGCCTCCACAGCCTTGGGGGTAGCAACAGAATCTCCGTCAGCGGGGGCTACCGCTCTAGTCAGACCAGCTTTGGGGGCACTGGCTATGGGTTGGGTTCTGGCAGGATGGGGGGAGTCTATGGCGGGTATGGATTTGGGGGTGGGATGATACCTGGAGCCGGGGGCATCCATGAGGTCACGGTCAACCAGAGCCTCCTGACGCCCCTCCACCTGGAGATCGATCCATCTCTCCAGCGGGTACGGAAGGAGGAGAAGGAGCAGATCAAGACGCTCAACAACAAGTTCGCCTCCTTCATCGACAAGGTGAGAGGCAGGTGGGATCCCTACCGAGAAAGTAGCCGGCTCCCAGGGGATCGCTGCTTTCTATGCCTTCTGGAGGCCCACTGTCACCTGCCCAAGACTTGTGACCCCGGGGGCTGCAGGACTGCCGCCGGGGGGGTGGGGAGGGCTGGGTTTTCCCCCTGTATCGAGTTGGAAGCAGAAAACAGCCATCTCCAGACCCATAGCCACTTGGCCCACTGCAGGGTCATTGCCCTTCTGAGGCACGGAGATCACGCAGGTGGTTCAACATGAGACAGTAAAGAGGGTCAGTCTGGAGGAAGGGGCAGAAGGATGAAAGCTAACAAGTTCAATTCCCAGAAGAGGGCCGGGCCCGTGCCCTCCTGCCATTCCATCTGGGCAAGCCCCTGTGACGGCCCCTAGGGCTCCGGGTCTGTCTAGGGAGCAGGGTAGCTGGCAAGGGAGTCTCTGTGTCTCACACTTTCCTTTAGGTGAGTAGAAAGCGGTGATGTCAGCCTGAGACCCCTGCTGTGTGGCCTGGGGGTCTCCCCAGTTCAGGGGAGAGAAGCAGCTCTGTTCAGTACCTTGTCTGGTTCACATGGGAGCTGACCGTTTTTGCCCAGGCAGAAGCCACCCACCCCTGAGATGTGGAAGAAAGGGCGCTAGACTAAGAGCCACCGAGCAGGCTTCCCTTTCGGTTCTACCTCTGGGAGAGTCACCTAACTTGCAGGGCTCGGGTGAGCTGGACAGATGGACACTCAGGTCCCTGCAGGGCTGCCAGCCTGTGAACTGCCTCGGCATACGAGCCAGATGGCTGAGTGTGCATTCCTAGCCGAGGGGACGGCTGAGGCGGGGGGCCCCAGCCCTGCCACCCACGTCACTGCATGTAGCTTGGGGTGCAGCCACAGATGCAAGATCTCCAGGCGCCAGCTCTGGGGGAATGATTGGGGAGCCCACTTTGCTTTGGGTCATCTGGAGGAGACTCGGGGAATGAGGGGGTGTGACTAGAGGGAACTTGGATCTTGAGTCGCCCACCTGCCTCTGACGACAGAAGAGAAAGCTGGGTGGGCACGTCTGTTGAAGATCTGCGTAGGCCCATGGCCATCGCCAGTTCTTTTCCTCTCTGGGTGGCATCGCTCAGCTACTGCTAGTGGGAGGATGGAGAAGGGTTTTGCACATCCTGAGGCTACCTCCCTGGCCTCAGAGCAGCCGACTGTGATTCCAGAAAACCAAATTAGTGTCTAAGGCCACGAGGAGCCCAAGAGAGAAGAGAAGGGACTTGCACAACTGTCACAGCTGGTGAGGGACTTGGCTGGGACGGTGCCAGGTCCTCACAACATGACTTCAGAGTGACCCATCGGGCATTCCTGGAGTGTGTGGGCAACTAAACCCAGATTCCAAGCCTAGAGAAAGGTCAGGAAGAGAAAGGACAGGTTGAATATTCTGCAAAGAATATCTTGCCCACTTAATGGGACTTTCATTCAAAGCTGTGGTGGTGAAATGTTCTTTCTTTCAGCTGCCACTCATCAGTGTGGCTTGGCTGCTCAGATGGCGTCCAGACCCTCTGGGCCTCCGCGTTTCTCCCCATGCACCGCCTGTCTCTTAACTCTTTCTACTCAGGCGCCTTGGCCAAGGAGAAGATGAGCCTCCGCTTGGATGCCGAGCTCCTGCAGGGCCCCGGCACTGTCGGGGTCCTGTGTCCCCTGAGCCCTGAGCCCCCCAGGAGGCACCAGCATGAAAGCCTTCATGGTCTCCCATCTCTGGCCTGGGCAGGTGCGGTTCCTGGAGCAGCAGAACAAGGTCCTGGAGACCAAGTGGAACCTCCTGCAGGAGCATAAAATCACCAGAACCAACCTTGAGCCCATGTTTGAAGCCTACATCAGCAGCCTGAGGCGCCAGCTCGACTGCCTGGGAGGGGAGCGGACCAGGCTGGAGATGGAGCTGAAGAACATGCAGGACGTGGTGGAGGACTTCAAGAACAAGTGAGTGGACGCCCAGCCGGCCTCCCGGCAAGGTCTGCACCCAGGCTCCGAGGGAGCCTCTGGTTCAGTGGAGAAAGGGATGCACACTCAGGGTACCAAGGTGGAGTCAGAACGAGACAAGGAGGCAGAGGAGGGTCTGGGGGCCTGCGGTCCAGAGCAATGAGGCAGAGGAGGGGCTGACCACAGCTCACGGGTGCACAGGAGCAGGGGACTCGCTGCAGCACTGTCAACTGCAGGGGAGCGAGGCTGAGAGGGCAACTGACCGCCCAGGGCAATTCATGGGCAAAGAATTGAACACGTGGATCTCACATCTGTTCAACTCAGCTCCCACTGCTGACTGACATGACGTTCATGCAACCCAAGATGGGGGCAACAAAAACAAAGGCTCATACTTGCTACCTTCTCTCTGGAACCACACAGACACACACACACACACACACACAGACACACGCACACACCACTAAACATAATAGCATGTGTGTGCCTGATGACACAAACCATTGCTTTATTTGTATTGTTTTCATCTAATTTTAATTATCTTGATCTAAACATAATAAGACTTGATAAAGAATGTTGGTCACTGTTGTATAATGTAGCCAGAGTTTGGGTTTTAGAGCTGTGCCAACATTAGCCACAGATGACTACTTACATGTAATTCATTAAAATTTAAAATTCAACTCCTCAGTCACACCAGCCACCTTCTGACTGCCAATGCAGCATTTCTACCAAACAGAAAGGACTCTTGGACAAGAACACAGAATCTACTCAATGGGTTTAGAATCTTGGTTCAACCCTACCAGCTAACCTAAGGAAAACTAACCTCTCTAAGCTCCAGCTCCTCCTTCTGCTAAAGAGATATCTTAATAGCTTCACTTCATGGTGGGTGGGGGGATGAGAATATTATATTAAAACTTGCATGTAAAATATTTGGTATGGTGCCCAGTGCCTAGTACATACTAAGTTGCTCTTACGTGCTAGCAATTGTTGTTGTATTGCTAGTTAGGTATATAGGTATACTGATGCAGATAGACAAAAGAAGCAAGTGCAAATGAATAACTTATGTTATCTGTGCAAACATGGAATAATAATTTTTCAATCCAAGAAGGCTTCTTGGAGGAGGAGGCTAATGTTCAAGGTTGAGCAAGAAAGAGGCCCAGGGGAGTGAGCTCCTAGGTTGTGGCTGCCAGGCATTAAGTGGTTTGTACATGGTCACGTGATGTTTGGCATCCAGCAGAGAGATTATGAACTGGGGAAGAGAAAACATACTTAGACATTAGGACATATTCATATTTTTTGAATGGCAGTGCGAGGAAACAATAAAGAAAACCACTTCAATTTTCCCAGAGAATCTGGGAGAAGGCAATGCTCAAGTTCAGTGGCGGCCAGGTCCTGCTGGACTATGGAGGCAGTATGAACACAGAAGATATTCTGGTGGTACATACAAGGTGGGATAGTACTTTGCGGTGCCAAAAGAGCAGTAACAGGACGTCTCGTCGGTGGGAAGGACACAAACACAAACCACACCTATCTGGAGCAGCTGAGAGGCTGAGACATACCACGCTTAGGGGGGTTGGGTGGGAAAGAGTCACCCAGAGAAGTGAAACTTCCTTTCCAGAGACCAGTGAGCAGGGACACACCTGTGTGGACCCCTTGGGGCAGAAGAGGAGGGGGTTATTTATGGGAAAACAGAGGCCTGAGAACACCCAGCCGGGCTCCTGCTGGCACAGCTGGGAACGCAAGAACCTGGCATGAGGGTGAGGGCTCCAGGGTACAGGAGCAGGCGAGGCTGGAACTGCCCTCCTCACCCTGTCCTCCAGGCCCATCCTCGCCCCCTTCGCCCGAGTGAGGGCAAGGAAACACGGGTAACACCAGAAGCAGGCATGCCCCTTTAGGGTGTCCAAGCATAAGCCGTGAGAACTGCAACCTCAGAAAGAACGAGGCTGCTCTGTCTGGGGCTTTGGTCTAGCTAGACAGAGATGGTTACATGCTAGCAATTGTTGTTGTATTGCTAATTAGGTATATAGGTATACTGATGCAGATAGACAAAAGAAGCAAGTGCAAATGAATAACTTATGTTATCTGTGCAAACATGGAATAACAATTTTTCAATCCAAGAAGGCTTCTTGGAGGAGGAGGCTAATGTTCAAGGTTGAGCAAGAAAAAGGCCCAGGGGAGTGAGCTCCTAGGTCGTGGGTGTTGATTGGTCTGGGGTGGGGGGGCTGCCTGCAGAGTAGCAATTTCCCAAAGCAGCTCGGGAGATCCCCCCTTGTCTACTCACCTACATTCCCTGCTCTCCGGCCTCACCTCCAGAAACCCCGCTCCTCACACCCCTTCTGGATTCCTCCCACAGGTATGAAGAAGAAATCAACAAACGCACAGTGGCCGAGAATGAGTTTGTGATGCTCAAGAAGGTGAGGAGATGGGGTACTCCCCGCCGACTCCAGTGCAGGCAGCCCCTCAGCTGTGGCAACTGCCGCTGAAGCCAGACCCCGCACACAGGCTGCACATGCAAACCTGTGCACTCTCTAGAAGCAGGTTTCCGTTAGGAGTGAGGAAATTTGGGCTCCGAGAGGTTAAGTAAGTTTCCCAGTGTTGCCCAGGTATCAGAAGTGAGTCTGGATTCAGGATGCCAAGCTCAAGCTGCAAATCACACCCGGCCTTCCTCGGGGGACCCCGGTGCAGAGAGGCCTGGCCAAGAGGCCTCAGCCTGGGCCGAGCGTGCAGGACGTCCCATCAGGCTCAAGAAGCCAGAGGCAGGCCAGGGATCGGCCCCTGGAGTTATGGCTTCATGGGGACCGGCAGCGGGAGGGGACGGCCAGGTACCGAGGAGCTCTTCCCAGTTGATGAGTGGGTAGGTGTTTCCCTGGCAGCCCTGGCCCACAGCCGGGACCCCTGCAAGTTTACCCCATAGCCTAGAAGACAAAACTGAAGCTCTCCCGCTGAATGCAGAGCCAGAGGGCGGGTGGCCCCAGGAGCAGCACTGCAGTGACAGCGGGTTATGTCCCCAGGACGTGGACGCCGCCTACATGAGCAAGGTGGAGCTGGAGGCCAAGGTGGACGCCATAATGGACGAGATCAACTTCCTGAGAGCTTTCTACGAGGCGGTAAACAGAGGGGCTGGCGGCTGGAGGGGCCTCAACTGGGCATGGTGTCAGCTGCCTCCTTCCCGTTCTTCTTTCTGCACCTCACCCCACCCCCAGCTATAATTCCTAGTGCAGGTGCAGTCTCCCCACCTCAGGAATAAATGAGGTTCCCTAGAGCAGCTGTTGAGTCAGGCCAGCTGAGAAATTTGACTTTGACCACCTGGACCAAGCGTGTCTGTTGGTCAGGCGAAAACAAAAAACTGGCAGCTGTTGAGTTTTGCGGGATTCCCGTAAGCTCTCTGGCTCGCCCAGGGTCGTTCGCCTGCTGCTCTCCTGGAGTGACTGCAGGTGACTCGCTTGCACGGACGGCGTGGCGACAGGCACCGGCCCACGCCCTGGCAGACAGGTCTGACAGCGCCTCTGTGTGCCAGATGCTGCTCTGAGGCCTCAGGAGAAGCAGTGGAGCGTGGACCTTCCACTGCATGGGAGCCCGGCGGCACAGGAACAGTCAAACTAGACCCCTGCAGGCACCGTAGGGGAGGGGGGAACCCACACCTGGAGCAATGGAACGCAGGGTGGGGGCGGTGAGACGTCAAGAGAAGCCTGAAGGCACTGAGGACAGAAGAAAGGTCAGGGCCATGGAGCGTCCCTCCTGTTTGGAGCTTCTCAGGAAATATGGTTCCTTTGGACATTATCCCTCCTGGCCAGACCTCCATCTTGGCCTCTTTCTCCAAGCTGGGGATGGCCAGGCTCCAGGCAGGATGAGCAGGCACAAATGCCCCAAGTGTCCTGGATTGCTGGGAGGAACCAAGGTGCTGGAGGAGAGTGCGGAGGAGAGGTGGGAGCCACCAGGTAGAGGGAGCGGGGCTCGTAGGTCTCGGGCAGCCTGGCTAGCTCAGGTGACAGGCCCGTGCTTAGGGCCTGGCTCTGTCTTTGGACCATTTGGGTGACCAGTCACAGCCCATGTGGAGCGAAGAGGCTTCCTTCTCTCTGTTTCTTCACCTCAATGCTGACACCTCTGTGGTGCTGGCTCCTAATTCAGCACAGACAGCCCAGCAAGCCTCAGCTTCCCAGAAAACATGTCAGGAAAACAAATAAACCACAGCATGGCAACCTCAAATTGTCCTTAAAGCAGGAAATGTGTGACCCGACCATTCATCAAGAAAGGAAAGGGCTATTTTTAGGCTTGCTTTGGGGCAGTGAGTCTCAAGCTTTGCAGCATGCCAGGGTCTTGCCAGAAAACCAGTTCTCATCAATAAATCTAGGATGGGCCCACTTGCGGCTCTTCAGCCCAGCTCCAGACGCTCTCATCTGGGCCATTTTACGAGCCGCTGCTCTGTGATTCTGAAAAGCGGTCAGGAACAAATTAGCCGTGGCTTACTGCTTCGGAAACCACCTGATCGGGTGTGAAGCCATTCCAGGCGCAGATGAAGCTCGGGAAGCATGACTGGTCCCTCTGAGATGCTCTCCAGGCTGCTGCCCAGAGCCAAGACTTGAGTTTTTGGTCCCCTTTCTGCTGCTTTGAGCCAGTTTCCATTTGCAGTACCTGAGCAGCAGGGAGGAGCAAGATTGGAAATGGGCCTGGCTTGGGGCAGAGATTTCTGGCTCCTTCTAACTCAGTTTCCTTTCACAAGAGTTCTTTATTTGGTGTGAAAGACCGTGTTTTCTCAGACAGATGACATGACAGCACTGACAGGTCATAGCAAGGTGTATTGCTTCATTGTCGCAGGGCCTTCTAGAAAAATCTGGCTGCTGGGACTGTTGTCTGGGTGCAGAGGAGCTGATGGCAAAGAATGGTGTAAACTCAGTGACTCTCTCATGTCCTTCCTGGCTCTTTCAGACCTAACCAATATGTTCCCCAGTGTAAGTGAGGCCCTCACTGTCAAGGTCTGTTTGGGGGGCCTGCCATAGTGTCCCAACATGAACACACGCATGCACGCGCGCGCATGAGCACACACACACACACACACTTAACTCCCATCTGGGCCCCTTCACAGGAGCTGGCTCAGCTTCAGGCTCAGATCTCTGAGACGTCCGTGATCCTCTCCATGGACAACAACCGCAAGCTGGACCTGGACAGCATCATCTCCGAGGTCAAGGCCCAGTATGAGGACATCGCCAACCGCAGCCGGGCCGAGGCAGAGTCCTGGTACCAGACCAAGGTGAGGTGTCAAGGTCAAGTTTATAAAACAGTAGTAGAGAACTGGAATTTCAAAGACAAATTAGATAGGAGCCTTGACTCTTAGGCATCCAGTCTGATGGGGTTGAAGGGATCTGAGATCAGCTCGGGGCTTACACTCTGACCTCAGTACTCCTCAGGCTGTACCCCGGGACCTGGGGGAAAGTCTGATGATGGTGGGAGGTGGCCCGTCCTTCTGCCAGGACGAGGATGGACATGCCTCCAGTGCTCTGTAGAAGAGAGCTGCAGGGCAGCTGGACAGTACTGGACATCAGTGCTGGCAGGAGCTAGGGGAACAAGAGAAAGGAGCTGGAACTGGCCAGGGCAGAGCGGCTGGAGGGCAAGAGCTCCTTGTGGCACATCTGGGCCACAGAACGAGATTTTCCCAGTTAGACCAAGCACTCTGAGCTTGGGGACCTAAGATGAGCTCAGGGAGTCAAGGAAAACAAATGTGAAAGAGCGTAAAACGTAGGGAGTGACAGGCACCCCCAGTCTGATGCTGAGGTTGTGAGGGTGAGATGCCTGGGATCAAGAGAGGGAAGAAAGACTAGATCCAGGGAGAAGGTTCTGGCTATGGGGTGGCGCCCAGGGACAAGGAGAATGTGGCAGGGCCAAGAGGCAATGTGGGTGGACTTGATGGAGAGTGCGGGCCAAAGGGAGGCCCCTCCATGCAGCGTATGGGAAGACTGAGGAGCCCTGGAAGCCACTGCCTGCCTGTCCCTACCTCCCGCTTCTCTGTCCCCCCAGTATGAGGAGCTGCAGCGGTCTGCTGGCCAGCACGGGGATGACCTCCGCACCACCAAGATGGAGATCTCCGAGCTGAACAGGATGATACAGAGACTGCGCTCTGAGATTGAGAACCTGAAGAAGCAGGTCAGGCTGAGCCCCCAGAGCTTGTCCGACCCATGCCCCCACACCCAGGCAGACCTGGGTCTGGCCCTAACTCAGCCCATGCAGAGAAGTGGCTGTGCAGGACTGTCAGTGTCCAGCTGCCCCACCAGGGACACCGGGACCGTCCTCTGGGGACCCGCCCAACACCAGTCCCTCTAGGAAAGTTCTGTCCTCTGGAGGGATGAAGGCAAATCTTGACTTGTTCAGTCCTTACTATCCAGAGAAGTCCAGCATTGAGAAAGGACACCCCAAACCATGTTCTCTATCCTGGCTAAGCCTCAAATGATCCAAGGGGAGGACTGGTCAGTCTTTCTTTTTAATGATGATGGCGCGCCAGTGTTCTGTGCGTGCAATCCACTTCGGGAAACTCTTCCACAGTTTTTACCTAAAATGCACATCTTTCTGTATTTTCTGTACACTACTTCACAAACCCCTGTCCCCCCGCAGTGCTCCACTATCCAGGCCTCCATCGCCGACGCCGAGCAACGTGGGGAGCTGGCCCTCAAGGACGCCAGGAGCAAGCTGGCAGAACTGGAAGACGCCCTGCAGAAGGCCAAGCAGGACATGGCCCGCATGCTGCGTGAGTACCAGGAGCTCATGAACGTGAAGCTGGCCTTGGACATGGAGATCGCCACCTACAGGAAGCTGCTGGAAGGCGAGGAGTGCAGGTGAGCAGGCTGCCAGAGGCCATGGGCTCAAGAGAGCAATGCCACAGGCCAGGGAGAAATACCTAGGGCAGGAAGGGGGTGGAAACGCGAAGGTCCCACCCCATCCCTGTTAGACCCGGGGCAGGGGACCAGAGTGAAGGTGTCAGGAAAGGTGGTCCCTGGAAGGTGGTGACAGCGCCGCTTCTGTCCAGGCCCGGTGGCAAATGAGGCCACTCTCGGGGCAAGCCCCAGGCATTCCAAGTTTGCCCAGAGAGACCTGCAGTCTCACTACCTAGTTAGCGGTGCCCCTCTCCCCACTTCTCTGTGTTTTTTGACTTGACCTTCTTCTAGAAGACCCCCCACACTCACATTAGCTTCCTGAAACTAATGGGGTAAATGAAAAGCCCTTTTAGCAAGTGCCCCACAGACAGTAAACACTCCGTGCTAATGACTTTTTCTTTTAAGATTTTATTTATTTATACACACAAGAACTGGGGTGCAGGCCAGAGGTGTGGGAGTGAGAGGATTCACCAGAGACAGAACAGGGAGCAGAACAGGCAGACCTACCGAAACACACTGCTGAGGAGAGCAGCGGGCCAGGCAGGAGAGGTCTGCTGTGCCATGTGGGTCCCCTCCCTCCCTGGGAATTGAACTCGTGCTGCAGTGGCTATGGATGCTTCATAGTGCGGTGCTTAACCCGCTGCGCCACCAGGGAGGCCCTTGTGCTGATGGCTTTAAATACATAGAGCCCAGGGCATTTAGCTTCTCAGCAACTGAAATGTCTTTCTCTCCCTTACCTGCCACAGACTCACTGGAGAAGGTGTCGGACCGGTGAACATCTGTGAGTAAATGTCTTGGGCTGATGGATGACAGGGAGGTAGTAGAGAAGAGGGAAGCTGAGACGCCACTTACAAGGGCAATAAAATGAACTAGCTGGACCTGAACACCAGTGAGACCCTCTTGGAAGGCCTGTGGACTCCGCTTTTTGGCTCCTCCTCCCAGTGCGGTCAGGAGAGACTTATTTTGACCTCCTTACCCCCAGGAGGGGGGTCCAGAGGACCCCAGTAGCAGAACGATGGTCCCCAGTCTGAAAGCTGACTTCTCAGCTAGTTCTGACATGAATTCAAACTAATACAACTAATAAGTGGTTATGAAACAGGATAAGTGTAAAACAAATTTATAATGGAAATAAAACCATCCAACGGGCAGCGCATAGACCGGCCTGGCTTGGCCTCTGCCCAGGAAGATTCCAGCTCACGGCTGATGTAGCAGGGCTGAGGGGCTGTTAAAAAGCTTGGCATCTGGGGGGCCATTCAGGGAGCTTTGGTGACAAACCACATGAGGGAGGCTGGAGAACTGGGCTGGGGTCTCCATGTCCAAGGCAGAGGAACGCTTCATCTGGAGAAAGGACACTGAGAGGGGAGGCCAGAGGCACTTCAAATACTTGGCAGGCTGTGGAAGGCAATATGTGAGGTAGTGAGCATCCCGTCACTTGAGGTATTTGAGCAGAAACTAAATGATGGCCTCTGGCTGGTGCAGTAGAAGGACCCCAGTTGTACTCCTGGGGGAGGTTCATTTGGATGGCTTTCGGGCCCCCTCCAACATGGGGTCCATGGTCCCCTCACTGTAGGTGAGGCCTCATGCACCATCCCATAGGAGAAGCCCTGGTGCGGGTGCGAGATGCCCGAGCATGGCAGCCTCGGTTGCCAGTTGCCAGCAGGTGTGATGTGGGGCGTGCCACTTGATCTCTTGCACCTCCACTTCACCCTCCTAAAATGGGTGGGGGTGCACCATGACCATAGCAATGGTGTCCCCCCAGGCCTATCAGCACCAGTGTGGTCACAGCTGTGGAGTGCTTTGAAAACTGTGATCTCCGATGCAGACATGCACGCTGAGGCAGGGCGTGGGGACGCCAGTCTGCCCTGGGGACCCTCTCTGACCCTGGTCCCAGGGCTGAGGAACCTCCTGCCCCCTGAGGAGGTGTGGAGGAGCCACAGGGCTCGGAAATGGAGGTGCCCGCCAGCATGTCCTGTGCCTTCTCTCCGCAGCGGTGGTCTCCTCCGGGGGCTCGGGCTACAGCGGGGGCAGTGGCCTCTGCATGGGCGGAAGCGGCTACAGCAGCAGCGTCTGCTATGGCGGCAGCAGCAGCGGCGGCGGCGGCAGCGGCTTCAGCTCCTCCAGCAGCCGGAACATGGGCAGCAGCTCCAGCATACGCATCATGTCCAAGACGTCGACCTCCAAGAAGAGCTACAGGAGCTAGAGCGCCTCCCCAGCGTGGCCACTGCCCCCTGCACCCCCAACCCCAAGGCCTGCCGCTTTGCTGACACATATCCCCCCATGCACAAAAGCAACAGCAGGAGGCCCAGAGGCCAGCTTGTCCGCCCCTCTGCCCCTGGACAGGTCCCCACGGAGGCACTCGCTCGCGCAGGCCAGAACTCCTGCAGGCCACAGGCGTCCACGCCAGCCGCTCTGGGCCAGGACTCGACCCTTCAGGGGCTCCCAGGGAGGGGTGTGGTCGGGTCTCCTATCTGACCCAGATCCCCGCAGTCACAGTCCTTCACGGGGGGTTTAGATTGATGACAGAGAAGTGAAGCGCAGTCCAGACAGCAGGTTCCGCATGTCCCCCTGCCCGCCTCAGACAGGACACTCCCCCCAGCCCCAGACCGGGAATCACCACAAGCCCTGCCCACACACTGCCGCCAGCCACTTTCCTGATGCCTGTCCCCAGCAGAGCATTTGAATGAGAAGCCAGCCCTCCTCAAAATATTGCCAATTCTTAAGCATTCCTTCTAGAACGGAAAGATTTTAGTAAGAACCCAAGAGTTCCTTGTGGTCTGGGGACCACACACTGCTGGATGGTTCACAGCCAAGCTTCTCCAAATCTGCAGCGTGTACGCCAGATTAGACGTCCAGCCCAGCCCAGCGAGGGTCGCAGGTGCTGGAGAGGCTGAGGGAGGCAGCAGCGCCAGCCACAGACCCTGCCGGCCTCTTTTGGAACTGCCCTGGAGAAGCTTCCCGCCCGCTCACCCTGCAGGCTCTGTCCCCTGCGCCAGCCCTGTCTCCTTTGTCCCGGCATGCCCTTTCCACTTTCTCTTTCGCCCACTGCTTCTTGTGCTCCTGCTCTTGAGCCCCGGGTCCCTCTCTACTTCCTGCTCTGAGCGCCTTTAGCACTCGCCCTTCCTCCTCTCCTGAGCTCCCCTTCCGCAGTCTGGTTCCTGAGCTCTCCTGACTTCCTGTCCTTCACCTCCCTGGCCCTGAGCTGCCTGTGGTGTGGATTTGCTGTCTCCAGCCCCAGCGAGGACACCAAGCTCCTGCTCCCCAGGGATGGCCAGGCAAGCAGACCCTGGTCCTCCCTGGTGGAGGGGACACGGCCGTCCAAGGAAGACACCCCCTGGGGGTGGGACAGGGCAGGGGCAGGTGCAGGATCTCCCTGGGGCTGGCCTTACAGGGTGACTCCGGGTAGTCTGAAGAGTTAACCTCAGGGCACCTGCCAGTCCTCCTCAGCACACCCGAGGTACCCAAGGGCAGGCGGCGACCAGCCGCGCTCTGGCTCTACTGAGATGTGGGGAGAGCGGCTGCTTCAGAGAAGGTCTCTGCCCTGACCGTGACAGCCCCCCTGAGCTGCTGCTCCTAGGCCTGCTGTTTCCCGAAATAGCTTCAATAAAATGGCGCTGAGCTCTCTGATCTTGACTGTGTCCTACCGACCCCTGGGGGCAAGCTAGGGACTGGGTTTCTCAGGGAATGAATGAATGTCTTCCACCTGCAACAAATCCAGTCACCCTGCCCTGCGCCCCCAAGCTCCGGCCTTGGGCTTCCAGGAGGCCCAGAAACCACCCTCTGACCTGGGCGTGGCGGGGATGCCCCAGCCCCTGTCCTCACAGGTCTGCGCAGCGCCTCGCTCTGGCAGGCTCCGGCCTCTGGTGCGACCGCTCAGCGTTAGTCACCCCCACCCCATCTCCTGAGGCCACCTCTGTGGCAATAGAGAGCCCCCTTCCCTGACACTGAGAAAGGGGCCCTGCCCTACCTCTGCCTCCCATCCCGCCGTGGTGCCCCCTCCCCAAGCCCCCTCTTGCCGCTCCAGCATTCTGGCTGGGCCCCAAAGTCAGAACCACAGAAGGGACACTCGGACTGAGAATTCCTGAGCACAGGAGCCATTTGTGTTTCAGGCTGCTGGGGAAACTGAGGAACAGAGGAGCCACAATGCATATTGGCATATGACCCCCAATTCCTGAGCTAGGTTTCTCCCCACAGTAAGGTTGGAGAGAAAAGGACAGAAACGGACAAGTTGTGTGACATCAGGGAGCTTCTTAGCTGCTCCGCTCCCCACATACCTTATTCGTGAAGTGGAAATGACGCCTTGGTGTCCCTGAGAAACTGAATGAAGTGACGGTGTACAGACCCTTTACGGTCCCAGCACACAACAAGCGCACAGCGGTGTTGCAGTGTCACTACTATCGCCTTGATTTCGACCCGCAGAGTCCTGTGTGGAAGGGAAAGACTAGCCAGCCACGGAGGAGGCGCCGCTGATGGGACCGATGGGGGTGGAGGGGAGCAGAGGCAGAGTCTGACCTGAGGGCTGGGAGAAAGCCTGAACCCCACATCTACCTGAACTGTTCCTGAAAGCAACAATGGGCCCCACAAATATACTCGGGCCAAGCTGGCCGTATCAACCTCAGAGAGGTTCTAGAAGGGAAGGGAACAGAGAGGAGGAGCCCGGATCTGAGGGCTGAAATCAACACTTGTTTGGGGGCCCAAAGAGTCAAGGCGAGTTCCCTTTCTCTCCTCTCACGCACAAGCCTTCTCCTCCTGAGTCTCTGCCATGGAGCCCTCGTGGGGCGGGGAGAGCAGCGCCAGAGCCCAGACCTCACCGGCCTGAGGACGGGGAGGGCCCGTCCTGCTTAGGGAGGCTTGTCCCACCTTAAAGTCTTCTCCCTGGAAAATTCTAGGCCCTCTAGGATCCCGTGGATCCCAGGGTCTGAGCACCTTCAAAAAACATAAAAACAGCCTTGGGAGCGAGCACGTCCTCAAGCACTTCTAATTGGCCTCTAATCCCAGGCCAGCCAAGATATATAATTCCTGCCCCCTCTTACGAAATGGCATAAAGTCCCAACTCTCCCTTTCCTTGAGGCCGAGTCACTGAATACAACAAACGCATCTGCCTGGTTGGCCCCTTTCATCACCCCCATAAACAAGGAAGGGGGACAAATGGGATTTTTATAGGGCCCACCAGCTCTGACCATTGGCTCCTTCTCTTTGCTCTTTGCTACCCTAATTATCGACCCTGGTACTTAGCAGTTGCCAATATCCCAAGCTCATAAAACTGATTTAATGGTGATTTAGAGTTTGACCCAGCTCAGTTCCCCATCCCCTTCAGATAAAAGGGTGGAGGCCGAGCTGACTTGATAATTCCAGCCTCCCCGCCAGGGCGCCATCTCTCTGCCTCCCTCTCCTGCCATGTCGTGCCGCTCCTTCCAGCAGGGCTCCAGAAGCTTCAGCTCCTGCTCGGCCATCCTGCCCCGGACGGTCACCCACTATGCAGTGAGCAAGGGGCTGTGCCGGCCTGGGGGTGGAGGCGGCCTCAGAGCCCTGGGCTGCCTTGGCTCCCGGAGCCTGTGTAATGTGGGCTTCGGGAGGCCCCGAGTGGCCTCCAGGTGTGGCCTGCCTGGCTTTGGGTACAGAGTGGGGGCCACCTGTGGCCCTGCTGCCTGCATCACCCCCGTCACCATTAACGAGAGCCTGCTGGTCCCGCTGGACCTAGAGATCGACCCGACTGTGCAGAGGGTGAAGAGGGATGAGAAGGAGCAGATCAAGTGCCTCAACAACCGCTTCGTGTCATTCATCAATAAGGTAAGAGGCCGGGCGGCGGTCCAGGGACTGGGGTGCAGAGAGCAACCTGGTGTCTGGTGCAGGGGACCAGGAAGAGATGGACGATAGAGAAACCACGGCTGATCGGCTGCCTCCTCTGTGCCCCACAATGACTTGCCGTTGAAAGCTTAGTTAGATCAGGCTCAGCATGGACGTCTCTGTTTGGCAGTCCTACTTCCTTAGATACGTCGTCTCTCTGTCGGGACGCCTCTGACAGACTCCACCAAGGCCATGCGCCTTCCAAAGGCGTAAGAGACTCTGAGTGGAAGAACCAAAGAGGCAGAGAACTACTCCTCTGAGGAGGCTGCCTTCTTAGTGCTGACCTGGGGCAAGACCCTGGCTCAGAGATGGGGTGGGTGCTGGGACCTGGAAGTTTCCATCAGCCTAGGCCTAGAGTGAGGGAAAGGGGGGGTGCAGTCAGAGCTGGGGGTGCAGGCGGCATTGACCAAAGTCTCACCTCTGCCAGTCCCAGAGGCGCAGCTCTGAAAGGCTGCAGGGAAGGGCAAGGGGTCACCCTCAGGACCTGTTCCCACACCACAGGGGTCTTAGAGGAAGCAGGATTCTTGCCAAGGGCGGAGTCATTGTTTCTGGTGTCCGGAGTGTTTGGGCAAGGCGACGGGGCCCACTGAGTGGGGTCGGCTCCACTGTGCTGCCTTAAAGCCAGTGCGGCTCAGCTCCAGTGACCCGACAGGGCTGTGCAGAGGACGGCCGGAGAACCAGAAGAGGTGGCGTATGCAGCGTGATCCACAAAGGAACTTCAGTGCTCCAAGTGCAGTTTTATTCTTAAGTCTCATGACCTTCTAATCGTGAAGTCATTCCAGCAACACAGCCTCCACCACTGTGTCCCACCACCTTCTGTGATGTGGCCGCAGATTTCGCTGCCTCCCGAGTTTTCTTAAGCGACAGTGCATGGTAGAGGGATGCCCAGGGCGGGCGAGGACTAGGGAGCTTGTGCCCTCTGCCAGTGTCTCCTGGTGACAGCCGTCAGCTCCTCAGCTTCTCCTGCACTTGGTGCCCAAGGCAGGAGGATGGAGGTGGGACAGTGGGACTGTGTCTGGACCCAGTCAGGCAGGATGAAGAGTGGCGTCCTAGGACGAAGCCCCAGGCCCGCCCTCCCTCCGCTGTAACTAAAGAAAGGCCCGCATTCTAAGGCAGCCTCACAGATGGAAATTGTCAAGGTGTTTCCACGCACAACCCCAAGTAGGAGCTTTAAGAAACCGAGTGAGGCTTGGAGGGACAGTGGCTGGGCCCCATTTACAAGGCCAGCAGGAGACAGGCAGGCCTGGAGGGCGAGAAGGTGGGCCTGCCAAGGCTTCTAGGGAAATGCTCTTTCCACTGCATGTGCCACCCAGCAGAGGCGATAAAAAGACGCGTATGCTCAGGCCAGTCCACTCGGGCCCTAGTCCTTGTAGCCTCAGCCACTGCTGAGGGCTCTTGAGGAAGAGCACAGAGCTTCTCCGCTGCTGCTACCCACCGTCCGCTCTCCCCAAACCGCGGCCCCTGGGGCCCTACTGCCCAGGACATCCCGCTCTTGTGCAGGTCCGCTTCCTCGAGCAGAAGAACAAGCTCCTGGAGACCAAGTGGAACTTCATGCAGCAGCAGAGGTGCTGCCAGAGCAACATGGAGCCCCTCTTCGAGACCTACATCGGCGCCCTGCGCAGGCAGCTGGACTGCGTGGCCGGGGACCGTGCCCGGCTGGAGGCCGAGCTCTGCAGCCTGCAGGGCTCCCTGGAGAGCTACAAGAAAAAGTGAGTCTGCTCAGTCCCCGCCCCAGCGGGGACCCTGGGCGAGCCCCCCAGACGGTCTGGGCATCAGGCTCGCCGCCTATAAAACGGGAAGCTGAACCTTGGTCCTCGTCACGGCAAAATAAGTAGGAGGGAGGATGTAGGTTGGGCCTCTAGGAGACTGGCTATTTCTGCACAGTAGATGCTCCGAAATCCTGTGTGTCTCTTCCTCTCCCTCTTAGCAGCATCTTGGCGCCAGGCGGAGTCAAACAGACCCCACATCTCTCTCTCCCTGACTTCTGGCCCCCCTCCTGTCACCACTGGAGACTTCACCCCTCCTCCCTCCACAGCCCTCTGTCTCCTGGCCCCTTCCCCTGGTCTTGGTGGTTAGGGGCGTGTAGCTGGCTAGACTTGCCCTCCCCTTGGGCCACTCCAAGAGCCTGGCTCACGGCAGAGGAGGGGCTGGGCATGTTGATGAAGAGCTTCCGGGCTAACTGGTGCGGCGCTGGCGAGAGGCTGAGGCCCAAATAAGTCATCCTGGTGGGTCCGCTCAGGCCAGGGCCCGTGGGAGCACAGGCTGCCAGGAGAAGGTTGACAGAGGCGCATGGGAACAACTCGACAGTGCTGGCGGCAAGGCCCAGAGGGTTGCGGGTTGGTGAGGTCCCCACGAGGGGAAGTCACACTGAGGGCCAGCCACACGCGACTCAGTGCCAGCTGCTCTGCGGGGCGGCCCGGTCATCACAGAGGTGGAGAAGGCTGGCTCCTCAAGACGCCCTCGTCCAGCAAGCGCAGGCCTCCAAGCGCTCCACCAACAGCGGCAGCACCACCCAGGGGAGAGCAGGCAGCACCCTAACAAAGAGAGCAAGCAGAAGGGGCCCAGGAAGGCTTCCTGCCATTCGGTTGGGACCTTAGGGGATGTCTTATACCAGTTGCTTCTTATTAAAAGGGGATTCAGCATAGACCCTAGCCAAGGGAGAAGGACAGGTGACAAGGAGGGGCCACAGTGTGAAAAGTGAGAGCAGACAACTCGAGGGGAGATGTGGAGAGACGTGGGCGGCCAGGGAGGTGGGGCCAGTGCCCCGGGGGAGCAGTGGCACTCAGGCGTGACACACAAGTTGGCATGGTTTGCAGCTCAAGATGAGGGCTTTGGATTTTAAAAGTGGAGCAATAGGAGAAGGATGAGATCAAATGTCTTTGAGCATTACTAACCGAGAGTGCGTAAGCACACACAGGTGCCTGGCCCTGGCTGGTGCTTTGCAGGTACTAACTCACGTGATATGCTAACTCACAACTGCCCTGAGAGGCATGATCAGCGTTAGCCTCAGTCTACAGGTGATGAAACTGAGACAGAGAGGCCAAGTCACTTACCCAAAGCCACTCACTAGCATGTGACAGAGCCTGGTTTGCCCAGGCAGTGGGCTCCAGGGCCTGGCGCCCTGCTGCAGCAGTTAGGCTGGAAAAAGGAAGGGTGGGCATCAGGAAGCTTGAGGAGCTTTTAATGGCTCAATTTCATCTTGAGACTGAGTCACTCAGGCCGGACCAAAGCCCCTGACCCTGATTCCGCTGCCTTGGGGAGAGTGAGTGGGCGAGGAGCTCCCGTGGGGCCTCCAGGAAATAGCTGGGCGGGCTGTAGGGGCCTGGTAAAGTGGGTAATTGCTACCTCTGCATCTGAGCTGCAGGTATAGACCGGGCTCAGAAGTCTCCTGGTCTGGGGGGACCCAGGCCAGCTGGGAGATGATCAGTGACTGAAGCCGCCACTCACAACAACACAGAACTAAGACAGCTGCGCCAACAGCGGGCGGCCGGCTTCTCTCCGCCTCTCCAGAAGAAACCACTAGGTGGAGGGGACTTCCTTAGCAGCAAGACAGAATAAAGGCCAGCCTTCAGAAGGACTTCCGCAGGACACCTGATCGCAGGAACAGGCTAGGAGGCGTGGGAGGAGCAACCCTGCCTAGTGACTAACGACAGGCCGTGATAATGACCATCTGTCTTGAGCGGCTGGAATAGTGCCGAGACAGGCCGCAGCTGGCAGCTTCTCGGGGCACAGTCAGCACCAGGCAGGCCTGCCCCTTCCCTCAGGCCTGATACCAGGGTCCTTCGGAACCCCACGAGCTGAACTGACGTTTTCGCCCTGCCCATCCCGCAGATACGAGGAGGAGCTCTCCCTGAGGCCCTGTGCTGAGAATGAGTTTGTGGCCTTGAAGAAGGTGAGGGGGGACGGCATCGGGAGGGCGGGAGTCGCCCGAGCTGGCCCGGCTGGCCCCGGGACACCCCGTCCCTCGGCGTGTCCAAGTGTGCCTGCTGCCCACCCTCCCCGAGACGCAGCCTCGCGCCCTTCAGGCCTCCTTACGGGCTGGGACTGAGGAAGACCAGCCCCTGCAGTGACTAACCTGGCCACCACCGCCTAACTTCTTGGGCCCAAAGCTGGTGGAGTCTGTCTCTCCCTGCACGAGTTGCTGTAGGAGTGACTAATGCCAATTCCAAAGCCAAACAGACTCTGATTCAAATCCCAACAGATGACGATTGCTTCTCTGCCTTTTGCTTAAGATCAAGTGCAAATCCCAACAGATGAAAACAGTCTCGAGAAGCCCCAGAGAGATCAGACTCCGGGTGTTCTCTGCCCACAAAGTGAGCACTGACAGGCTGCATCTGAGGCTTTCTTAAACCCCACTCTCCTAAGGCCCTTCCCCAGCAGAGGGCCAGGCCAGGGATGGGGCCCCAGGACTGGGGACCGCCCCACCCTCCTTGGCCTTGTCACCCTTCACCTCCATATGAGCTTAAGTGAGGAAAGGTGGGTCTCACCTCTGTCACCTGGCACTAGCTTGCCTGGGAGATAGCTGGGTTGGGGAGAGGGTGCAGGGGCCTTGCACATCCCTACAGCCCGGGTCATGGTTCTGTCTCTTCTGGCTGCAGGACGTGGACACAGCCTTCCTCATGAAGGCTGACCTGGAGACCAACGTGGAGGCTCTGGTCCAGGAGATCGACTTCCTAAAAGGCCTGTATGAGGAGGTAACCGAGGCCAACTGCCCACCTAGCAGTCGGTCAAGGGTTGATTCCCTGGGGCCCTGGGTGGGAAGCTCCTGCCTGGGGGAATGTTTCCGGGCATGGCAACTTAAAAGTGAACAAAGAAATCAACACAGCCCTCAAGCAGCTAGACACCTGAAGCCAGCTGCCCCAGACCTTGGCTCTCCCGGTCACTGTACCTGGAGGGTGGGGACAGGTGCAGGCTGGCGACTGAAAGGCCAGGACAACTCTGACAAAGTCCTGTGTGAATCTGCGCTGAGAAGGCCAGAGGGCCTTGCCTTCTCCCCCACTCGCTCCCCCTTTATCCTCCAAGAGCTCAATGTCCTCAGCCCCCATCCCCTCCCCAGGAGATCTGCCTGCTCCAGTCTCAGATCTCAGAGACCTCGGTCATTGTCAAGATGGACAACAGCCGGGAGCTGGACGTGGACGGCATCATCGCCGAGATCAAGGCTCAATATGATGAAATCGCCAGCCGCAGCAAAGCCGAAGCCGAGGCCTGGTACCAGTGCCGGGTGAGGCCTGGGTGGGGCAGGGGACCCCAAGCCCACATGCCCCAGGAAGTGGGTGAGGAGATAATAAGGGCCCTGCCATGCCACAGCAACAGGGGACCTCATAAACCCAAGCCCTGTTGTTTCTGCCAGGTCCCTGCAGAGCATGTGGGAGGGGACCCCACAGACAGCCCAGACCTGTCATCAGGGTGCCAGGGTGCCCCAGCTTTATTAACCCAGAGACTCACTGGTGATGTTCCTCTGAGCAGCACTCAAGGAACACTAATTGGCAGTGATGGAAGAGGGCCCTGGGCTGCCGGGCTGGGGAGGTGGCTAATGTCATGGAGTGGTTATTGGTGGAGGAGCAGAAACAGTGATTAAGGCCGCTCCAGACTTAGGTAATTAGGGGCCTACTGGGAGGGCAGTTGGTTCCCCCAAAGGCAATTTGATTTAACAAATATTATCATCCCAGTCTTCAACCTGTCCATGGAAGTCACTGTACGTGCATTCACTCCCTCCCTCGCTTACTCAACAACTCTTTATGGATCCTCCATCATGGGCCAGGCACAGTGCCAGGCTGAGCTCCTGCAGGGAGCAGAGCGGATAGCAGTCCTTGGTTCATGTCACCTTCCTTCTGAAGGCAGGAGCAGGGAAGGGAAAGGCCACAGACAAGACAAGTGCGGCAGGTGTACGTTAGATGATGAGCTGCGCTAGGCAGAAAACAAATCAGCGTGAAATGCAGGCACTATCGTGGACTCTGGTCTTACGCAGGGTGGCCCGGGCCTTACTGGGTGCAGGGCAATGACTCAGCATCAGACCATCCCTGTGCTTAAGATGGTTACAGCCATGGGGAGAGAGACAAGCAACTAGGCAGAGATGCGAGGTCCAGAAGGTGATTGATGGGGTCGAGCATCGAGCAGCAGCCAAGGGGCAGAGGCATGGCCTTAAGTCCAGAACGCCAAGGCCAAGTAGAACCTGGGGGGAGGGTGGTCCCCCTGAGGGGCAGAGGAGCAGTGAAGCCCGACAGCAGGTGCTCAGTGTGTGGCCCCATGGAGAGCTGCTTGCAGAGAGGGGCGGGGTCAGACCGAGGCAGATCTGGGAGCTGTGCTGAGTACAAGGCCCTTTTTGCTGAAGGCGATGGGTACCATACTCCGGGCAGCCCCAGCCCACTGTCCGGAGATCCACAGTGGTCACAGGTATCAGGCCCGATGACCCAGTCTGCGGCCCATCCATAGCCAGTCTTCACCCTGGCTGGCCCTTCCCTGGGTGGTCTGCACTACCTATCAGTCAGGTGGGCTCTGGGAAAGTGACCTCAGTTTCCCCTCCGCCTAGCTCAAATTGACTGAATTAGATACAATCCTCTGTTGCATAAGAGTTGTGTTTATCTGTAGGACAAGAAATCAGAAAAAGTTCAAACAGATACAGTGTTATTTTTTTCTCAAATAACTTGGAGCATACGAGCAGGCTGCCCACAAATGCCCACAAGTTCCCATCTCCACCAGGAACACAAGGTCCTCAGGCTTTCTATTCGGTCCTTAACACATTGCTTTGGTTTCATGGTCGCCTCGTGTCCCAAGACGGCTGCCATACCACCAGCCGCACATGTTCATTCCATCCAGGAAGAAGAACGGAGGGCAAAAGACACCTGCCCACTGAGTCACCCCCACGCTAGAGTTTTCCTTGAAGCCCTACCCAGCAATGGCCGTAAATCTCATTGTTGCGAAGGTTGAGAAATAGTCTCACCTGGGCTCATTGCCACCCCAAAGAAAAGCAGATCTGTAGAAGAAAAGGAGAGTGGATATTCATTTGACAACTATAAGCTTTCCCAGGAAAACCAAGTCATCGAAAGAGTGATTTATGCTTCTCTTATGACGCAAAATGCTCCCATTTCTGCACCTAGTGCAGAAAATCTAAATTCGGTTAATGTTTTAGAGTCGCCAGCACACAAACTGCTGTCACTTAGAAATGAAATTCAAAGTGCAAAGACTATTTTACAAAGTGCTATGTCAGGGAGTCGCAACGCTCTGTTTTGACTGTACGAATGTTCTCACCCAGGGGCAGGCAGGGACAGTCCTCGGTCATGGCTCTGTTGGGCGTCCCAGGCTGAGCGCAGAAACCCCTTCAACAACAGGGAGGGAGCCTCTGGTGAGCCGCAGGCTCTGGGCCAGAGAGCAAAGGAGAGACCAAGAGCAGCTAAACGGAGAGGAGGGCAGCTGGGAGCGTGGAGCTCAGGGCTGGGAGGTGCGGCAGGCACAGGAGCAGCCAACGAAAGGCCCTAACCGACCAGAGATGGGGGGTGGGGTGGGAGCAGAGCGAGCACAGGAATCCAGAGAGCACCTGCACCGGGAAGTCGCGGGAGGGAGGCTGCGGCCGCACGGGGGGCTCAGAGGTGGGTGCCTGGAGTCCTGATCTCTCGGTGGTCCCAGCAGTACGAGGAGCTGAGGATGACAGCCGGGAATCACTGTGACAGCCTCCGCAACCGCAAGAACGAGATCCTGGAAATGAACAAGCTGATCCAGCGGCTACAGCAAGAGATTGAGAATGTGAAAGCCCAGGTGAGCCCTTGCTCTGAGCCACCGTCTGGCCAAGTGTGCTGGGTCCACCTCCCTTCCAGCACTCTCAAAGCGGAAGTGAACTTGTGCTCCCCCTTAAGAGATAGCAGCAGAAGCAGCCAGCAGCAGGAGGGCAGTCTCAGGAAAGGGCGAGGTCCCCAGCAGAAGCTAGTGTCAAGGTTGGAGTAGGAAGGATGCTTCGCTAGAAGGGAGGTAGAAAAGATGGCCTCGTGGTCCTTTCCAGCCACAGACTCTGTCCTCGTACGGCCCTGGACTTCAAGGTGACTCTGGAGAGCCCATCAGATCAGCCCCTAAGAAATGGCTGAGCTTACGCCGAGGACACGTGGCCCCTTGAGGTGTTACAGACAGGAGAACTGCCCCCCAAGCCCAGGGGGACCAGATGTCCCCATCCTAGGGCAAAAACCACAGACTTGAGCCTGCATGTAGTCACAACCGCAGGGCAAACTCTTCCCCCTGTGTTTCTCCTTTATACTCTCGCTACTCACGCACTGCTCTTGTGACCCCACACGTGTGAGTGTTGGGGGGAGTTCCTCACACCAGGCAATTCTGTGAACTGGGTCGGTGTCCTACAATTGAACTCAATTCTCAGACCCCACCGGTGACGCCCTCAGCCCCACAACACCGCCCAGTTCAGATGCCAAACACAAGTCCAGGTTGTCAGCTGATGCTTCTGACAATTCGCTATTAATAGGGATTTCCCATGATCCACTCCTCACAGTCAATAAATTTGCTTATGCAACTCACAGAACTCAGGAAACAGTTGACTTACTGTTTACAGTTTGTTACCAAAAGGCATGATAAAGGCTACCGAGGAACAGCCCGATGGAAGAGCTGCTGGGCAAGGTGTGTGGGAAGGGGCGCCCAGCTCCCCGCCCTCCCGAGTGCCACCTCCCAGCTTGTCTGTGTGTTTGCCAACCTCTCGCCAAAGTAGTGCTTTCAGAACTTTTATGGAGGCTTCGTCACAAAGGCATCACACAGTGTCATTAACCACCTTTCCAACCCTTCTTCCCTATCTGGTGAATGGGCGGTGGGGTGAAAACGCCAAGCTCCTAATCATGGCTTGGTCTTTCTGCTGACTAATCCCCAAGATCTACTGTATTAAAACAAGAGAAATGATTATCATCCAGAGAACACCAAGGGATTTAGGAGGCTGTGTCAGAAACTGGGGTCAAACACCAAGTACTAGAACAAGAGATATTCCTGCTGCTCTTACCACTTAGGCAATGCCGGGGTCTTAGGAGCTTGTACAGGGAACTTGGGGCAGAGACCACTGTGTATTGTTTCTATTCTCTTATAGCAGTCATGCTCGCTGTTCTTCTGAGAACCAGCCTAGAGTCCCAGGAACCCCAGTAATACCTTTCCATGCCCTCTCCCCCAGCGCTGCAAGCTAGAGGGGGCCATAGCTGAAGCAGAGCAGCAGGGCGAGGCCGCCCTCAGCGACGCCAAGTGCAAGCTGGCCGGGCTGGAGGAGGCCCTGCAGAAGGCCAAGCAGGACATGGCCTGCCTGCTCAAGGAGTACCAGGAGGTGATGAACTCCAAGCTGGGCCTGGACATCGAGATTGCCACCTACAGGCGCCTGCTGGAGGGCGAGGAACACAGGTGAGCTCCGGTGGCCACCCCGTGTGGACACTCTTCTTCTGCTCACTGCTGCTGCTATTGCCCATCCTGCTGTCACTTCCCACCCAACACGGCAGGAGGCTGTAGGGCCTCCTTGTTAACCCAGCCCATACGTGAGCAGGAAGAGGGATGCTGTGCACTTCATCAGCCTGGTTCTCTTTGATGCAGTTACCTTGTGTCTCCTTTCTCCTCTTCCCCAGGCTCTGTGAAGGCATTGGACCTGTGAACATCTGTGAGTAGATGAGCGTTCTCCAAGGGGTCTTGGAGCTGGTCAACCCACCATAGACAGATCCACCACCCCAGCCCAGATCTCAGCATGCCTCCCGACCCCAGAGCAGGACTTCTGTCTGTGGGAGCCCCTGGTCTGCGGAGATCTTCTCCCCCAGGCTAGCCAAGTCTTTGGAAGGCAGAATTAGAATCAGATATTTCACTTGGCCCCAAAGTCTCAGGGCCCAGAAATGGCAAGGAACCCTACTGACAAGGGGGCCTCTCCGGAGAGGATCACTTGAAGCAGGTTCTCAAGAGAGGGGCATGACAAGCGGGGTCCAAAAGAGAGACGCAGAAAGCAGGCCTGGCCTAGCCCAAGGTCTGGGGAAAGAGTAAAAGCACATGGGGTAAAAACACTTGATGCGGCTGGGCGGAGAGAGGGAAACTGTAGCTGGGATGGGGTGTTCTTAGTGCTGAGAGGCTGTGGGCTGAAGGGAAAATGACACCCTTGGATCTGTGCAGCACAAGGCCCTGAGCACCCCCTCCTGTTCCCACAGCCGTGAGCAGTTCCAAAGGCGCCATCCTGTACGAGCCGTGTGTGGTCAGCACGCCCATGCTGAGGACCGAGTACTGCCCGGGGGGCACCAGTGCTGTCAAGGGCAGCAGTGGGGGCTGCAGCGTGGTGGGCACCGGTGAACTCTACATCCCCTGGGAGCCCCAGGGGTTCCTGGGCTGTGGGAGTGGGCGGAGCTCCAGCATGAAGCTAGGAACTGGGGGTGGCTCCTCCTGCCACAAGTGTTAGCACTAGTCCAGAGGCCAGAGGCCTGGGAGACAGAGGCCCCAGCCTGGAATTGCACCCCCACTAGGGCTGAAGACAAGACTACTCCAAAACCCCACCTTCCTGTTTGGATGGCAGGTTCCCCTTGGGTTTTCTCTGGGGGCTGCCTCTCAGGCCCTTCCACACCCTTAAGAGTCACCTTTCACTTAGCTACGTGCAGATCCTAGTGGGGTTCCAGGGCTGGAGGTAAGATGTGCAGGAGGAGAATGCCTCACCTGTGTCCCTGGGTCGCTGACACATGGGCCTTGTGCAGCCAGGAGAATGGCATGGCCCCTGACCACTTCTCTTTCGGACGAGAAGGTGAAGTGGGTGCATCGCAGTTCTGCTTTGCAGGTTATCCCATGGGAGTTTCCCCACAAAGCTAGTCTCCTCCCACCCCTGGAGGTTCCCACCTCGCACACCTCTGGTTCACAGGCACCTAAGAAAGTGAACTTCTTTTAGCATCTACCTAAAACATGCACTACTGCAGATGTCAAAAGGAGATACCCCCAAATCCATGTCTGAATTCCAAAAACCTGGTGTCAGTGTTGTTGGATAGCTCAGGACCTGCCAATGGTTCTCTCCATCAGCACACAGAATAAAGTGGTCTTTGGGCAGTAGATTTACCTGCTCAGGTGTGTTGAACTCATACTATGCATATATACTCATACTCATACTATGATGTGATTTCTTCCTGAAATCACATCAGCAGCTATTGGCGGGGAGATGCCAGAAACAAAGGCAGGGGGGTCAAGGACTAAATAGTGGACAGATGGATAATCAAGAGTTGACGTTATTTGCCCGATGGAATCCAGGCCCATCCCCTCCACCCCTACCTCTGTACGTAATCACCCCTTCCTGCTCACTCTCCCTTTAGTTCCTTGGCTTTGGGTCTGACATGAATGTATTTCCTAGCTACGGTGATGTGGGGCTACCCCAGCAGACTGGGGGACTCTGGCTCGGGCCTGGAAGAAAGGAGGAGATGCTGAGTTGACCCCACCTCCCCAGAGGCTCCATCCCTGATGCTGCCTCCTGCAGAAGCCCCACTCTCGCAAGGATCCTGTCTGCCTAGAGCCTTGGGCCTGTTTGTGTCCAATAAACCTACTATTCACAGGCTACAGGAATGGGGATTATTCACCTTGCTCTGTGGGGTGTGATAAGAGCAAGTTCTGGGGGCTGGGGGGCTCGGGAGTGGAAATGAAGTGGAAATGGAATGTAATACAAATGGGACCACATATAAATGGTCTGTAAGCAGCTGCGTAGTAAATGCTGGTCCATACAAACGACCCTTAAAACTTGCATATCACTTGCCACATTCAAAACCATGAGCCGGTTGTCTAGAAGCTTCCTTACCACGTGGTCCCTGCATAAGTCTAGGTCCCCGTGTATCTGTACTAGAGCTCCATGTCCTGTGCTCTCCCTCTCCAGGCTGGGCCAGGACACCAGGTCCTGGGGAAACAGTGGCGTGGGCGCAGCCCGTCCAGGTGGATGGGCTAGGCGCCTCTCCCTCTTAGGGAGTCCCAAGACAAGGAGTTGCATTTCGGTATCAGCCATTCCACCTTCTGCAAGACCCCATTCTTTCCCTGTTGCCTCACTGAGCCATGACAATCCCCCACTACAAACTGCCCCTATGATACCTCACTTCTGAATGCTGGGGCGTTCCCTTCTCCAGCCCATATGGAGCACCTATCCTAATCCAGGGGGGTTCTCTGCCCCCCAAAGGAGTCATAAATCATGAGGGTCAAAAAGAATGGGAGCAACAAGAAAAGCAACGAGTGATTGGGCCTGGACAGGGGGTCAGAGAGAGGTTCCCAGAGAAGATGGTAAGAACAGAGATTCAACAGAATCTGTTACAGACACACGGGCAGCGTGCTCAGAAGGACATAGCCACTCACTTTTTCATTCAGTAGTATTGAGCTTGTCAAACCCCTGCTGTGGGTCAGGCCACACCTGAGCTGGTGACACAGTGAAGAAGACAGACGCAGTCAGGGTGACTCACCCAGCAGGCTCAGGAGACAGAGTACCCAGAGCCCATGGCAAAGGGCAGCCCCTTTGGAAGACAGCAGACTGACCGCATGATCTGGAGATAGCCCCCCCAGAGGGGGGCCATGAAATACATGGCCACACAAAACCTTGTACGTGGATGTTCATAGCAGCACTATTCCCAACAGGCAAAAGATAGAAACAACCCAAATGCATATCATTAAATGAATGGGTGAATTAAAGTGTGGCCTATCCCTGTGATGGACTATTACTTGGTCATAAAAAAGAATGAAGGACTGTTACATGCTACACGTGGATGAATCTCAAAAGGCAAATAAAAGGAGCCATGTGTCACATTATTTTATTCACATGACAGTCCAGAATAGGCCATCTAGAGGGAAAGAAAGCCATAGTGACCACTTAGGGATGGACAGAGGAAAAGATGGCAGTGGCAGGGGAAGTGTGGGGTGACCGCTAGAGTTTCTCTGTGAGGTGATAAAATGTTCTAAAATTGACTGATAAGGGCTGCACATGTCTGTGGGTGCTAAAACCACTGAATCAGACATTTTAAATGAGGGCATTGTGTAGTATGTGAACTAGATCTCAATAAAGCTGACTTTTCTAAAAGGGCCCTTGACCCCAGTCCACACCTCAGAGGCTTACAGCATGCAGGGAACACAGACCTGGAACAGAAAATGGCAGCAGTGGGGATGGCTGTCAAGGGGTACCCCCTCGCCATGACTCCAGGAAGTTCTCCAGGAGAAAGGGCAGGCAAGCTGGATCCTGAGGACAGCGGCACTGAGTCAGGGCAGAAAGGCCATGGGAGGCGTGAGCCAGAGCTGTGACCCCAGGGAAGGAGGGGAGGGACGACAGGGCGTCGGAGCATCTTCCCACTGGAAGCCCTGGCACACTGGGCCTGCAGCCAGCCGAGCTCCTGCTGATTAATAGCTCGAAGCTCTGAAAACTACAGGGACCTGGCCTGACGTCAGCAAAAACAGAGATGCCAATCGACCGCCCACCTCTGGGTCCCAGATGACTACCTGGTATCCACTAGAATGAGGGAGAAGCTTCCCCCACCGTCATCCTGGGTGCCAAACTTGGGACTTCCCAGAGCGGTCGGGTCCCTGCAGTGTATCTCGTGGGGAAGGGAGGCTGTCGGGAACCATCACAGAGAATCACTCCTCCCAGCAGCAGGAGCACCCCGTTCAGTCCTGGACGTGAGCTCAGAGGCCTGGGCACACTCCCCACCGGAACTCCCACTAAGGGGTCCCCTCAGTGCACCCAAGAGAGGAGAGGGCTCAGAACAAGCAGGACAGAAGTGTCTCCTGGTGGTGGCCTGGCCGGTCCTAGTCCATTCACCTTTGCAAACATCTGAGCGTCCCTCCTGGGCCAGCCCCACACCGGGTGTTAGCAGGACAAGGAGGTTTGGCCTCAGCCCTGTCAAGTGTGGAAAGCCAGTGCCTCGCCGTATTCCACTTGTAAACCCAAACCCTGGTCCATTCCAGAGCGCCCCTGTGAGGTCAGGTGGGGAAGGGCCCAAAGAAGCCTGGGGAGGTGGCGGGACCCCAGCGGAGCTCCTCATTGCTGTGTCTGCCTCCCCCAATCTCTCCCAACTCCTTGCCCCTCTTCTCCCCATATGACCTTTCCTTGCCCAACCACCCTGACCTTCAGGTACCCTTCTCCTCTGCCCCCCAGATGCCCTTGTCTCACCCCAGCTCTTCCACACCCCAGGCCCCCTTACAGTCACAGGACCCCACTCTCCACCCCGGCTGAGACTGGGGGGCATGGCTACAGAAACTGAGCAGAGGAGTGGGAGCTTGGAGTCTGAGTCTGATAGGAGGAAGAAGATTGCACCCACAGTCAGCCCAGCACCTCAGTGCAAAACCTGGCATCCTTCAGCACCCAGGAAAGGTTTGGGGGAGCAAAGCAACCAATATACCTACCACTCCCGGCAGGGGATAGCTGTGTGGGAAACAGGAGGGATTTGGATTAAACCTGAAAAAAAATCACCCTGTCTAGAAGGGCACAAGAGACCCAAAAGAAGTGGAACTTATATCTTCTGGGACTGGTCTAGCTGCCCCCCAAGAGCCCCTACTCAGAGGCAAAAGGGCCAGGGGGCCTGGGGGCACAGCCTCTCGCCACTCGCCTCCCCCCAGACCCGGCCTGGACTCCTCAGTTCCTGCCCGGCAGGGGCAGGTCTCAGCAGGAGCGCCTCCCGGGAGCACCTCTTTCTAGCACAAACTTGTCCCAGAGCAAAACAGAAACTCTCAGAAGAAGGCGGCTTTTAGCAGAGCCTTCCCGGCATCTGGGATTCCCCTGTCGCCCTCTCCCCTCCCACGCTGACAGGAGCGGCTCACACGCACACAGCGCAGGTTCACAGACCTTGCTTAGCCAACCGGGACGGCCCCTCCCGCCTCCGCCCTCCCGCTCCCCACCTCCCTGGTCAGCAGTTCTCCCTCCTCCCCACTCAACAGATAGCATCCCGATGAGCCAGCAGCACCCCAGTCTCGGGCGCCGCTCTGGGTCCAGCCAGCAGATCTGGGGATTACGTTGAGGCCGACTGACGACAGCGAGAAGAAACTGTCACAACAGCAAAATCTTCAGCTCAGCGTTTCCAGGGCAACTCCTCCCCTCCTCCCCACCTGCCACCCCATGGAAAAAAATGGCTGAGGCTGGTGTTATGCATCCTCTGGCGAAATTATGCCTCAGAACCATAAACGGAAGGCAGGACAGCTCATCCCAGAACAGGGCTGTGCTTGGCTGGCCCCATCACCCCCGCCCAGCCTGCCGATAGGGCTGGAGGAAGTTGCAACCAGGGAGGGTCAGCCCCAGGGCCCCATGCCTCTGGTGCGGGGAGGAGATGGGTGCTGGTGGGAACAGGGGTGACTGCTTAGAAGTGAAGGGAGGACTGTGCCAGGCAGGAACGGGCAGAAAGAAAAAGCGAAGGAAGGAGCAGGAAGGAAGGAAGGAGGAACAAGGGAGGAAGGGGAGAAAGGAAATAAAGAAATGCCAACAAGAGCTGCCAGGCACCCACAGTGCACACCTCGACATTTTCACATCGAATCCTGAAATACTGTGCATGAGGATAGCTCCACTTCACGGATGAGGAAACTGAGGCCTGGGGGTGTTGAAAGCGACGCCCAGGTCAGAGGCATGAGGCAGAGGGGGAGTGACCGCTGACTACCGCTGTTTTGAATGGTCAGTGCATGGCGAGAATAAAAACAAACTGACTTTGGGTTGTGTTTTATTCAAGTTGTGTTATTGTTTTTAAGCTCTCTAAACAAGCACCAGTATTGCCTGCTCCCAGAGCAGACCCCTGCCCCATCTGCCCTCAGGGCCCACCAACCTAGTTCACGTCCCTGGCAGAAGGTAAAACGACACGTGCACGCAGGCCAGCCGGAGCCAAGGCCCAGTCAAGTGGTCTGTCTGAGGCCGAGCACACTGACTGGCATTGTCTGTGCCACGCCTCCTCCTGCCCCGTCATCCTACAGGAGCGAGGGCCCCCTCCCAGTCCCCCTGACCCCCTTGTCTGGCCTCCCCTTGTCTGGCCTTGGAGGACGGCGCTGCCCTTTCTGCAAAGCCATCAGATGCGCATCCAGGAGGCTGAGCTGGAGGGAGAATTGGGTTGGTTCGCTACGAGCGCTTGACTTTCTGTGCCAGTGTCGCCGCCAGAGCCATTCCTGTCCGTTTTAGCCTGGAGTCTCCGTCTCCTAAAATAGAAACAAAACTCAAGCACTGGGATTCTTTTTCTCTGTACTCCCTGCTCTTTTCTCCCTTTTCCCTCCTGCTTTTAATCTCTGCGGTGGCTTCACCCATTCAAAAAAACTAGACAGCATGACTAGCTTGTGCCTTGCTAGATGCCAGGACACAGAGGAGAAAAAAAGAGAGTGGCTGCCTCCATGAACTTGTCTTCCAGCCAAGGGGACAGACAACCAGCAGACTCGTCCATTCAGGAGACGACTCTCCAGGCCAAGGAGAGGAAGCTGGGCAGTCCATAAGGGGGAAGGTTTATTTTTATTTTTTAATATTTTTTACTTATGCATACAAGAGCAGGGGTACAGGCCAGAGTCGCAGGAGGTGAGAGGATTCACCAGAGACAGAGTGGGGAGCAGAACAGGCAGATCGACTGAAACACAATGCTGAGGGGAGCAGTGGGCGAGACAGGAGAGTTCTGCTGCACCATGTGGGTCAGCTCCCTGGCCGGGGATCGAACACGCGCTGCTGTGCTGCGAATGCTTCACAGTGCAGCACTCAACCCGCTACACCACCAGGGAGGCCCAGGGAGGAGCTTTAAGTACATTTAAGAACAAGCACCTGGAAGAGTTGAGGACCCTGGTCATGTAGCTATGCGAGGAGAAAGAGTTCCCAGAGAGAACGTGGGGTGGGCATGTGTCAGAGGTAGGGGTTTTCCCGCCCGTGGGATGGACCAGAGGGTGGCAGGAGCCACGGCAGGCAGAGGAAGAGGAGGTCACAAAGGGAGGACGTGTAGAAACCTGTGTGGCCCTTACTCGGAGTGCGATGGTTTCCGCAGAGGGGAATGAACATAGACGTGGCATGATCGAATCTGTTTTTCACAGATCACTCTGCCTGTGGTGTAAGAAGAAGCCAAAGGGACACAAGAGGAACCAGAGAGGCCAGCTGGGAGACTGCGTCAACAGATCCCGTGACGAGTGACAGACTTGGCCACCATGGTAGTAGTGGGAGTGCTGAGAAGTCATGGAATCCAGCTATATATCAAAACTAGGATTTTCCAATGGATTCAATGTGGGATATGGAAAAAAAAATCAGGAGTAAAAGGTGATTCCCAGATTTTTGGATAAAACTACTACAGGAATTGACAACCCAAGCAAACGCAATTGGGGGAAGATTTTTGGGTATATTGAGAATGAGATGCCCAAATAGAGATATGGATCAAATACATGTGCATGGTGGGAGTGGGGGCAGGGACTGATGGATGGAGAACACTTCAAGCCATGAGGCTGCCCGTGTCAGGGCACATGAGAATAGGAACAAGGGCTGAGCCCAAGGATGCTGCAGGGTGAGGACACCAGAAGAAATTGGCAAAAAAACTGAAAAGAAGCATCTGGTACCATGGCAAGAAGATCAGGAGAATGCAGTGTGTAGAAGTCAAAAGAAGAAAGTGTTTCAAGGCGGAGGCGTTATAAAGTACGTCAATAAACATTAAATAAGGCTGAGAACAAACCACTGACTATAGCAACACATAGGTCAGCCGAGATCTTCACAAGAAGTATTTTTTTCTCTCTTTGTCCTTTTAGACATACATATATGTGATAGTTCTATAGAACATAGTAGTACACTTGGAATAGAAGGGAAGTTTCTCAACTTGATAAAGGATATCCACCAAAAACCTAAAACCTATAGCTAAATCATACTTGAAGCTTTCCAGCAAGGATTAGGATAAAACAAGGTCATCTCCTCTCACCAGTGTTTTTCAGTCTCATACTGGACATGCAAGGGAATGCAATAAGACAAGAAAAAGAAATAAAAAGCATAGACATTTGGAAGAGAAGACCTAAGCTGAATAGCCCCAGTCAGAAACACATATCCCTTCTACTCCAAGCATGGCACAGAATCCCAGCAACCCAGTCAAGACAAGCCCCGGCTCAGTCACACAACAGACTAGCCTGTCTCCGTGTCCTGAAATTTCTCCAATATCAATAACAATAGCGGCCATGTCCAGTGGCTTAGAATTTTTCATGTTCTATCCAGATGCTTATTGTTTGGGTCTCTTTATCCTAATCAAAGACTCATCGATAATAATTCAAGACTCTGGGTAGAGAGGACCAGTTAGTGTTTGGAGGGCTCAAAACCATGTGACTAAGTATCCACACAGATAAACAGTCAAATTATGGGCCCACTTTGGCCTCAGCTACCACACAAATATTGACTGGGGTGAGGCCTCAGGACTTACTCTCCCCCTCCCCATCCTGTACTGCAATGAGAAGAGAAACAACAGCTTTAGTTTGTTTTCTTTTTGACCTTTGTACCCTCAGTACCAAGCACACCCCCTATGAGAGAGTGGGCCCTTGACAATTGCTGAATGAGCAATGAGTGAATGAATTTCCTTTGGGTATCTCACATCAGACGTGTCTACACTAACCCAAGGAGCTTCACCAAAGTTCATGTCTTTCTTACGTAGTCAACCCAGATTATAGAACATGGATTAAATACTGCTCAAGGTTTTTGTACCATTGAATCAATCTACAGAGAGGCAATAAATTGTATTCTCACCATATTCTTTCTTATTTGGAGCTGTGCTCCAAATAAGAGACCCTGTATCTCTTCTGCACCCCTTACCCCCACCTATTTAGGGGGCCTTATTTGTCTGCTGCATCCTCTGCGAGTCTCTTGTTGGAGTTTTACCAAGCTAACTTGCCGGCGGTTAGCCACTCTCGCAGTGGAAAAAGTCTATTGGATTTACAACCAAAGCAAATTAATGTCCAATAATGGCAATTGTGGTAAACTTATGGGGAAAATAGGACAATAATGTTTATGTGTTTATATGTTTTTAATGTTTATAGGTGTGATGGCAGAGCCCTGATCCCGAGGAGATTAGGTGTGTCTGAGATTGGCTCATTGTTAAGGAGGTTATAGGCATGAACAGTTTCTGCTAACTACCCAAGCTCATAAATGCCTCCAAATGGCTTTTTCGTTTTTATGGGGCCAATCCTCAGATCCCCACACACATAAAAGGGGTGAGAGGGATCCACTAGCCTCATCGGACTCCCAGCTCCAGTTCACCCCACTGTGCAGCTGCTGCTTTGCTTCCCCCAGGAAACCATCATGTCTTGCCGCTCCTACCGCGTTAGCTCTGGTCGCCGGGTGGGCAACTTCAGCTCTTGCTCGGCAGTGACACCCCAGCACCTGAACCGCTTGCGGGCCAGCTCCGTCTCCTGCAGGAGTGGGCAAAGCTTCCGGGGCCACGGCGGCTTTGGCAGTCGGAGCGTCATCTCCTTTGGGTCCTGCTCACCCCGGATGGCAGCTGTGGGCCCGCGTCCCCTCTGCTGTGGAGCTGGCTTTGGTGCTGGCGGTGGGATGGCCTTCGGCTTTGGTGACGGCAGCTGTGCTGGTCTGGGGTTCGGGGCCGGCAGTGGTGTCGGTCTGGGGTTCGGGGCCGGCGGTGGCCTTGGCTATGGCTTCGGCGGCCCTGGCTTTGGCGGCCCTGGCTTTGGCTACAGAGTTGGAGGAATTGGAGGCCCAGCAGCCCCCTCTATCACAGCGGTGACTGTTAACCAGAGCCTGCTGACTCCCCTCAACCTAGAGATTGACCCCAATGCTCAGAGAGTGAAGAAGGATGAGAAGGAGCAAATCAAGACACTGAACAACAAATTTGCCTCCTTCATCGACAAGGTACCTTTGACAGCTGAACCTCTGGGTCTGGGATGATGAGCTGAGATGTATTGGGCTGTTCTTTCCCTTAAGAAGAACTGGCCCAGGCCTTGGGACTGACCTTGACTTGGAAGGCATTGTGGTATGATAACTGGTAGCAGAGCAAGGACAAGCCTAAGGAAGCATCGTGTGGTGGGATAGAGTAAACCAGCAGTCAGGCCTTCTGGGGGAAGGAGGAGCAGCCAGCCAAATCTGAAAGTATCTGGACAACCTAAGACCTATCACCTAGTCACTTAGAAGTGGCTCCTAGGTTACAAAGGTTAAGACATGGACCAGATGTTGGTTACTACATGGTTAAAAGTATTTGTAAAATCTTCCTGCTCCTTTTGAGGTTTGCATTGTTTCTGAGGCTGTATGGTCATATCTGTTCATTCTTAAGAAAAGGGGGAATGGAGTTAATTAATTCTTTCACCTAAAAAAAAGTTCATATCCTTTATATTGGATGCCCATATTCAGCCAAGCTGCCTGAATTGAGGGATATATTAGGGGACCAGCATGGGGAGTAGCTGGTCTTCGGGTTCATCAGGCTCAATGCTGTGCTGACACCCTACAAACCATGTCTCCAGGGAGTGGGTGCTCTGGCGTATCTGACCATGCTAACTCATCTCTGTGAGCTTCAGCTTCCTGCTGTCTGAGATGAGGGGATAGAGCAAGTGATCTCTAAATTCTCCACCAGCTCCCCAAGTCTCAGCTGATGGACCATCTGGGGTGGCGGCAGTGTCTTCTGACCTGAGAACAGCGCCTCTACCTCCTCCTGCACCTCCCGCCTTTATGGGTTTTACTCTGCTCCACATTCTCTGTAGGGAGTGGCTGGCACCAGCTTTTAGAGACAAGCAGAATCAGAGTCCACCTTCCGAAGCACAGGCTTACACCTTCCTCGGAGGGTAAAAGGGGAAACAGTGCAAAGTGCTTTGGTTCAAAAGCCTCAACTTGCAGCTAAGCTTGACTGAGTGCGAGGATGCTGAGACCTGCTCTTCCAGCTCCTACTGAGTTAGAGGAGGAACGAAAGTCAGCAGGGGACCTCATGGTGCCAACGAGAAATTGAGAGTCCTCTTGAGCCGTTAAAGCAGCAGGCACCATGTAGGTCACGCCGCACCTCAACTGCCATTTCTTTGCCCCTGTGATTTAGGTGCGGTTCCTGGAACAGCAGAACAAGCTCCTTGAAACCAAGTGGAACTTCCTGCAAGAGCAGAAATGCACCAGGAGCAACATGGAGCCCCTCTTCGAGACCTACATCACCAACCTGAGGAGGCAGCTGGATGCAGTGACTGGCGACCGGGCCCGGTTAGAGGCTGAGAGGAACCACCTGCAGGATGTCCTTGAGGGTTTCAAGAAGAAGTGAGTAGCATCTGGGGCTGCACAGACTGAGGAAGGGCACAGCACCACCCAGCACAGATGAGAACAGCTGCCAGAATTGCCAGTTGCTAGTGGTTTCCATACCCAGCCTGGAGAAAAGAGGGGCTGTGACAAATACAGGAGGAGGAGAAACCCTCCGTGGGTCCCCAAGGAAAAGGCACACTTGGAACTGGGCATGGTTTTCCCCTAATCCCTTAATCCCCTAATGCCAAATCCTGCCTGTGGGGCAGGTGCCCTCTGGCGCTGAGAACAGTGCCCAGGTACAGCGGGGCGTGGGTCTACTTCCTCTAACATCAAATGCAATGACCCTATGCCTTTCCCAACAGAGGAGTATAGTAAGGGTCCAGGTTTCAGATTCTACATCCAACTGGAGAAAGTGGAAGGGGTTTGGAGGGAGTGGGAGCCACTGATCCCAAAAGATCCTAAAGACAGGACAAGCGGACGTGAACACGTGGGCGGCTACGGGAGCCATCCTCTGTGGGGCAGCACGGTCAGAGAGGGCAAGTGAGGGGCTGGGGCCACGGGTTCTCAGTTCAGAGTGAGAACTCGCTCTCTCCACCCTCCCCCTCCAGGTACGAAGAGGAGGTGGGATGCCGGGCCAACGCTGAGAATGAGTTTGTGACTCTGAAGAAGGTGAGTGAGAAGACCGTGCCAGCTTCACCCTGTTCTCACGACTCCCCTCCCCAAAACTGCCCTGCAGCCGGGGGCATCTGAGTCTACTCGCACAGATGGAATCCCAGGGTCACAAGTTTCCCTTGGGAGTTCAGAGTTGGCCTCAGCTTATATAAGATCAGGTATCCATGAAAGCAGAGGTCTGGAGAGATTACCCAGAGTCTCCTTACCTCTAAGTCAGCATCCGAAAATGTCCAGCAGTTTCTGGGAGAGAGTGCCTGTCCCAACAAGCAGAGCAGTAATCACTAGGCTGCGTTTCTACCTCGTGTCTGTACCATCCATCCCAAAGCCTCACCTGGCCTGGGGGCATTGGCCTGGACGCCACTTCCAAGGCGGGAACAGCACAGGCAATGAGCCTGTTCTTCTCTTCTATGCAGGATGTGGACACGGCTTTCTTAAACAAATCTGATCTGGAGGCCAACGCGGACACCCTAACTCAGGATATCGACTTCTTGAAAGCCTTGTACATGGAGGTAAGGGCTCAGCCCCCGAGGTCCCGAGGGAGACCAGTGCTTGGTGGCTTCATCTGGACAGGCATGCTTTCTGGTATTTAGGGTCACATCTGTCCTCACTCAAATCTACAGCCTCTGTGTGTTGCGGAAGGTGAGGTTAGCAGGCTTCTCAGCAGCCTGACTCGGGCCCATAAGTAAATCCCTTTGATCTGTCCTCTACCTCCTTGTTGGCCAATCCGAAGAGGTCTGGGGAGTTCGTGGGGGGGGGCTTCCTGTCTTCTGATCAAAAAATGCTGGAAAACTGATACGCCAGGAGAGGTTAAAAAAAAAAAAAGTATTTTACCTAATTACTCAAAGGAACTGTCTTTCGTTCCATATGTGGTCTACTTGTTCTGGTATAACCAAGCCAGAGCGGGATGTCTGGCTCTGAGTAGAAAGGCTGAAGAACATTCTGCCTGGACACTCACTTTGCAGGCCAGTTCCAGGTCAAGTCCTGGTTCTATTTAAGACTTGAGATATAGGAATTCCTCAACCACCATGTTATAAGAACATCAGCTCACAATGACTGATGGGTGTCCCAGAGAAAGTGGTAAGTCCGATCATGGTTTGCTCCCTTCCACCAAGTGTGCTGCCCCCCGAGGCCTTAACATTCACCTAACCAGGTCGGAGTGTTAAAGAGATGCCTCTGAGTTTGTAACAAGGATGGTGTAAGTCAAGCTGAAATGGCCCTTGCTCATGTCTTTTTCTCTGTGGACACCGTGGGGGGTGTTCCTGCCGCCCCGCTCTGAACCAACGAGCAGTGCGCTCTGCTCCTGACCCTGCATCCGGGGCTGAGCACAGAGAGGGACTCTGAGCCATCAATCTTTCTGTTCCTCCAACATAGGAAATCCAGTTGCTGCAGTCGCACATCTCAGAGACCTCGGTCATCGTGAAGATGGACAACAGCCGGGACCTGAACCTTGATGGGATCATCTCGGACATCAAGGCCCAGTACGAGGAGATCGCCAGACGCAGCCGGGCTGACGCTGAGGCCTGGTACCAGAGCAAAGTGAGCAGGGGCATTGCAGGGGGAGTGTGTGGGCAGCCCAGGTGCACGGGAACAGCCCAGTGGCGTTCCGAGGCCCCCAACTCAGGGAGCGTCTTGACACAATCTTGGGAACCTTGAATGCCCCTTTCCCCGCCCCCCCCCCCCCCCACGGCCAGTACGAGGAGATGCGGGTGACAGCCGGCCAGCACTGTGACAACCTGCGTAACACCCGGGACGAGATCAACGAGCTGACCCGCCTGATCCAGAGGCTGAAGGCCGAGATCGAGCACGCCAAGGCTCAGGTGGGCGAAGGGATGGAGAGAAAGTCCCAGAGGGAGGAGGGGCAGGACCCTAAGCTTTGGGATCCTCGAGTCTGATGAGGTAGGAGAGTCCACCAGGACCTGGAAGGAGAGGAATGAAGGGATCAGTACAAGAAGGCTCCCTGGAGGAGGAAAATATAGAAAGAAAGAGAGCCTCCCAAGCAGAAGGAAAGGCTTAAAGGAGCAGGCAAGGCAGAAAAGTAAGTCTGTTCTGTGCACCTGTGGCTCTTGGAGCAACAGAATTCAGGCAGTGCAAATCCGTGGGGCCGGAACTGAAGAAAAGCGATGCTCCTACCCCGGTGACATTAAACGACATGATCTCAACCCCCTGGGAAAGCTGGCCCCGTGGGCTCCATCCCTGGCGTGGCACCAGGCTGCATCCCCATCAACGGGGAGCTGTTTCTAGTCCCACCTGGGACCCCATCCCTGCCAAAGCCCACTGGCAAACTGCCCTCCCTGCAGCGGGCCAAGCTGGAGGCCGCCGTGGCCGAGGCAGAGCAGCAGGGCGAGGCCGCCCTCAATGATGCCAAGTGCAAGCTGGCGGATCTGGAAGGCGCCCTGCAGCAGGCCAAGCAGGACATGGCGCGGCAGCTGCGTGAGTACCAGGAGCTCATGAACGTGAAGTTGGGCCTGGACATCGAGATCGCCACCTACAGGCGGCTGCTGGAGGGCGAGGAGATCCGGTGAGTGCTCCAGTGCAGCAGGAGGGAATGAGGTCAGACTTAGGCACCTAGAAATTCCACTGGCAAGGGGAGAGCGAAGGGGCCAGGTGAAGAACAGCTGAAATGGCCCTCTCGAGAGTGACCTGCCTTTTCTGCAGAAACGAGTCAGCTTGCCCGTGGCAGGGGGTAAAGATGTGCTCGGCCTGTGCTTCCCAATGCAAGTTTGTAAACAGGATGCCCCAGAATCAGAGGGAGACTTGCTTGCCAGTTAGTTTGTTTAAAATGAAATGAATACATCTCCTGACATGTTTTGCTGTAATAACTGAGGGGCGGGGTCTGGGCACATGTGGTCTCATGAAGCTCCCGGATACATGCACCATCAGGGCTGAGACCACCGGGCCTCCAGCCAAGAAAGCGCATCTGATAGCAAGTGAGGCCTTCACAATGCTGCTGGGGGCCAATGTGTGTCTTTCTCTCTCCAGGATCTGCGAAGGCGTTGGACCAGTAAATATATGTAAGAAACTTAAATCTTCCTCTTCACATACTTCCTTCCCGGGACTCTTCCGACCTCCTTGAACACTGGAGTTAGGAGCTTGCAGCTCGCGGGTGTGACAGTCGGGAGCAGGGACCACGGAGCCCCGCCCTGGGGCATCCCCTGGACTGAGACCTGAGCGCTCCCCAGAACCTTCCTTACCAGAGCGAAGCAGTCACCGAGGATTATGGGGCCTACTGGCGGGAGAGTGTTCCGAACCTTTTTGCTTTGAGCAGCCTTGTTCTTCAAGGGGAGAGGCCAGGGTAGAAACAGAAAGAGATGGGAAGGCCTGGGCCAGGGAGTCCCTCCCCCCAGAGGGCACGGCCTTGGGTCTGAGTGGAAGTCCCTGCAGCCACCAGACAGAGGATCGGGTGTGCCCGCAGGCCCGGCCGCAGAGCTGGCCCCTGCAGGCGGGGGCACGGAGAAGGCAGCTGTGGTCCCTGCTGTCTAGAATGCCAGCCCAGAGGACACGCACACAGCCCTCGCTCACCCTAATCCTCAAGGAGGCCTGGGGCCAGGCAGGCAGGGCACTGCCATCTCCCTTTGCCCACTTAGAGAAAATACCTGATTTGGGAAGTCAGTCTGTGACACACCCAGACTCGCAGCCCAGGTTTCTGGCACCGAACGCGCTGTGCACCCAGGCACGGTGGAGCCTGCTGGACGGGTGGTAGCCAGCCAGCTGGCAGCACCCGCAGAGACCCCAGGAAGGCTTTCTGGGCAGGCCACGCGAGTGGGGTTACAGACAGCACGAGGGGGTGCAGGAAGGAGAGGCTGGCCTCTGGTCTTTGCAAGGTTTAGATTAGGGGCATGGGGCGTGAAGCGGAGACCAGAGCAAAGTCAGCACAGGGTGCAGTTATTAGGGGTGGGTGGCGAAGTGGGCACCCCCAGAGGTCACAATGTAAATGGAAGAGAGGCGCAGATGGCTTTGTGGAGGCTGCTTACTCCCCAGCTAGCCGGGTCATCCAGCTCACTGCCCTCGCCACCAACCCGACCTTGGCCAGACAGAAATGACAGTCAGCCCATAGCTGCAGGCAAACTTATGGGGGTCGGCCGGACTCCTGGTCTGAGTGAACGTGGACTCATAGCCTTCGAGTCAGTGAGACAAGACAAGGGGGACGTGCTGCAGCCGGGTAGTAGCAGGGGCCACTTCAACCCAGACCGCCTCCCCGATGCCCCCAGCCCTCACGCCCCAACCCAGCAGCCTCTCCCAGCAGGAGCCCGAGGGCTGAGCCCCAGAGCAGGCCACCGTGCTGACAGTGCCTGTTTCTCCCTCCGCAGCCGTGAGCAGCTCCCGGGGAGGCATGGTGTGCGGGCCTGACACCATGGTCAGCGGTTCCGGCCTCTCCCACGGTGGGGTCACCTACTCCAGCAGCAACAGCGTCCGGTACAGCGGCGGCGCCTGCAGCTCCAGCCTGGGCGGAGGCTCCCGGGGTGGCTCGGTGCTCATAGGCGAGGCCTGTGCCCCCAGCCTGCCCTGCCCGATGCCCACCGAGGGGGGCTTCAGCAGCTGCAGTGGGGGCCGCAACAGCCGCAGTTCCAGCGTCCGCTTTGCATCCACGACGTCCTGCAGGACCAAGTACTAAGCGCCGAGCCCCCGCAGCCACTGCCGAAGGAGAATCACCCAACGCCGCCTGCTCCCGTCCCTGAGGTGCCTGCGCTCTGGGCCTGAGAGGGCTCCAGCTACCCCCTGCCAGGATGCTGACCGAGACCCTCAGCTCCCCTAGGGCCGCCTTGCCTGGCCAGTGTCCTCCAGCTCCAGCTCCAGGCCAGCTGGCTTCTCCCTGACCCCCAGTTTCGTTCTTCCTTTGGATCACTCTTCGCCAACCACCTAACAGCCTCAAGAAACACAGATTGGACACAGTTACAAAGATCAGGGCAATGGGAAGAAGAGGAAGAGTCCCAAGTCAAGAGGAAGGTGTTGTGCATCGTCACCGTGCGTGGCTTTGGGTTAATTTGGAGAACAGAGTTGACTGTCCGCTCTGCCGGCCTCTTTAGCCTGCCGCCCTGTGCGCCTTCCTCTCTCTCTTCCTGGCAGGGGAAGTTTCTTTCCTTCTCTTCCTGACCCCAGAAGAACCCACAGTCCTTGGTGCCCCAAGGGATCCCTACGTCCCCAGAGATGGTTCTCCTTCAGGTGGCTGCTTCTCTTCCTGGGTGGTTGCTTTACGCCAGCGTGTGAGTGCCCGAGGTGGTGGGGTACAGGTGGAGAGAGGGGCTCTGCCTCAGTCCGTGCACCCCGTCCCTGTTGACGGTGCGAGGGAAGGCCCAGCCCTGTTTGCTGCAAGCCCCAGGAAGGCCTGGGGTGGGGTGGGTGCCTGTTTGTACTGCGCTTTTTGTTCCTGGGTTTCCAATAAAATTGCCAAGCTCACATCACAAGGACTCTGGCCTCTCCTTCTGAATCGTACTGGGGCCGGGGTAGGGGCTGCCTCCAAGACCGCCAGCCCTCCCCTCTGAGGACCTGCCAGGGACAGAGGCGGGTGCTTGGATACTGGGTTGGTGCTGAGGAAAGGCACCTTCTCCAGAGGGGCTCCCATGCAGTAGGGAGAGTAGCTGTGAGCAAAGACCCTGAAAACAAGCGCCAAGCAGCCCACTTCTCTCCGGGCATTGCCCTCCACCCCAGGCGTGCCTTCTAGCCAATTCAAACCCTTCCATCTGTTCCCCAAGTCCCACCGCAGCCCCAAGTCCTTCAGGATCACTGTAGGACATCCTCTGTGTTCTGTCCCTACCCGTTTACTCACACCATGCTGCCAGAGAGGGCTTTCTCCCGTGGAAACTGACCACGGCTCTCCCTGCACATGGCCCTCCACGGTCCCATGGCCTTCCAGAAAGAACCCAAATTTCTTAGCATGGCATTCAAGTCCTGGGTGATCTCCCCATACACTTCCACCCCCTACCTCCGAGGGCCCTCCATGTACCCATTTCCAGACTCTCATCCTTTATCTGCTCACCCAACAAATACTTGAAAAGTGTTATTACATGACCCCGGGGAACAGCAATGAACAAGAGCTGATTCCTGCCTTCAAGGTGTTAACCGTCCAGCCTGATAGCTGGACGGTAAACAAATCATGATTTGATGTGCTCAGGGCTGTGAGAAAAAGTAGAATCAACGGCATGAGCAGCTACTGCAATGCACAGGGGAGCAGTCCAGCCCAGACTTGAGTATCATCGCAAGTTTCTTGGAGAATGCAATATCCCAGCAGACATGTGAAAGTAAAGAAGGGGTCATAAGAAGAAGGAAGAAGTGTCGCAAGCAGAGACAAGAGCAGGTACAGAGAGAGTATGTCCATTCGGGGGACACCTGGGGTGACCCCCGCCCCGCCGCACTGGGTATTGCCCTCTACGCCATAGTCACACTCAACTCCATGTGGCTTTGAGCTGAAGGAAGGCCCCGTTGTCAGGCTGTGAGCCCTCAGCACCACCAGCTAAAATTCCAAAAGAAATTCCATTTCTCTAAGCAGAGGAAGCAGGAAAAGAGGGCCCTGGCGTATGGAGGAGGAACTGAATGTTTTTCTCTTCTTTTTCATGACTTTGTCCTACCTGCAAAGCCCAGAGGTAGAGCTGTGCTGCAGAATGGCACCACTCCAGGGAAACCCGGTCTCTGGCTGAGGAACCAGAAAGAGAGCTCCATATAGGGAGGGGGTGAGGGACAAGGGGGAGGCCAGAGAAAGGGGTTCCTCTGTGTGTGAACCCACCAAGCCCTGGGCTCTCCCTCAAGCCACATGTGCATGAGAGACCCAAAGCCAAAACCTGAAGCCCGATTTAAACCACTACCCAAGTTTCAGATGAACTCTTAAGTAGCCCCACACTGGACAGACACAAAGCAGCAAACGAAGGGGGAAAGTGAACTAAGTTCTCCATCATAGATCGTAGAAAAATAGGCAGAATGTACAGTCAGAACTTGACTAAAAAATCCCTACTAAGAGAAAACAAAGCAATAAAAACTCTTCAGAGAATTTTAGCGAGACCAAGAGTCTATACCTCATAGCATTTGAAATGTCCAGGATATAATCTAAAATTATTTTGAAATTCAAGGAACCAGAAAAAGGTGACTATCCCTCAAGGAGAACAAAAATCAACAGCTGCCAAGCCCAGGGTCATACAGATGTTGAAATTATCACACAAAGACTTAACAGTACTCTATAAGTGTGTACCCTGAGAAAAAGGTAAACAGGTTTGAAGTGAATGAAAAGGTAGTTCTCAGCAAAACCCAGAAACTCTCAAAGTAAGATCAACTGGAAGTTCTAGAACTGGAAAAAATACTGTATCTGAAATGTGGTCAATCCTTGATAGGTTCCATAGCAAAAAGAAGACAAAAGAGTCAATAATTTGAAGGTAGCTCAAATTATCCAATCTGAAGAATAAAGAGAAAAGATAATGGGTAACACAACTTTTATATTAGAGAAAAATGTACACTATACAGAGAGAAGCAAGAATTTATTCATTTTATAATTTCCCCCCTCTTTCTTTCTTTATAAATATTTGGCATCAATTGTGGTCCCCATGGATTTCCCACCACCATTTCACCAAAGCACCATCATCTCAGTCCCTTGAGCTCTTTCTGCCCTCAACCCATTCCCTCCCCTCAACACAAAGTATTTCTGATTTGTCCTTGTCTTTTTGTTTTTTCGTTGTTGTTATTATTTTTTTCCTTGGTGCCTTATTTGGTTCCCTTATATTCCTCTTAGGAATGAAACCATCCGATATTTTTCTTTTGCCTTCTGACTTATTTCGCTGAGCATAATCCCTTCTAGCTCCATCCATGAGAAACAAGAATTTAAATTACCACAGATTTCTCGTCAGAAATCATGAAAGACTGAACACCGCAGGCCAACAGCTTTAAAGTGCTAGGGATTAAAAAAAAAAAAACTATCAATGTGCCGGAGAGACCCCAATCCACGAGGGGGTGTCAGAGCAGCCAGGGCCTCCTGACCTTCCTTCCACAAAAACGCACTGGCCCCGCTGGCCCCTGCCCAGCCCTGCAGAGGCCTCTCGAATTTCCGAGACTTCACCCATTTCACTGGCTGGACCAGAGAGGCCCGAACCTGCATCAGGGATGGGGCAAGAGCAGCCAGAGGCCTCGGCAGAAAACAGAAAGAGGAAATGTCAGAATAAATATAAAAGAGCATTATCCTTGTTCTATAGTCTTCAGTATAGATGGTACCTACAATATGACCAAAATACACCCTCGTAAATACGATGGCACTTCAGCGTCTGACGCGACATCCGTGACAACCATAATTCAGGCTGGGGAGTGAATGGGAGGCGCAAGCATCTGGCGTGAAGCGATAAGGCCTGACTCCGAGAAGCCTGTGGAGGACGAGCCCCTCTAGGCAGCTGCTGAAACCCAGGCCTTCTACTCGGCTGCGTGACCAAGTTCCTACGAGGCGACGGACACAGCGTGGGGCGGCCCACCTGTGCTCCGGGCGTCTCAGGCTTTAACCCACCCGGTTCTTTCAGTCGCCCCACGCAGTAGGTGCTTTCATTTCCCCTTGGCTAGATGACTAAACCCAGGCCCAGGAATGTCCAGTGACGGCGGCAGCGACATTCTGTCCCCAGGATCCACACTGTCACCACCAAGGGACTCTGCCGACCTCTTGATCTCAAAGGCCTCCTGCCTCACCCATGAAACGGGGAACTAGTTCCACCTCAGAGAGTTGTGAGATCGATGCACGGGCACGACGCCAGGGTGTAAGTCCTCGCTGGACACACGGCGGGACACCACAAGCAGTTGCTCTTGTTACCACAAGCAGTTAGTTACTCATGGCAGAAGCTGGTCGGACTTTCAGCGGGACAACACAAAGGCAGGCGGCCTGTTTCCTGCCTCTGGCTGAAGCCACAGGCGGGCCCTCCCTCCGTCTCCAGATCCAGGTTCAGGGGCTGAACTCCGCAGCCAGCTGTGGGGGTTTGCTGCCCTCTGCTGGCCGCCACCTTCGGGGAGGCACTGCACGGGATTTTTCAGAAGCGTAGGATTTCACCACTGTGTGGCCATGGAAGAGGGGAGCTTAGGGTCCTTTAAGATAGCTATTTCCTCCAAATTGTCTTTAGGACACAAACATCACAACAGTAAAAAGCAACCTTAAAAAAGAAGCCCACCCCTTTCCCACCACCCCAGTAAGCATTCTTTTCACCACTCTGTGCTTTTGTTACAAGACGCTCAGAACACAGCCTTGGAGCAGGAAAAAAACACGGCAGGCTCTGGGTCCTGCATTCCAAACCAGGTGTGCTCCCTGCAGCTCGAGGCCAGGTGACCTCAAACGCCTACCCACGAGGGCCTTCCATTCACACATGTCACCACCCCAGTGCCTCCCAGTGCCTCCGTGAGGGCTTGGAGCTGACAGTGAACAGCACACAGAACCTTGCTCCCGGGGAGGTTGTGGGAGGTCAGGGAAGGACAGCCCATAACCAGTAAATAGAATAAACAAGTTAGATACAAAGTGTATCAGGAGGTGTCCGGTACTGTGAAAGAAAGGAGGGATGGGAGCGAAACAAGCTCTGGGAGGGGAAGAACGGGTCACCATTTTTGACAAAGGGACAAGGGGCTTTTTTCTGAGAACTGACGCTTGAGCCAGGTGCAAGGAAGTAAGTGGTGGAGGGGAAACCGGTGGGCAGAAGGAACAGCTAGAGCAAAGGCCCTGAATCAGGAGCATGGCGTGTGTTGGGAAGAGGGCAGGGACCCAGAGGGAGAGAATGAGGGTAGAGAGGTAACCGCGGGAACCGGCAGCTCAAGGCCTTGCTGGAAATTCTGAGGCCTTTGTCCTAGAAGTTTTCGGAGCGAGCAAGCGGTGGGGCCTCGGGTGTGTGAGCAGAGGACTGGCTCAGCCGACTTAGTGTCTAAGGGACTCGCTCTGCTGTGCCGAGGATGGGGGAGACAGAGCATCAGCCTTAGCCTGTTTATAAAAACATAGATGTAAATATATAAAATAAACATAAACATTATAGTTATAGAGCCATATATATGTATGTATACATACATGTACATATGCATATATGCATATCCACATCCAGATGTATAAATGTGTATACGTATATATATGACTCTATAAAGCTGTTTTCCTCCCAAGGTTTAGGAAAACGACGCTAGTACTAAGAAGAAAGGAAGAAAAAATACTCAAATACTCGAGACCATAATACAATTATGTCTCGAGACATAATTCAATTCTGAATCTGGAGACTGCATTTACTAAGCATCTGCTCTGACCCAGAGTCACTCGAGAAACAGCAAAGCCAGCTGGGAAAGCTCCTGCAGGGACATGTGGAGATGGGGGAGTTTGGGAGGAAAGGATGCGATTTCTGGGGGCCCCCGAGGGAAACCGAGCACAAAGCCAGGGCTGCGCCCAGGGAGCGGCTGCGGGGCTACACGGGGAGGGCCCCTGGTTCATCTAGCTCCTGCCTGTGGCTCCGACCTCACTCCTCTCACAGAGGTCCCATGTCACAGAGCCAAAGGAAGTGTCACGGGGTGGGAAGACCCCCCCACCCCACCCCCGAGCTGTGTGCAAACACCAGGAGGTGGTGTGGAATTTAGAGGTGAGTGAGAATTTGGAGAGCAAGGCCGAAGGGCAATGCCCACCTTAGTGTGGGCAGCCTCCAGGGCCCTGCTCTGGTCAAGCCATGTGCTGCATCATCAACATCAGCTCAGCATCAGCATCAGCTTCAGCATCAGCTTGCAGGCCAGGCCAGCCAGAATGGCTGGGGAGCAAGCCCAGGGGAGTGAGCCCAGGCAGACACAGATACAAAATCGTGGGTGTGAGTGGGCGGTCAGGGCAGAACAGGAAGGGAACAACCCTTTCCTGTGTTCCAACCGATCCAGAAAGCCTTCTCAGAATCAGGGGGGTATAGGACCATAGAAAGAGCATAAGAAATGAGAGATAATGAGCTCCCCGTACAGGGAAAGGCAAACATGTCCCCAACCCGCATCCTGGCTTAGGGACACGTAGGTGGAAGGACTGGGCGTGAGTGAGGAGACCTCTGGGGAATCCCCAGCAGTGGAGCTGGTTCAGAGAGAGTCACAGTTGCCTGGGACTCCAGGGTGGGGCAAAGAACCTCTCTCACCCAATTAACTCTGGGAGACTTCCTGGAAGAAGCAGCCTCTTGAGAGGGGCCTGGGTTTTTGAGTGCACATTCCTGGCACTGGGTGTGTCAGGAATAGGACAGGACCAAAGGGGGTGACGAATGTCAACACCCAGGACAAGAGGGTGTGGGAGGAGATGACCGCATTACCTGAGGAACCCCTGAAAGGGCATTTTTATGAGCTGTCCACTGAGACAGGAAAAATGAGCCTCCCTCTGAACAGCTAAGTCACAAAGCCTTCCTGGAAGAGGTGGCCAGCTGTTCTGGGACATTCCAGGCAAAGGTGTGACAGGGAAGAAGGCTTGCGAGTAGAGAGAGGGGTGCAGGAAACCAACAGAGCACGGGGCACGATCAGTGAGGCCGTGCAGGGTGGTTTGGCTCCTCCCGCAGCTCCTGGACGGCAGCCCGGCCCCGACTGAGCAGAGCGCCCAGGGCTGGGCAGAGGTGGCCCTGGGGCCGAGGCGCTCTGACCCCCCGGTAAAATCACATGGCGAAAGCCCAGGCCCGCGGATCTACACAAATCCTTTAGGGAGCTACACCTGGCTGGCCTGGCCCGAGTCCCTCACTCGCCCGAGGTGACCTGGGGACAGTCTATGAGGACGCAGCCCCTCTCAGCCCAGCCCCTGGGATCCAAAGCACAGCTCCATCTGCACAGCTCAGCAGCCCCACCGCCTGCACCCGACCCACAGTGGTGCCAAGCTTACCGGTGCCCACAGCCACTCCCATATACCCGCCCCAGCGCTCAAGCCTCGTTCTGGGCGATTCTCTTCTCCTGGGTAGGGACCCCCTGAAAACAATGGGGCATCCCCTAGGCAACCTGAGCCCCCTGGTCCCCCTCCCCAAACTCTGTGCCCAGACTGGGGGGTGGGACGGGTGTGTCTATGTGTTGGGGGCAAGGGGAACAGCAGATCTGGGAGCCTCTCTCCAGGAGAAAGCCCCCACTCCCCCTGCCTCCAGGGAGGGGCAGAAATGGATCTGGTTCCATCCTCTTCAATAAACTGCAGGAGAGCAGGGCTTATTAGAGTTAAGGAGAGGGTGAGGTTTTATGGATCCCTGAGCTGGCTGAGCAGAGGGTACACCCATCCCCACCTTCCATGCCCTGCCCCCACCCACCTCCCCACCTCCCAAGGGCCCAAGTCCCTCTTGGCCACGTCACACCGCTCCAGGTCTACACAACAGTCAGCAAACTTCCAGGCCGGTGTGCTTGGACACACCCCAAGACCCAGGTCTACAGAGCCCCCACTAAGGGGCCGGAGCTGGACGCCATTCCCTGTTCTCCCCAATACAGCCTCCCCTCTCCACCCCCACAGTCCACCCCCAATTTTACACTGCTGAAATCAGGTTAAAGAAAACAGTAAAAGCAGTCTTGAAAGAGTCATGACGATGAGTGAGCAGAGGCGGTGGAGCCCGTGGGTGGCCGGAACAGGCCACACTCTGCCGGGTGAGGGGTGCCGGGGGGCGGGGCAGGGGCCTGATAGGAAGCTACACGTCCCTTTCCCTTATCCAGAGCTTCTTGTCCCTAAAGCACATTTTTCCTGTAGTATCCACTTATCTGCCCAACCACCCTGGCAGGAAGGATCAACCTGCTTTACAGCAGGGAAGCAGAAGCTCAGAGAGTCTATGGGAGTCTCCAAAGTCACACAGCTGGGAGGGGTCCATGCCGGCCCCTGACCCAGGCCTCTCCGCTTGGACCCCACTGCCCAGAGCTCAGTCCCAGCTGCCCCCCTGGGTGAGCACGGCCTGGAGAGCTTTGGGGCACAGCTGACAAGGCCACTGCTCTCCCACGGCAGCTGCCCTGGGCCTCTCTGCTCTACTCGGAGATGGAGACGAGCAGGATGCGGAGGGAGAAGCCAACTGGCCTGGACCTGAGGGCCGCGAGCCAGGCCGGGCGACAGGGCAAAGATAGGAAGGAGCCAGAGTCAGGGAACAGAGGCCTTGGGTAGGCTTTGGTTTGGGAGGCACCCCCGAGGGCATTCCCCTCAGAGGCCCATCGGCTCCTCTTCCTCAAGTTCTTCACACTTGGAGTGTCTGACTAGCCACCGGGGACCGAGCCTATATCCCCCGGGTCTGCTCAACAAACACGAAAAGAGCGGCACAGGGGAAGCAGGATGTGAAGAGGAGCCAGGCTCCCCGTGTCCTCAGACAGGAAAAAGCCACCTCCCCACACCCGCCTCTGTCACAGTGGGCTCTAAATGCTCTTAAGGAGGTGACACTCCCAGTGCTGGTGAACAAGAGGGATGCATCCTGCAGCCGGTGGTCTCGACAGAAAGAGCGATGCGCACTTTCTTCTTAAAGAGTCAAGGGCAGGCGCCAAGAGCAAGTTTGTGGCTGCCGAGTTATCCCAGGACTGGGCCCTCCCATGCTTTTGGTCAAGAAGAGAAAGTGGCTAAAGGGAAGCTCCCCATTATCCACAAACGGCTGTTATTGTGGCCACGAAGAGTTGAGTGCCTTGCAATTTTGCTGAGTGAGAAGCCAGGCACTGGAGCAAAGCCTGTGGGCTGACCCAGAATGTTCTCAGCGACCATGTGCTCCAGCCCTCTGTCCTACAGGGACCCTGGTCAAGATGGCCCTTCTGGAGTGACGTCACCTCTCAGGCAGCGGCGCCCGGTGGCTCAGACTGACCTACCAGCTCTTGAAACACCAACATTTAGTTGAGAACGTGGCCTGGGTGGAGCCAGGAAGACAGAGGTAATCACCTCCCGTGGTCTCACGCGAGCCGGGACCCTGCAATTTCTCCTTTGAGATTGTGGCTCCAGCCTTTACCCCAAACCCAGTCGCCCAGACTGTTGTGGAGTTCAAATCCGTCTCCAGGTGTGGGTTGAGGCCTTCTCATAGGAGACTGAGAGAAAATTAATTACTTAATGTATGGAAACGAGCTTTGAAGATGAAAAGTGCAAACGCACAGTAGCCCTAATAACTCCTTCAACGCTCACGGAATCCCAGAGTCGCCGCTGAGCTCACCTTTAAGACGAGTCCTTGGGGTGTTGCTGGCAAACTCCCCAAGCCAATAAACAACATAAAATGAATTTTCACTCCTTTTATGCAGCCAACCCCAGCTCTCCCCACAAATAAAAGGACCAGGGAGGATCAGAGAGGCCAGAGGATTCTAAGGACCCGCCAGCCTTGCAGACTTCCACAGCGCCCAGGCTCAGACCCACACGATGTCGTGCCGCTCCTACAGAATCAACCCAGGATGTGGAGTCACCAGAACCTTCAGCTCCTGCTCGGCTGTGGCCCCCAAAACTGGCAACCGTTGCTGCATCACTGCTGCTCCCTACAGAGGCGTGTCCTGCTACCGAGGAATCACTGGCTTTGGCAGCCGCAGCCTCTCTAACCTGGGCTCCTGTGGGCCCCGCATGGCTATGGGTGGCATCCGTGCCGGCTCCTGTGGCCGTAGCTTTGGATACCGCTCCGGCGGGGTGTGCGGACCCAGCCCGCCCTGCATCACCACCGTGTCGGTCAACGAGAGCCTGCTCACGCCCCTCAACCTGGAGATCGACCCTAATGCGCAGTGCGTGAAGCACGAGGAGAAGGAGCAGATCAAGTGCCTCAACAGCAAGTTCGCTGCCTTCATCGACAAGGTGGGTGTCCTTGATCACACCTTTCCTGAACCCCACCCATGTTCCGGACTCAGTTTGGACATTGAAGAGAGGAGTCAGATGGCAGCTAGGTTTGAGAAACAGAAAGAGAGAAATGCAAATCCATCTTGGTAGAAAGATCAAGTTTCTTCATTTAATTAATTCCAGCAACGTATACAAAGGGCCCAGTGTGACCCAGAAATAGTCTGTGATCTAGAGTGCGTGTATGCTTCTGGACATAAGACAACACAGGATATCAGCGCTGACTCTGAAAAACTGGACTGGGCTCTGGGAGCTGGGGAGTTAGAGATGATGGGGAGAGCCAAGTCTACATGATTGGTGGCACCAGGCAGCTTGGAAAGCAGCCGGAGCGTGGCTGGGAGCACACTGCCTCCCCCATCCTCCTTTTGCCCCTCAACATCACAAAACTCAGGCGTGTTGTCTTCTAGATACTTGTGAGCTTGTTGTGAAGATTAATGGGCTTGTGCATGAAACATGCTGGCAACAGCGAGCACTTAATAAACGTCAACGCTATTATTTTCAAGAACAGGAGTGATTCGGGAGGCATGATAGTTAGCCAACCAGGCTTAGCAGCCGCCTTCACAAAAAGACAGAGGGGCAGGTGGCCAGGCTGGCAGAGGAGGCCCTTGGAGAGCGCTGGCTGTGGAGTGGAGGCCACCTCCCAGGCTGTGACCTCAGCGCCTGCCGGCACTCTGGCTCCTCCTGTGTCCACAGGCCTCAGGCCAGCAGGGCAGACAGGACCAGGCTCTGGGGTCCAGATCAGGAGTCCTGGGGTGATAAGCTTCCCGTCAGCACTTTCTCTTTAGTGATTTTAATTAATCTTCAAAATGTCCCAATGGGGCAGGTATTATTATCTCCATTTTTCGAACAAATTGAAACAGAGTTTAGATGATCTGTTTATACCAACTGGTGGACAGGCAGAGGGGTCTCAGGGGACACAGAGCCTTTACTTCTGTCACTTACTTCTTTTGTGACAAGCAGCTAATCATTTCACACCTTGGGGTTTCAGTCTCCCCATCTGTACTGTGGAAGGAATACTATCTACCTTCCCAAAAGCTTGTGATATCTGAATGAAATTGATAGCTACAGAGACAGAGGTGTGTGTGTGTGTGTGTGTGTGTGAGAGAGAGAGAGAGAGAGAGAGAGCACAGTGCCCGCGCCACACAGTAAATATTCAGTGTGTTCCATAAATGAAGAACAGCTGGTAATTATAGTCATGGTTAAATTGGTTGAGCATTTACTAAGTGGCAGGGGCTGTTCTAACTTGTTCAGTCTTCATAACTCTAAGGCAGAAGTGTGATCGCTAGTTCAGAAATGAAAAACCAAGTTCCAAGAGGTTAGACAACGTGCCCACTTAAAGGATGGAACTGGGACTTGAGCCAGACCCACTCGGCATCAAGCCTGGGGTGCCCCCTCCCACCCAGCTGCCTCCCTGGAGCAGGGGTTAGGAGCAAGGCCCTGGCAGTTCCAGACACCAAGCCCCAGGGCTTAGCCCTTGGCTGGCCCTGACTCTTCAGTGAGTCCTGGGGCAGAGAGAGCTTTGGGGGACCAGGAACTCCCACAGGCTCCCCATGAGTTTCCTTCCTCCACCCTGGGCTGCAGGTGCGCTTCCTGGAGCAGCAGAACAAGCTGCTGGAGACCAAGTGGCAGTTCTACCAGAACCGCCAGTGCTGCGAGAGCAACCTGGAGCCGCTGTTCAACGGCTACATCGAGACGCTGCGGCGGGAGGCCGAGTGCGTGGAGGCCGACAGCGGGAGGCTGGCCGCCGAGCTCAACCACGTGCAGGAGGTGCTGGAGGGCTACAAGAAGAAGTGAGTGCGGGTGCCTGGGGGGACACGGGAGGAAGCAGGAAGGCCTGTGTTCTCCCTGCACATGGGAGCGGCTCTCTTCGGATCTAGGGTGCACGGATGATTTCAGATGGGGACAGTGTGTGTGTTCCGCTGTCATCCCACAGGCAGGAGGCTGGGTGCAGCAGTCAGGCTGGGACAAGGGCAAGTCCACGAGTAACGTACAAAATAGGTCATGGGGAGGACAGGATAGCGTTTGACCCCCGGAAGAACTTGCCCAGAGCTGGGATGGTACCCAAAGCCCAAACCTCAGCTCTGGACTGCTCCCCCATACCCAGGTATGAAGAGGAGGTGGCACTGAGAGCCACAGCAGAGAACGAGTTCGTGGTTCTAAAGAAGGTGAGTGGGCTGGTCACGGGCAGGACGGGAGGGGACCCATCTGCGTGACCTCCCAGGGTGGGGGGCGCACTCGCCACAGTGACCCCAGAGGTGCCGGCTCCAACCCCCTCCTCCCCGCCCCGCCCAGGATGTGGACTGTGCTTACCTGCGGAAATCCGACCTGGAGGCCAACGTGGAGGCCCTGGTGGAGGAGTCTAGCTTCCTGAAGCGCCTCTATGACGAGGTAAGGGGACAAATGCCAATCGCCCGGACAGGGGGCCAAGAGGAGGGGACTCTTGGGGAGGGGAGGGGCAGGGTGCCTCAGGGCCGGGTCTGCAGGCTTGAAGAGGGCACGCGCACACCTGCAAGAGGGGCTGGGAACAAGCAGAGGGGATCGGGAGGGCACCGATCACAGACACTTGTGCGTGCGAGCCGGGCACGCGTGTGCAGGTCGTGCCAAGTGGGCAGGGCCTCCATGTCCACGCACCCTGCGTCCTTGCGTGCGTGCTCCCACCTGCTGACCTCACGCATGTCCATGTGGGTGGATATGAGCGTGTAGCAGTGGGGGGGGGGGGGTCAAAGCATGTTTCTAGTTAGGGAGGCTCTTAGCTAACGCACAGATCACCAGTCCTGGCGCCCAAAGCCCAACGCCCGCTGGGTGGCCTTAAGTCCGGCTTTTCCCACTCTGGGCCTCAGTCTTTCCTTTTGTCACAGCAGGGGCTATCCCCAGATGACCTCTCAGGCCCCTTGAAGCTCTGTTTTATGATGTAGCTGTGTGTGAATGAAGGGGCAAGGGAGCACGTGGAGCAGGGGTCACTACACCCATGGCCAGTGCCCCCTCCAGGGAGTGGACGCTGCCCCCAGGTTGAGCACATGGCCCGGGCAGCTCCACCACTGAAAGCACCGGCGTTGGTCCCCGCAGGAGATCCGCGTCCTCCATGCCCACATCTCAGACACCTCGGTCATCGTCAAGATGGACAACAGCCGGGACCTGAACATGGACTGTGTGGTGGCCGAGATCAAGGCTCAGTACGACGACGTCGCCAGCCGCAGCCGGGCCGAGGCCGAGAGCTGGTACCGCAGCAAGGTGAGCGGCCCGGGCACGGCCCCCCACACTGGCCATGGGGGGGTGTGGGGCCCAGGCTAGGGACTCTGTCTAGGGACTCTGATCCCTGCTGGGTGTACTGGACGCAGACGTGTCAGGTCGGGGGTCCTGGCCGGGCCGCCACGTGTGGGTGCACAGACTGAGATGGTGCCGGTGCTGTGGCCGTGGGTCCGAGTGGGCGGTATGTGCGTGCCCCTGAGCCTCACTGGCCTCTGCGCCCCCAGTGCGAGGAGATGAAGGCCACGGTGATCCGGCACGGGGAGACCCTGCGCCGCACCAAGGAGGAGA
>JAGFMF010011636.1:1861288-1912727 GCA_019455555.1 Galemys pyrenaicus
GAGATGAAGGCCACGGTGATCCGGCACGGGGAGACCCTGCGCCGCACCAAGGAGGAGATCAACGAGCTCAACCGCATGATCCAGAGGCTGACCGCCGAGATCGAGAACGCCAAGTGCCAGGTAAGAACACAGAGGACCTAACACCCAGCACAGGCAGACTGCAGCACCCGCCCTTTGCTCCCAGGAGGGCAAAGACTGACCCCTGTCAGATCTCATGATCGCCCACAGAGAAGCAGGAGCCCTGAGAGTGGGCAGGGCATCACACAGCACTCAAGATGGATGTCCCCCTCCTTGACCGCCAAGTGACCACCGCAAGGATGGATATAGCAAGCAACCTCCCAATCCCCTCTGCTTGTTCCCAGCCCCACTGCCTGGTCACAGTTAGCTGATCTACCTTCTCTCTCAGCTCCCAGCCCCCTCCTGCCCAGCTCCACAAGCTCAGGTGAGCCACACTATGCCTTCTCTCATTCGTATCCTCACATCTCCTTCCTCACAGCGGGCCAAGCTGGAGGCTGCTGTGGCCGAGGCAGAGCAGCAGGGCGAGGCCGCCCTCACTGATGCCCGTTGCAAGCTGGCCGGGCTGGAGGAGGCCCTGCAGAAGGCCAAGCAGGACATGGCCTGCCTGCTCAAGGAGTACCAGGAGGTGATGAACTCCAAGCTGGGCCTGGACATCGAGATCGCCACCTACAGGCGCCTGCTGGAGGGCGAGGAGCACAGGTAGGGAGGGCCCAGGAGGACTGTGAGGAGTACAGAAGGCAGAGGCCTTGGGCCTCCAGGTGCGAGTTTCCCTGAGCCCACGTGTGAGCTGAATCTCTGGGTCACTGCTACTCCAGGTCAAGCTTCAATAAGTATAATTGTCCAGTGCTTATTATGTGCTAGGTCTGTGCTAAGCGCACATTTTAATCCCACAATCCAATGAGCGAGGTATCATTTTTCTCATTCAAATATAAAGAAATAAAGTTCAACATTCAGTGACTTTCTTGCGACTGCACATTAACAAATGGAAGGGCTGGCGCCAATGCCAAGGCTGTGCCCGAGGTGCAGCCTCTTCCAGGGCTGCCGCTGGGCCTGCCCCGCGGGCTTGTGTGTGACGAAGACAGAGCACACCACGGGCAGTAGCTGTCCCCGGCCCAAAACCCCTTCACACACTGGTGCTCTCTCTGTGTGGCTTTCAGCCACGATCCAGGCTTCTGGGGCCGCTGATTGGAGGCCACCGTGGAGGCCTCACCTAATCAAAAGGCTGGTAATAGAACAAAAGTGAGCATTTCATGCAGACTCTGGGAAGTTCTTCCTACCTCTCGTGAACAGGATCCATACCCAGAACCGCCCTCTCAGCCCCTGAGCAACCATCTGCCTCAAGGAATCCAGCTCCGTGTCCAGAACTAATGAAGTTTTCTTTCCCCACAGGCTGTGCGAAGGTGTGGGTTCCGTGAATGTCTGTAAGTATCTACGTGAAACCCCTCCCCCCAAAATGGCTTTGTTGATGAGCAAAGTGGAGGCCTGCAACCTAACCCACTGTGTCTCAAATATTCCCAATGGAAGGAGCCTTGTCATCCTTCCCCAGGCTCCTCACGGGCAACTAAGGCAGCTAGCAAAAGCGGACTTGAGCGCCCCTGGTGGTGATCATGGAGAGCTGCAGGCCATGGAAAGGCATCAAGGCAGCTTAGCCTGGGTGGGTCCAGGGGCCTGGCTTCTTCCTATCCCAGCTCCCAAGCCGGGCTGAGATGCTGAGGGAAGGGGGTTAGCCACTGAAACCCCGTTGAAGAGGAGGAAGTTCTGCAAGGCAGGTGCCTGTAGGCAAGATCACAGGCCACTCACCCTTCCACACCCCGTCTCCCCACAGGTGTCAGCAGCTCCCGAGGTGGTGTCAGCTGTGGGGGCCTCACGTGTAGCACCACCCCAGGGCGCCAGATTGCCTCTGGCCCCATGGCCACCGGGGGCAGCATCACGGTGATGGCCCCCGACTCCTGTAACCCCTGCCAGCCCCGCTCCGCCAACTTCAGCTGTGGGAGCAGCCGGTCAGTCCGCTTTGCATAGTGTCCAGCCTGCGGTGGCCGCCTGAGCACAGGATGGTGTATGAATGGAAATGTGTGCTTGCTTCCAGAATCTTCCACCTGTTCCTTTAGAAGGAAAGACCCGCTGGCCGCTCTCCTCCAACTTCTCATTTTAGGGAGTTGTCTCCTGGTCTTCTCAACTTCAGTTAGAGAATCATTCCTAGCCTTTCACGCAATCTAATTTTACTCCCAAGTATCATTAGCCGATTCGTAGCCTCCACCAAGCTCTCTGGACATCGGCTGTCACTCAGGGTGACTGTTCATCATGGAAGCTTGGCCTTCCCCAGGGACGAGGAATGAGTCCAGCCAGTCAGCCAGGCCTCCCACACCCGAGGACCAGAGAGAGGCTCACCTGCCCCAGCAACGCCCCTACCAGGAAGGTCTCTACAGGAAGCACTGCCAGTGGTTATTTTGTTTGTGTTTTGCTTGTCTCTCTGATTGATTTCCTTCTTCTGTTAACTTGTTCCAGCCAAACTCCTCATGAGAGCTCCCAGTTGAGAGGCCCATTGTGGGGGGAAATCCTTTAGACTGGGGAGGCCTTGCTATTCAATGCACCTTTATACATTTCAAAGAAAATTCTATGGTTGCTCCAGATCTCCCCCTGCTGGTGCAGGAGGGGTCTGACAAGGCAGAACTGGTGGGATGGAGGTTAGGCCAAGTCCTGGGGCTCCCTCTTGTCATGACTGTCTGTGGGTGCCTTGCCTTCTGGGCTGTCTCAATCTGTTTCAATAAATGCTGCTGCAATGCAAGGATATGTTACCTTGTGAACCATCTGTCCAACCTGTCTGCACGTCTGACACGCATCTCCCTCTGGCCCCTCTCCTGCCGACCCAGCCTCTCCAGCCCCTTGAAGTGTCTCCAGCCCTCAGTGATTCTGCCACGTCCTTATCTAGTCCCAGCTCCATCCCCTTAGTGCCTCAGGCCTGGGCCACAGCTCCAGTTCCCCCCATGTTCTATGTCCCAACTCTATGCCACACACCCTCGACAGCCAGAACTCCATCTCACACTCATTGCCCTCAAGCCCTCTCACCTGGTTCAAACCAGCCCCAGCACATACATGGGTTCTTTATGCCAAATGCAGGTCTCTCCAGCGCCTCTTTCCCACGTTCTCCTCAGCCCTGCACAGCACCCCTCAGCCAGCACTGACCCCAGATGTGGGCTCCACCGTTAAGACACATCCTCCTGGCCAGCCAAGTCCATCTCTCACAAACACAGAGGGCACCCCAGGCCACTCGCCTTTGCTCAGAGCTCTCCTCTGCTCTCCCCACCTTCCTGCCCTCCCACACCAAGGAGCTCTGGTTCCATCTTCATGGCTGGGGACCAGAGATGCCATTGGGTGTTTCTGGAGTATGGATCAGATTGGCATTTCCTTGCGGGCAGGCAGTGACTCTCCCGGCTCTGCCTGCCCCCCACTGGCGCCTAGGAGGGAGTGCCAGGGTACACGAGCCCTTCCAGGGCTGGATGGACGCAGCAGCCCGTGGAGCAGGCGTGAGGCCACTGTCTGTGCTCACCTCCACTTCTCCAGCAGAACGAGTCGCTGTCACTATTCTAGGAGCAGCCCAGCTTCTCCCTGGCGGAGGGAGTGAAGGTCCTGTGCCTTCTGGCGGGTCCTCGCTTCGGGCGCAGATGCTGCAGCTCCTTAGAGGCTGCCAGCCCTCGGGGTGCACAGGCAGCTGCTGGCCGAGGACCGCAGGCCTGCACCACGCATGCCCCTCTGAGTCTCCTCTGTGCCCTGCTTCTTCCTCCCACCTTTCTGGGCCTTGAGGCTGTAGTGGTCAGCAGGCCAATGTTGAATTTAGGGCACATTATCCATCCACAGAAAAGGTTAGTTCTCAAGGACTGAAGTCGAGATGGAAATTTGAGCATCGACTCTGCCATGTCACAGAAAGACCTTGGTCAAGGACAGTTCTCCAGGCCCCGGGGAATCTGAGAGAGAGGCATGAGCCCTTTCCAGTCCTGCCACTTTTGTCATTTTGGGTTTGGGGATGAGTCTGTGCTTGGGGGAAACCATAAAGCATAACTAAAATGCTAAATCTCCGCTCCAAAAGATGCGACAGCATGCACTGACAGCGAAACAGCCAAGACCGGGAGACTTTAACGATCTTTTTATCCGCTCTACGTGCAAGGTCCGTCAGCCAGTTCAGGCAACCAGATGTGCCACTGGCTTATGAGGACGGAAGCTTCTCCCTGCCCCAGTCCTCCTTGTAGCCCACAGCAAAGCTCCAGGGGTTCTCCTGCAAAGGGTTCTTGGGATTTCATAGCCCCTCTCCTGATTAAAAAAAAAAAGAAAAGCTCTCTTCAGAAAGCAAAGGATACACTCCAGTAGTAATTTTATTAAAAAATTTAAAGACGTCAAGTAGTCTGAAATCGAGGTCAGGGAAAAGTCAGAGCAAGTAAGTGGCCCAAGCAATAAAGTGGGTCCTAGTAAGTGATCCCAGAATTTTATGCAGCTTCCCCTTGATTTGAAATGTCATAAATCAAGCTCAGACCTTCCTCGGAGCAAATCAGTTCTTCTACCTACATTCCCTTATTTAAATAGTCAGTGTCCCCTCCCCAACGATCAGGAAGCATGAATTCCATTCCTTCAAAAAGCACTAGGCCAGCTTGGGCTTCGGCATCTTTTTCATTCTGCTGAGGCCACAGCCCGCCTCTGCCCAGTCTCGAATCCCCTCTACTTCGGGCCATCCTCGTGAACCCATCCCAGACCTGCCCCCCCCAACCCCAGTGGCTCCCCCCAACCCCGGTGGCTCCTCGCTGTTTCCTGCTTCAGTGTTTGGGACCTCAGGAAATAACCACTTTTGTCATTATTCACCTGAGTCCAACACAGTGAGAAACACGAATTCACCGCATTGTTGGGGGGAAGCGGTCCCCCTTGGAACGGATATGGAGGGGACCGTCTGCACAGTCACATCCTACTGCTCCCGAGGATCATGGACACTGAGAGGGGACCATGCTAAGTGTGTCACTCCCTGAAAACTAGAGAGAGGAGGACACCAGCTGAAGCCCCACTCTCTGGGAAAGGAGGCTCGGCAGTAGAGGAAGCTTAATTCACAACTTCTCCACACTTCCCTGTGAACCCCGGTCCTCCCCAGACACCCTGTGACTCGGAAATCCCTGCCTGTTTCTCCTTTGTTCAAAATCGGAGGAGTCCCCTGAAGTGCCCACCTTTCTCCTTGGTGCCTGGTGCTTCTGGGCAGGGCACAGAGGGGAATGGGGCGCGGTACAGGCAGCGCCCAGGGGATGAGCTTTTGCTAAAAAAAAAAAAAAATGGAGAAAACCTCCCAAGCACAAATCTGCCCATCTGTGCCCTACAACACACACCCTGCCATGCTCCCCCAGGAGGCAGCGGCCCCTGCGACCTCTTTCCCCATCCCCAAGCAGATCTCTGGCACTTTGACCCCACCCCACCCTGGCTCAAACTTGGCACCCAGACGGATGCGCCCAGAGGCAGCCCCATAGGTCCTGCCAGCCAGAGGCAGCAACTGGGGCCAGGCCTGGGTCCTCCCTGGGCCCGGCTGAGAGCCAAGGACAGCTGCAATAGTGTCTCTCTCCTCTGACACGTGTGCTTGTGGCAAAATACCTTCCAAACAGTTGGTCCCTTTAAGTCTTTTATTTTTATACCCAAATAAAATGAAGTGGAGGAAATACAGTTCTTGCTGTAAAACAAGTGAAGTAAATGTCCTTCAGAAACTCTCTCTCCATCTCATCACTTCCAGGGGGACACACACACATGGGCAGAGCCTGAACAGACCAGGCTAGCTGGGGACTGGCAAAGTTCAGGGAGACGTAGGGAGAAATGCCTTGACAGAGGCCTGAGTTTTCATTCTGGGTTCCCACATAAAAAGCTTGTATTAAGTGCCCCCTAAGAGCTGTCCGGGATTTTTGGAGAGCAGAGGCTATGGGGAGATGTGTCTACAAATGCTTCTAGAAGGTTTGTTTATGTCACCTTCCTTCGGTTATGTCTGTCTTAAGGGCCAGATGAGTACGTTGGGATCGTTAAAAACCCAGCATGCAGGAAATTCTCATGAGCCAGGATGTCCAGTCTGGAGGAGCAGCCAGAATCAAACAGGAAAATATTTGTGAACTTTGGCTTTCCCCAGACCTCAGGCTGGATCCCAGAGCAGCTGTGTCACACTGGTAAATTTGAGTCACTTCTCGGAACCTGTCTCCTCATCCGTAAAGTGAAGGCTACTGGCTGTGGAGAGTGAATGAAAGACACAAACGACGGGCCAGACTCTGGACACCGGCTCCCTCTCCTCCTCGTCCCTACCTCTGCCCCCACCACCCGGCCTGGGTGGTCCAGACTGGTGCTGACCTTCCAACCAAGTCCAAGGAAAAGTGGGGAGAGGTCCACCTGATGCTGTGAGAATCACAAGGAAAGCCACCTCCACATCAGGATTTCTGACCCCCTGTTCCCACCACCCAGGTAAACCAGGGTTCTCAAACCAGTTTGCAGGAACCCTGCAAACTATTCAGGGTTCTTGGGTTCACTCTTGGAACTCAGGAGTCAGTGGTTTCAGATGACGCCCAAGATCAGAATAGTTACCAAGTCCCCTCAGGGATCGCGATGGGGACCATGGTTGTTGGCCCCCCTTGGGGGAGCATGGGAAAAATCAAGGCTTTGGGTGGGCTGGGAAAACCACCAAGGAGGGAGGGAGGTGTTAACTGGGTTCCCAGGAGTGACCTTTGCCACTGACATGTAATCACGCACCAAAGGGAGAAGCAGCCAGAAGACTCACACAAACCAAACAGTTCCAACCAACACCGACAACCTCAGCCAGCCTCTGTCTTTCCGTGCTGGCTTAGGAATTGCTGGGGTGCTCTGGGAACACACAGTCTCTTGGATCGAGTGGGGGATCTCCTGCAGTCCCAGCCCACTTGCCCTGAGGCGCCCTCACGGTGAGGCAGCAAGCACAGCCCCCACATCCTGGAGATGTACCCACACACTGCCTGGCTCCCCAGAAGGCGACGTTAACCCCAGTTGGTTAAGGAAGAAAACGACCAAGCAGTTTGTATCCAAAAGTCTTTACGTCCCTTTCCCAGACCACAGGAGGGCAACCAACAGAGCCGGCCATGACTCCAAACCCGGGGCTCACGCTCGGCAAGTAAACCCTGACTCCAGTAAGAAGGAAGCTGAAGCGCTGGTTCTGGCTTCCCTGTGAGGGGCCGTTGCTGACCTGCCAGCGGACCCGAGGGAGAAAAGATTCCCCTTCCCACTCCCTACCCCGCCCCTCAGAGCCTGGAGCCCCACTCCCGCTATGCAAACCGCACAGCTCTGGCGCTGGAGCAGACCCCCAGGACAGATGGGGGGCAGACACCCCCTCCGCTGCTCAGGGACACAGCCGCCGGGCCGCGCGGGATGCTGGAGCCGAGGTCGCCGCAGACCACGCCGCCCTGGGAACGGCTCACACCTGCAAGGAGACACGGGTCAGGAGCCCTTTCTTGCCAGACATAGACTGACGCAGAAAGCTTTAGAATCAGAGATGCTCTTCACACTCGGAGAGACCAGAAACATGAATCTGCAAACCACAGGCAAAGCCAAACCCACTGTCACCCGCTCCGGAGGGGCTGTGTGAGCAGACAGGACACCTGCCTCTGCCGCACTAGACCAGCGGTGCACTATGGTTATACAATCCCCGTGCAAAAACTGATGGGTCACCTTGGAGGAACCATCTAGAAATGCAGTCTCTGGGGACCACAGACACCTAGCCAGGGCCTGCGTTATTGACGGGACAGATTATAGCATTGCTTACAGCGCGCCCACTGAAGCTGGCGTTTCTTTTATTAGAACGTTGCACCTTGAAGGAGCTTTCTCTGTGTAACTAATTCTGTTTTTGCAGAATTTGCCACTTGCATTAACTTCGGCTTCGTGGGTGTTCATGTGGATCAAGGTAGGGGCCACTCACTGGCCCAGAGACCTCGGGTACCATCTCTCTTACCCAGCGCCCCACAGACAGAGGGTCAGTCTCCCATTAGATGCAACCCAACATTAAGAATGACCTCCAAAAGAACCACACACACACGCACACAACTTACAGATGTTGACTGAGCCCACACCTTCACACAGCCTGTAGGGGAGAGGAGAGAGAACGTGATTAGGGTCCAGCTCCTCTGCTCGGTGGCAGCCTGATTCCCCTCCAGCCTGAAGGAAAGGGGAGAGGAGGGCCCAGCCTGCTCCAGCTGGCGCTGCCCCGGGGCCCAGGTGCGAAGGGGGTGTCAGCGGCAGCATCCGAAAGGCAGTTTCACCTTGTTTGCTTCTCAGCCCTGCAGAGTTAGTGGACTGAAAGGCAAAGATGGGGGTGGTTTGACCCCTAGGCTGTAAATTCCAGCAGTCAGAGATTAGGTGGTGGGAGCAGCGACTGCTTCAGTGGGTATTCTGGGTAGGAGAAAGCTCAGCTGTCATTCAGGTTGATCCATTTCTTTTTATCGCACTACACCTGTGATGGGTGCAGCGGGAGGCGGAAGGTGTTATGAGCCTAGACTCTGGGTGTGCCACTCGCTCACTGGGGACCTCGGGTAGGTCACTTAACATGCCTGCGCCTCAGGGGAACCCTAGAGTGGTTGTGAGAACACCCACCTAACTGGCTGTAAGGTCTGACTGGGCTCTGCTTGTCGAGGGCTACGACAGAGCCTGACACACAGTGACAGTCAATCCAGCGTCAGCGTTTGTTCTTGGCGTTAAAAATGCTCGTTTTCTTTTTTTATGATTTTTTTAAATTTTTATTTATGCATACAAGAGCTGGTCTTTTTTGAGGACGTATCTACACCACGGCGGTGGGCTCTTCGGAAGCACCTACCCCCACCTCCACTTTCTGCTCTATGTCTTCCCTTTTAAACCCCCAAATTCATGCATTTTCCTCAAGCTGTAGTGTGCTTCCTTCTGCCTGACTCAGATCTCTCCACAGCACCGATTTTCAATAAGGAGCGTGTGTCAGCCTCACTTTGCTGGCACGTGAATCTGATTTTGCCACAACCTCAAAACCGTGCCCTTCCTCAAGAGCCCGTCCAGCGTTCATGTGGCACCTGCCAAGCCACAGCACCAGCAGCACCTCTGCATGGTGACCACCTTTATTTTCTTATTTTCTGCAATGAGCATGACTTGTGCAGCCTAATTAAACTCATTCATGCTAACAGGAGAGCTATTACAAGACCAAAGGCCGCAATGTGCAAACACTATACACTAAATTTCCTCTTAAATGCTCAAGTGTTGGGGCTGGTGCATCCTTCACTGTTTATTGAGTTATTAATATACTAACCCTCTTATCGTAAGGAGAGTAAGTTTCACAGTGCAAATGCCAAGTGTCTCACTAAATGCTGGTGAGTGGGTTGGGGATTAAGGACACAGGAGCAGAAGGCTCTGCTGGCTTCCTCCAAAGTCCCAAAGAAGTGGCAGTAAAGTCTCCCTACTTCAGTCAAGCCTGACGCAAATCCAGCAGTAAGGTCAGCTACCGTGGGTGCCACTCAGGTGAGATGTCCAAAGCTAATCAGGTGACTGAGGAGCTTCTCCGTGGCTGCAGCCCTGCCTGGCTAACTGGATAGAGATTGTCTCATTGAAAATCACTTTCTCCTATTGCACTTACTATGTTCCATTCACTCACTTAACCCTTACGACAGCCTTAAGTGATGGGTTTTATGATTATCTCTGTTTTACAGAAGACATTGAGTCATTCAGAGTTAAGTAGCGCATTGGTGGTATAGTGGTGAGCATGGCTGCCTTCCAGAGTTAAGTAGCTAGTAAGTCCTGGAGCTGGGATTTGAACCCAGATGGTCTGGCTCATAGGTCGTGCTCTTAACCTCTACGCTCTGCTCCCCAGAGTAGGCTGCCTCCCCTGATGTGACCCAGCTAGGTGCCAATAGCAATGGGCCACTTCAAGGCACCTGAAGGTGTAAACTCACCTGCTCCTCTCCATGCCAACTTCACTACCCCAGTTCTTGGCTCAGACTGTCAGCGCTGTCTGAAGTGCCCCTCCCCGCCCCCTCAGCTCTCTGTCTCCCCCTAAAACAGCCCCGGACACTAACCTGGTCATCCGAAGGATGCATTTGTGTGCCCCGTCTTCCCCAGCTAAGCAGGGGCTCTGTTCTGCTCACTTCTATTTGCTGCCATGAACGCCATACTATCTGTATTTGTCCATCCCACATCAGATCTTTTAGCACCCACTGAGGCGTGACAACAGAACGCCCCCACCTCCCATAGCCAACAGGGTAGTGGTTGCCTTGAAATGAACTTTATGTGCCTCTGGAGGGGCAATGAGGGCAGGAGATTGATCACTGGGGTCCTGGTTAAGAGATTGGTGCAGTTCAGCACATCTATTCTCTGGGCCTCAGTTTCCTTATCTGAAAATGTGGTCATGTGTGGACTCCATGATCCCAAGAGGCTGTCCCAGTATGAAGGTTCTGTGCCTGAAGATTTATAGCCCAGAAAGGCACTCCTTTAGCCCTGAAAGGGGAATATAAAGTGGCCCTGTGCATTGTGCTCACCGGCTTTCCTCGCCCTCCAGCAGCTTCCGATAAGTGGCAATCTCCACGTCCAGGCCCAGCTTGGAGTTCATCACCTCCTGGTACTCCTTGAGCAGGCAGGCCATGTCCTGCTTGGCCTTCTGCAGGGCCTCCTCCAGCCCAGCCAGCTTGCAGCGGGCGTCACTGAGGGCGGCCTCACCCTGCAGTTCTGCATCAGCCACTGCTTCCTCCAATTTGCAGCGCTGGGAGGGGTAGAGGAGTGAAGGAGTTTGAGAAGGTACAAACAAGCTGTGAGAAGCCTCATTTTATTTCACCTGCATTCAAATGGTCAACTACAGTATTATAAGCTAGGAGCTTTCTTCCTTTATATTTGTGTACCACGTGATTCTAAATTCAAGTCCATGGTGAGCCATTAGAGGAAGGAAATGTTAGCACTGGGCTAGAACAAATAATAATTAGTGATAATATCTTGGATTTGTATATTCTTGTTAGTTTTACAAGGCACTTCACAGATGTTATCACATTTGACCTTAAAGTCACTCTTGCGCTTGTTGGAACAGGCATTGCTACTCCCATTACGCAGATGAAGACACTGAGAGGCTCACCCAAATGCACCCAGTTAATCAGTGCTGAGTTGAGGCCAGTGTTCCCAGTCTCATTCTTTGGCCCACTGAGATCAGTAAGGGAAGAAGTTCCCGTTTACGACTTGCAGCACAAAAACTGCAGCTTCTCCTTTGTGCCCCACTTAAGGAAGTATAAGGAACCCCTGCAACTCAATCACAACAAAAGTAAGAATTCAACATTTTAAACTGTGGGCTGCAGGCTTGAATATGCACTTCTCTAAAGACAAATCAGGTTTATGGAAATAGTTTCACCATCACTAGCCATCAAAGAAATACAAATCAAAACTACAATGAGAATCACTTCACACCTGTCAGAATGTTTACTATAAAAAAAAAAAAAAAGACCAATGCAAGGAGGATGTGCAGAAACTGAATGTCCTATACACTGCTAATGGGAACAGAAAGGGTGAGGCCCCTCTGGAAACCACCAGCACTCAAGGGAAGGGTCCCCCTGCTTCTCTTAACCACCCAGCAACCCCATTTTCCACCTCACACTTTCAAGACACCGCTCCGCCAGACTCACATGGAGATATGCGCAAGAATGCATTAAAATGCCTATGCTTAACAAGCTGTAACAGCAAAGGCTTGGAGGCCATCTAGGTATCCATCTGCAAGGGATGGGTGGGAAGCGATAGTTTATGAACAGTATAGCGCTCCACATGGCAGGAATAACGAAATGGAGAGCTCTAGCAAACGTGTATATTTCAAAGACAATACCAACTGGCCAAGGGAAGAATCAGAATGAGATTTCTGGCATCATATCATTATATCAATTTAAAGCACTAAAACCGAGAGGCATTTTCAAAGTGTAACTTAAAGTTTATGTAAACCTATCTATGTCAAGGTACATATATAAATACATACCTGAAAGATGGATGATCAGAACATAGTCTAACTACATAAGAATGTGGACTGGGGATGGGGAAGGGAACGGAGCTGAAAATGAAGGCTCGGTGATGTTAGACCATCGATGGTGGTGGGGTGCCCTAGATGGGGAGTGGTCGGGTCCGGTCTGCACGCTTCAAGGCCCTCCAGACGCATGGGGAAGGGGAGCAAGCAGAAATAAGTGCTGCACATACTGTTTAGAGGCGCGAGATGAAGGCGGTGAGGGGGCGTGGAGGGCAAAAGGGCAGAGCTCAGAGCGGGGAGACCGGCACTGCCGTCCCTCGTGTGCTCTGGGCTGTCAGCCCCTCCCTGCAGATGTCCACGGCCCGAGCCTCTCCAAAGATAGCGCTGGTCACTGGGAGCCAGAGGAAGCAGGAAGCAAGTCAGAAGAAACAGGGGCAGCGAGTGACGCCTCCCAACCTGCTGCTTGGTGTTCTCCACCTCGGCCGTCAACCTCTGGATCATGCGCTGCAGCTCACTGAGCTCATCCTTGGTTCTGCGGAGGTTCTCTCCCTGCCGGGTCACAGTGGTCCTCATCTCCTCGCACTGCAGACAGAGGGGCAAACATGCAGGAATGTCCCCGGGGGCCGCGCAGCGGGAGCGTGTGCTGGGAAGTCCCTGATCCCACCGCCTGGATGAGCCCACTGCCTGCCACTGTCCTCCCTCCTCCTTCCTGGTGTGCTCAGCCCATGGCTGCCGGGCCCCAAGTGTGTGGGTGCATGTCCTGGGTCACCCCAGGACCACAACTCTCCCCCTTGTCTGGCGCCAGCCCAGCCCTCTGGGTCACCTTGTTTTGGTACCAGGACTCGGCCTCGGCCCGGCTGCGGCTGGCGACATCATCGTACTGAGCCTTGATCTCGGCCACAATCGAGTCCATGTTGAGCTCCCGGCTGTTGTCCATCTTGACGACCACCGAGGTGTCAGAGATCTGGGACTGAAGGAGCTGAATTTCCTGTGGGAGACAAGAGCAGAGCCTTAGCCCCAAATCACCCCACGCCCATCCCTGCCAGTAATCCGAAACGGGCCCAACTCTTGCAGAAATAAATTAGAAAACTACAGACAAGGGGAGATTTAAAGTGTAGATTCCACAGGGAGAGGCTGGGGTTCGGACCACGGCTCCGTGGCAAAGAGGAAGAGGACATTCCGTCCACGCCACAGTCAACAGGGCAGAGTTCTATGACAGGAACCGACCATCGCGCTCAGCCCGGGGCCTGAGTGCAGACCAGCTGGAGCCACGTGCACCAGGGCAGCCCACCAGAGTACGGCCAGGCCAGTCAGAGCCCTGACTTTTCTGATTGGGCTTTCGCCCCTCCTGAATTAACGTTATTGGTTTATCTATGTACCGTAGCTGATGTTGTCAGTCTCCACTTTATACTGTGAACAGTCTTTCAAATCATTTTTTTAAAGATTTTATTTATTTATGCATACAAGAGCTGGGGTACAGGCCAGAGCTGGGGGTAGGTGAGAGGATTCACCAGAGACTGAGTGGGGAGCAGAAGAGGCAGATCTACTGAAATACACTGCGGAGGGGAGCAGCGGGCAAGGCAGGAGGGGTCTGCTGTGCCCTGTGGGTCCCCTCCCTGGCCAGGGATCGAACTCGCACTGCAGTGGCTGTGGAAGCTCCACAGTGCGGTGCTCAACCCCTTGCACCACCTTTAAAACATTTTAAAGGAAGGGTATCACCCATTTCCATTTGAAAGGCTTCTGAATAGGAGAAAATCTCTGGTCACAAAAACAAGGATGTCCAGGCATTAAAGAGTAAAAAATGGACAGCTTTCCCTAGAACCAAGGAAAAAGGACAGGCCACACCCCAAGAAAACTCTCCTCCGCTTCCCCCTCACTTGCCCTTCTAGAAACAGGGAGAAACGCACCTCCTCGTAGAGGGACTGCAGGAAGCCCATCTCCTCTTTCAAGGCCTCCACGTTGGCCTCCAGGTCCGCCTTGCGCAGGTAGGCACAGTCGATGTCCTGGGGGCAGGCGGGAAGCAACGGGGCATAGGGCGCCGGTCTCCGGACCCCTGCACTCGACAGGGGCATCTCCCGGCCCACCTTCTGCCTCCGACCTGCCCTGCCCATCCAAGTCTAGCCGGGACATCTCGCCTTGTCTTCAGGGCCCCTCTAAGAGGGAACAGCCCTTTGTCATCTGCCACTGATGTTGCACAAACCCCAGTGGGGCCTCCCTGAATAGGGAAGGGAAAGGAATCTGTCTCCTCCAGACTTCTTCCCAATCCCTCTAGCACTGGGGACCTTGACAAAGTGCAAAGCCTAATATCACTGTCCAAAATGCTGGGCTGCCATTTCTGTGCCAAACTGGCCACCTAGTTCGACCACGTGGCAGCCAGCAGAGCCACAGGGACACCCCACCAGCGGGTGTGCGTCCGTGCCCAGGCCAGGCAGTGCCCGGCACTGCGGAGCCAACTTCCCTGCCTGAGACCAGACCTCTCTCAGCAGGCGTGTTGAGTGCCCCTCCATCCATGAGTGCGCACGGGTAAGGCGCGTGCACAGTGCTTGCTAAAGACATGAATACTCGTCAACCACCCATGTGAAACCAAAGTCCTCTGATTTCTCCGTCCGTACGGGGGCTGAACAAGCGCTCCAGCTCACCCACCAGCAAGCCGAGGACCGACACTCTCAAGTGGAAGTCAGGAGGAAGCAAGTGCACAGGAGAGTGGAACAGATTTCAAAGTGACCATTTGAGAAGAGCAGGGAAGAGTCCACGAGCAGCAGAGACTGGTGCAATGAGGATTTCTTCCTCCAGACCTCGGCCCAGCCCGGGCTCTAGCGCGGGAGGCAAGGTGGCTTCCAGAGCCCACCCGCTGGCCTGCATCTGCCAAGGCACGGGAGAACCTTGCACCACAACCAACGGGAGGTAGGGAGCAGTCAGCGTCCCCAGTTTAATCCCCACCTCTTTGCAAGAGCCACTTACCTTCTTCAGCACCACGAACTCATTCTCAGCTGAAGCTCTGAGGACCACCTCTTCTTCGTACCTGTGGGGAGAGCACAGCACGGACCTGGGGCTGAGGCCACGGGCTGCTGCAGAGCCAGGGCATGCTCGTCTCCCCATTGCTGCCTTTGGTTTTCTGTATGCCCTGGGAGAAGGTAGGCATTGCTGCACTTCTAACCCTCAGGCACAAAGAGCCCACCAAAAGGTCCCTGGGTGTGGAGGCCAAGTCCCTGCTTTCTGGTCCAAGTTTGGGCTGAAGTCGCCATCAAACCCAGAAGGACAGTCATCTAATCGCTCTGCACCTCGCGTTCGATGCCCAGGTGCGGTAAAAAGGCGCTCGGCAAATGTGTGTCGGTGCATGAAGGAGATCTCTCCAAGTGACCTTCCAACCCTAAAATTAGATAGAACATAAAGTTCCATGGAGCCATCCTGTGACATTCTCTTCTCCCCAACATCCAAAGACTTGAATTCCTGGAAGCCACACTGCCAAACTTGTGGGCGGGAGTATTTTCATAGCCCTCCTCCACCAGCCTGACCCTGCTCCTCTGTGCTCTGAGGTCTTATCCCTGGAACAGCACAGCCAGGGCCAGCTAGGAAGGCCAGAGTTCCCAGAACACAGTTTTCACAAGTTTTTAATGACAGGGTAATTTGGACTGCTATAAACTCTAAGCGCTATAATTACTGGCCTTCACACCCCCAGCGTAGGAGTAAGTCCTTGACACCTGCAAGCTGAAAATTATGTCTGCATTTGCATCACCCTCAGGGGAGCGGAGCCCCTTTGCTGGGTCCACTTGTGAGGCACAGCCCAGTCTTCCAAGCCCAGAATTCCAGTGACTTCCAATTAGAATTCCCAGGACTGATTGTGTCAAAATCACCCTCACACTGTAGGTAGCAGGTAAAAAGGAGAAGTTAGCAGTGACCTGCTGAGTCTAAACCAGGCCGTGGCCAAACTAAACAATCCGAAATAGAAGGTTTGCTCGGGCCTTTGAATTGCAGAGGTTGCAGGACAAGAGCTTGATGGTTTATCTGCAGAATGAATAAAAGAATTATCCAGAGCCATCAGACACCTTGAACAGCATTGGCCAGATCATCTCCAGGAACTTCCTTTCCACCCAGCCTAGCTCTGCCCACTCCCAGTTTCTGCTCCTCAACCCTGTTGCTCTGTTTGTTTGCTTCTCTCCCTCCAGCTCCAGGCCAACCTGCACCCTGGATGTGTGTCTCCCCTTCCCAAAATAGGAGCTCCTCTTCTCTCCAAATATTTCTCCAATTCTAGGATGGAGCTATAAGAGCTGGGAACTGACACTAGATGACGCATCTTAGAAGCAGCCTAGAATGACCCTGACCTTCAGCCTCCAGGAGAGTCATGTGCACCCAGCCAGACCTATGCCAGTCTTGTAACCACACCTAACCCTGTCGTGCTCACTTCTTCTTGTAGCCCTCCAGCACCTCCTGCACGTGGTTGAGCTCGGCGGCCAGCCTCCCGCTGTCGGCCTCCACGCACTCGGCCTCCCGCCGCAGCGTCTCGACGTAGCCGTTGAACAGCGGCTCCAGGTTGCTCTCGCAGCACTGGCGGTTCTGGTAGAACTGCCACTTGGTCTCCAGCAGCTTGTTCTGCTGCTCCAGGAAGCGCACCTGTTAGGGGGTGGCAGGAGAGACTCGTGGGAGTCCAAGAGAGTACCAGAGCTCTCTGCCCTTGGGGATGGCCTCTGACCTGCAACAGCCTGTGACCTTCCCCTGAAAGTCGAATCTTTTGGCAGCATCTGAAAGTATGTGTCACAATTGTTTCCCAAGTAGCTTCTGCTCGCCCCATCCCTTCTTCCAAAAAGTGCACACAATTTACAGTGATTTGTTTATTTTACAAAGAATAAAATAACTTCTGATGCTGCAGAAACGCCCCAGACCACGTAAGTAGGACAAAACTGGCCAAGCGAGGATGTCTACCCTGATCACTGGAAAATGTGGATGTGCCACTTCATGCGGCAAAAGAGAATGTCAGATGAACGAAGATTTATGGACCTGAAGATCAAGAGGGCAAGCGACACGACCCAGGTGGGCTGGGGTAGCCACACGCGCCCTCCAAAGCGGAAGAGGAAGGAGTGAGTGAGAGATGCTCAGAAGGAGGAGGCAGAGGGGACTTGTGACATTAGAAGGACACAGGCTCTGTCACTGGAGGGGAAAAAACGGAAGAAGGAGCACAAGTCAAGGATGCCAGCAGCCTCCAGAAGCTAAAGAACAACCGCCGGCAGCCAGCCAGCAAGGGAACGGGACCTCAGCCTCACAGTGGAACTCAATTCTGCCAAAAGCCTAAATGTTCCTGGAAAACCGTCTCCCCCAGGGTCTCCCAAAATAAATGCAGTCCTTTCTACACCTTCATTTCATCTTCAGGAGATAATGAGTGGGTGCTGTTTTGAACTGCTAAGCTTGCGGGGGCATATATGGCAGAGATTTAAAAATGAACTCACTGTGACTCTCCTTCACCCTGATCCAGGGGTGCAAAAGCCCAGAGGGGGCCTCGGGCCAGGAGCTAGCGCTCTTACTGCCTCTCCCTGCTATCACCCAGCCCACTGAGCATCGCTGTCTCCGAATGCCGCTGTGAACGGAGGCGGCGGGGCTACATCAGCTGTGTGTGCTGGCACCCCCAGGCCCTAACTGACCAAAGACATATTTAATATTTTATAAAATTCTGATTCATTGCTAGCTCACTTAAGAATTGATTTCAGGGCCTCCCTGGTGGCGCAGCAGGTTGAGCGCTGCACTGTGCAGCATCTGCTGCACAGCAGCACAAGTTCGATCCCTGGCCAGGGAGGGGACCCACATGGTGTAGCAGACCTCTCCTGCCTCACCCGCTGCTCCCCTCAGCAGTGTGTTTCAGTCAGTCTGCCTGTTCTGCTCCCGGTTCTGTCTCTGGTGAATCCTCTCACCTCCCTGGACTCTGGCCTGTACCCCAGCTCTTATGTGCATAAATAAATAAATCTTTAGGAAAAAAAAAAGAATTGATTTGAGACAGGAATCTGAATGATCCTGATTTTGACGAAGCAGAAGCTAGGGCGGTGTTGGCCTGCATCCAGAGGCGCGGCCCGGCGACTGTGCCCCCAGGTGAGGGCCTCTCAGCTCGGCTTCTCTGTGTGAGCCACCAAGTCCCGTGCAGCCACTGGCCCTGCACCAAGGGGTCTCCACTCAGGCCCTGGCCTTCTGGGGGTGCAAGCCTGGTATAAACTCTCAAATGTTTGTGCTCGTGGGGAGATGAGTCCAAACTGAACTACGCAACGCGCACCTGCCTGCAGTCTCCGCGTGCAGGCTCCGCTGGCAGGGCAGCTCTCAGGCCGGCCTGCCTGGCAGGCTTAACCCTCCACATTAATCACTTGTGTGCCGGGAAACTGCAAGGAGGTAAGTGGTTGTCAGCAACACCAGGGAAGGAACTGACACCTCAAAGGGCTGAGCAGCACACACAAGTGACCCCCCAAAAGTTCATATGCAAAGATGGCTTCAAGCTCAGGGAACCTCACCGGCTTTTGAACAAATTAGGAAAAGGTGCCCCCTCTGCACAGGTGCACTGCCCCCCGCACAGGTGTACCACCCCCCACCCCCCTATCAGGGCACATTGCCCAGTGAGCAGAACAGGGGCTGGATTTTGCCCCTTACACACCCCTTGTGCATGAGCCCAGGTCTTCAGCTTCAGGGAAGCCTGGCCTGGGCGGCAAGCAGCATATCAAGAGTGGCTGTTGAGCACCAAGCTTGCAGGCCTATCTGTGCTGATAGTGGTGTTGGTCTGAGAACACAGCTCCCGCCGGCCTCTCCCTGGATTCACCTTCTTGCAAAGTCCTACAGGTGACCGTGCACGCCATTCAGCTTTGGAAAATAAGTCTCTCCCCTCTTGGACTTTGTGGCTATTCCCCCACCCCTGAAGATCTGGCCACCAGTCATCAGAGGGGATGTCGCTGGGTCAAAGAGGCCATATGTCCGGCCAGAAGGGAAGCTTAGGGACTCCATCATCAGCAAAACGCACTTCAACAGCCCGGGCACGGGCCTCCCAACTCACTCTTTAATCTATGCAAGTGCAGGTGGGGGGGGGGGGGCGTGTCTGGGGCAGAAGCCCTGAGAATTCACAGCCTTCCTGTGATGTCCCTACAGGAAGGGGCAGGAAGGAAGCTTCTGGCCCCTCTTTGACCTGGCTCCCCGTCTCCATGCTGGAGAGGGTGACGTCTCTAGGAGGGGGGTGAGACACACACCTAAACGGAGGTGCCCATCCCACCTATACTCCCTCATGTGATGAGGTCTGATCAGACCCCAAACATTCTGCTTCTGTGAGCAGCAGCAACAAACCTCCCTGTTCTGCCCGGTGCATGTCGACCTCCGTGGCTGCATTTGATTCTCAGAGCGGCAATGGAAAACCTAGACCCTAATTCAGCCACATTCTCAAGGCCACATGCTAAATGGTAGCAGCGCTGGGACTCGGGAATCTGAGCCCAGTCTGTCGTTGGCCTCCCAGCCCCTTGCCCCAGGGAATAACTCACAGACCCACCTTGTCGATGAAGGCAGCGAACTTGTTGTTGAGGCACTTGATCTGCTCCTTCTCCTCGTGCTTCACGCACTGCGCGTTGGGGTCGATGTCCAGGTTGAGGGGCGTGAGCAGGCTCTCGTTGACCGACACGGTGGTGATGCAGGGCGGGCTGGGTCCGCACACGCCGCCGGAGCGGTAGCCGAAGCTGCCCCCACTGAGAAGGGGCCGCCTGCAACTCACCGCGATCCTCGGGGACCCCACTGCACACAGGCTGCGGCTGCCAAAGCCCCCGAGCCGCCTGTAGCCCGGGCCCCCCGGGCCGCCCCCGCAGTAGACCATGGCGCCCGAGCAGCTGCGCGCCCCCGGCTTGGGCATGACCGCAGAGCAGGAGCTGAAGCTCCTGGCCCCGCAGCCGGAGCTGATGCAGTAAGAGCGGCTGGCCATGCCTCTGGCGTGAGGGGGTGCCGGGCAAGCGGGCGACGGAGGGACGGGTCTCCCGTGGAGACCTGCTAGCCCTCCTGCCTTTTATCAGGCAGATGACAAGCCTCCAGACAACATAAAAGACAGGAGAAAGTTATTAACGCCATTTATGAGCGTGGGAATCCCGCGAGGCACACTGAGAAGAAAGCCGAGACTTGCCTCCTTTAATAGGCATATCAAGGAGACCCTGCATCGCAATAAACCCTCCCGGCCTGGCCTTCCCAGCCCACAGGCCTAGACAGATCTACTAAGGCCCTAATTCCCCTCCAGCCTGTGAGTGCCCCTGGCTGAGGTATCCCACAGGAGCCAGCAGAGGCCTGGGCAGCGCACAGCAGACTCCAGGGGTCCCACCACCCACAAAGGTCCCACCTGGCCTCCCTGCAGGCAGGTCACTCAGATGCCCCCAAGTCTGCAGGACTCCTGATCCGTCCTTCCCAGGTGTGTACCCGTGGAGCAGACGCCTCAAGACACCCCTGGTCTTTTTTTTTTTTGTAAAGATTTATTTATTTATGCATACAAGCACTGGGGTGCAGGCCAGAGGTCTGGGGCGGGGGGGGTGTGAGAGGATCTACCAGACACAGAGTGGGGAGCAAAACAGGCAGATCGACTGAAACACACTGCTGAGGGGAGCATCTGGCAAGGCAGGAGAGGTCTGCTGTGCCACGTGGGTCCCCTCCCTGGCCGGGGATCGAACTCGTGCTGCAGTGGCTGCGGGTGCTTCATCATGCTGCGCCTAAACCCCTTGGGCCACCAGGGAGGCCCTCCGTGTTCTCTTAACTACATTCCCTCTTAGGACTGGAACTGAAAGGACTGCTGAGGGTGGAGGTGAGGTGGTGGCTGGTGTCGCCTGGAGTGCATCCTCACCGAGTGCACAAATGTTGATGGGGCCTCCCTCGTGTGCTGGCCTAGAGCCTGCCTTGGGCAGCTGTCCTGAGGCTGTGCCTTCATCAGCAGGGAAGCTCAGAGGTCCTGTCAGAGCAAGACCCTCACCCAGATGCAGAGGGAGCCTGCCAGGTAAGCAGTTTGCCCTTGAGGAACCTGGATCTCATGAGGATACCAGACAGAAAGGACCCGCGGCCAGCAAGGGAAACAGACAGACGCTGCTGGCTTTCTGAGCAGGGCTCCTCATTGCGGGTGGAGGGCCTGGAAGGCGGGTGCCTGTGGATGGTAGGGTTTGGCAGACAGCAGGCAGGGGTGCTGTGCAGAGCCAGGATACACTGCTGAAACCAGGGAACCCACCCAGGTTTAAGACCCCGCACTAAACCGATGCCCTTGGCCAGAGCTGCTCACCCCAGCCTCCCGCTTCCACCTTCCAGGAGGCCTTCTGTGTCACCCCTGAGAGAGCGGGGTGGAAACAGAACCCAAGGGGGAGAGCGCCTGCCTTTTCACGTGTCCCTGGCTGCCCCGACTGTAGTTACGCCAGAGTGCCCAGGTGGCCGGGTCCTTGGATAAAGCTTTGGGTACAGAAAACCTCTGTGTATGAACCTCATGACAAGAACACGAAATTATCCTCCAGAATTCCTCTCAGGGAAGCAGGTTTGGGAAGAGGGCATAAGAGCCAAATTGAATAAGAAAAATTGGGAAGGGAGTGTCTTTCCTCTCCCTCTCCCTTATCCAACCTGGCCACACACCCTCACAGCAGGGAGAGACAGAGGACAGTATCACACTCTATGTGGGGGTTGGGGAGGCCCCAGAAGGAGCAGGACGTGGCCCTGCCCTAGAAGGACAGGTCTGAGGCGAGGGCCTTGCTTCTGCACCTGGAGGACAGAGCTCCGAGGTGACCAAGTCAGAGGGTGTGGGCAGTGGAGCACCTCATTACCTGAATTCCTGAGGAAACAATTTACTCCTCTTTTGCTCATGTGGCCACATGCCTGCCCCCCACCCTGGCCACAGCAGCACAACTTCCACCCTAGACCCTCACTGGTGGGGAAAAGACTAAAGACGAGAGATCTCCTCCATGGTGGACACTGAATGGGGCAAGCAAAAGAGAAACTGGAATCAGAACGGATGTTCTGGAAGGGACCTGCTCCCTTCCATATGGTCCCTTCCATGCTGGTCTCTGCTTCATTCAGTACTGTTTGCTGAGTCTCTACTACGTCCAGGCACCAGCCTGTGAGCCTGGGATATGTCGGTGAATAAAACGAAGATGTCAGCTTTTGCAGGTTCACATCCAGTAGGAAAAAGCAACAGTAAAGTGAATAAAAGAATGAATTATATGTTAATTAGTGATAAGTGCTACAGAAAGGGTTAACAGTAGAAGACACCAGGACTCGGAGAGCTGGGAGAAGGCAGGGGCCAATTTTAATGCTCTGGTCTGCATGGGCTGCACAGGGAAGGTGGTTTGAACAAAGATTTTGAGGGGATGAGGCTCGTGGCAGAGGAAAGAGCTGGTGCAGAAGTCTGATGAGGAACCAGGCCTGGTTTGCTCTCACCAAGACCAAGGAGGTGAGTGAAGTTTGAGCTGCAAAACTGACAGTCTTCGGAGCGTAGGTGAGGAGGGGAGACACAGGGAGGGGGCTCCTTGGGCGTCATGGAAGGGCATGGAACAGGTGAGCACTGAGCTCCCGATGAGGGCAGTGTGGACCTCAGAGCCTTGGTTTTGAGGTGGGACGTGACCTGACAGGCTAAATGACCATGCTGGCTGCCTGAAAATCAGGCTGTAGGAGACAACCGTGAAAGGGGCAGAAGGCCAGGTGTGTCTTGTTGTGTCGGGGAGAAGCCCAGGCTGGCATGAGAAGGAACCAGCCTTAGACGGGTCAGAAGATTTGAAACACAGTAGCTTCACAAACTGGATTCTGGAGATGATTTAAAAAGAGGAAGCAAGGATGTCTCCACACTTTGGTGAGGGTTAAACTCTCTCAAAATGGAAAAAAAGCAGTGGTCTGTGAGGAAGATGACAAAATGAGTGGCCCAAATGCTTGTTGGAAATCTTATTGAGTCCGTCATTCCACTAAGCACAGGATAGGTACAAGAGCTAGATGAATAGATAGAAAGGTGGGTAGATGCATGGATGGATGGATAGATAGATAGATAGATAGATAGATAGATAGATAGATAGATAGATAGATAGATAGATAGATAGATAGATAGATAGATAGATATTATAGACAAAAACATCACTTCATTAATTCTCAGCACCACCCAGGGTCTATAAAAACTTTTTCAATCTGTTTCTGGGAGACTTGGTGCAATCACTTCTTTCCCCCGCCAACCCCAACAAAGCACTTTAGCAGGAGGTGTGACTGTGAGAACTGTTTTGTTATAGCACCCACTCCCACCGCCCCCACCGTCACTGCAAAGAGTGTCTCTAGAGAGGACATCGTTCTTGGGACGCTCTGGGGTAAAAGAGAATCAACTGGTTAGGGTAGGGTCTGGAAGGGGGAGAGTTGAGGAGTGATGAGAAAATATTAAGATCAACATTGAACTGCAGGTAACTTGTCCAGGTGTCTGTGTCCAGTGATGAATCACCAAGGTGGAGGAAGGGGGATAAAAAGTGTACTATGGTGGAGAAGAGTATTTTATCAGCCACTGCTTATGATTGCTCATATTTGGTGATAATAAAGCAAATGAATCTTCAGTCAGGTTACTATTGTTTGCAAATGCACCCCTGAGGCATATACCCATGATGAATCAATTCCACTGCACCCCACCACACCCCACACATCATTGAAGGCTCAAATACAATAAACTTCATTCCTCGATCACTGAACACTTTGACAGCGTCAACTGGTCAGCAGGGCAGCTCTCGCCACGTTACTCAGGGATGTGGTTCTGGTAAATATTGCAATTTGCCACCTCGACATTGACAGAGCATATCTTTGCGTATACACTACTGGATGAATCGCCAAAGCGGGGGAGCTTCTATTCTAGGACCTGGAAGAGTAGGGGGATGTAGTATATGCCCTTTCTGTTTTGGCTCCAGCTTGAGGAAATTTGGATTTTTTTATTGACATCGACATTACGAGAGTGTCCAAAAAAAATAAAAACCCAAAGTGAGGATCTCAGCATGAACTTTCTGTGAAGCTCAGCTCCTGGAGGAAAGTTGTCAAGTCCTGTTCAGAGTCTTCAGCTAAAAAGCCACCAGGGCTGGGGCTGGGGCTGAGGCTGGGGCTGGGACAGGGGCTGGGGCAGGGGCTGGGGCAGGGGCTGGGGGCCCCATCAACAGAGGAGACAGCCCAGAGGCTGGCTTGCCTGGTGATCCTCTTCAGCAGCAGGCCTCTCCCTGGCACTTGAATGTCTGGCAAGACCACGGTGGCCAACAAGCTGATGCTCTGTGGCTTAGGGATGGCTGCTGCATACCCATCTTCCCCCCTTAGCCATGAGTCCTTGGCCTCGCCTCATAAGCGCATCCATTCATTCAACATTTATTACCTGCTCTCTGTGTGTCGGGCAAAGCACTAGATGCAGGTGGGCAAAAGCCAGCCCCTGCCCTCAATTGGCTCACAGTCTACTGGTTGCTAGGAAACATGTACAGCATGAAACGTATCATGTCATCTTAGTAGACGTGTAAAATGATATGACCAGCACTAGTGACAGTGCCCGGAAGATGTCTTATTCTCAGAGACTCTGCTAAATGGGTTGGTTAAGGTCAGGAAAGTCGAGGAGGCCGTGTGTCCAGTGCCCAAGGCCCAAGGCCGGACTCCCCAGTCCCATGCCGCTCTGGCTGAAAGTGCAGAGGAAGCTGAGAGCAAGGGCAGACACGAGGTCCTCAGTTGTCATGATTCCCCATTTAACGACGGGCACGCAAGTCGTCCCTCACTGGGGCAATGGTTGGCATTTTCTATTCCCTAAAAAGCTTTCCAACTCAGCACCTGGTATAAAGCGAAATCTGCCTCCCTGCAGGTCAAATTCAAAGCTGTCTTGCCAAGCAAAGTATAATTTTGCATCAGAGATAACAAAAAAGACGACAGTGACAAAGAGCAAAGTAGCGCGGGCCTGCAGACACTCGATCACAGCCACCGCGCTCACGAGGACAGCAGGGAGGACAGCCGTGCAGTGCACTCACACGGTGAGCCAGTAGATGCTCACTTCTACTGCTCCCTCTGCCTTGGGTCCCAAGGGCATGTCCAGACATGTCCTCGAAAACAGCACAGACGATGTGCCCTGAGTGCAGGTCAAACTTCCAGTACTTTCAGGCTCTAGACTGAAGACCTGGGGCTGCCGGGCGAGCCCCGGTGGGTGCGGCTGGCTCTCTGCCTTGCAGGCCTCGTCTGTCTCTGTGGCTCTGCACGCAAAGACCGTGCGCTCTGCAACATGGGCACCGCCGTCAGCTGCTACACGTCTCTTCAGGTGGGTCCAGGGCTTCAGACCTGTGCCGGCCGGGACAGCATCCTCAGTCAACCCAACAGCATATTCAGTTGCCTCGTCTCCACCCAGCCGCTCTGGCTGTTGCCAACGGAGCTGCTGGGCATGTTTCCTCTGGTGGCTCTCGCCGGTTCTGTCTCCTACCTGGATCCTATTCTTCATAACTAGTGATTTCCGCATCGTTTATATCACCACCTCTGCCATCAATGTGGGGCTGATGTTGCTCAGAAACCCCCAAGCAAGACCAAGAGCACTGAGCCCTCACCCAAGCCAGGTGGGCCTCCTCTGCTGTGCTTTGGCACACGAGCCTCGGCCAGGGCTCCCGTGGGTCTCCGAAGACTGTACGTCCATCCCCAGCAGACTCCCACACACGACAGTGGGCCAAGCGTGTCAGGCTTGTTCTTTTACCCGAGGGCCTCCGACTCCGACCCCCAAGGACTGGCCTCCCAAGCTCCTGCCATTGCCCGAAGAGCAAAGTAATAAAATTAAGGATGTGTAGACAGTCAGACAGATGTCTAGTGTGACTCTCTTTACCCTTCATTTCACAGCAGAAGCGTCCTACTGTGGGTTAGAGCCCTGCTTCTGGGACACTTGAGGCTAAACGAAACCTCCGAAGCCAGGGAGAGGACAGAGAGCGCAGCAGAGCATGAGCCTGGAACCAGATCAGGAGCGCCAGAGACACGGTTACACCGCGGGCTCCTGGGAGGCGGAGGCAGGGCTTCTGGGATGGGCCTCCCAGAGGGCACGGCACCCCTGGGGTAAGAAGGAGAAGTGGGGGAACAATTCTGAGTACCTTGCTTCAGGCAGGGGAGGAGACCTGGACTCTGTCTCTCAGGGTGAAGTAGCTTCTAAAAGGCACTGAGGCAGACACACAGTAAACTAGGGTGCTCGATGTGGTATCCAGAGAGGAATGGGAGATTCAGCGGGTTTCTCCAGTGGTCCCAGAATTACGGTCAATCCCAAAACTGAGCGCAAAAGAGACTATAAAGTCCCCCCAAGTTCTAAGAGAGCCACACATTGGACCAGTCATCACCCTCAGAGTCACAAGCCCTGAAGATGGTCTGGGAAGGTAACTGAGATGGGGGGGCCACAGAAGTCAGAGTCCAAAGGTTGCAAAGTGGCACCAGTGTTGGGGCACCTCACAAGAATCAACTGTCAAAAAACAAGATCAGGACCACCCCCTAACTTTAGAGGCAGCTCCAGGACTGCTGCCCCATGCGCTGTCACCTGAGTAGGTCCTGCCTGATAATCCTGAGTCAACTATGTGGCAAATCTTAAAAAAAAAAAAGAGGTAGCGGTGTGTGATGAAAAGAGCCTGCACTGTCTGAGCTGGGGAAGGCAGCTAAGGGGGTGGTTTGAGTAGAACATCGCACTGTGAAACGTCCACAGCCACTACAGCAAAAGTTCAATCCCTGGCCAGGGAGGGGACCCACATGGCGCAGCAGACCTCTCCTGCCTTGCCCGCTGCTCCCCTCGGCAGTGTGTTTCAGTCAATCCGCCTGTTCTGCTCCCCACTCTGTCTCTGGTGGATCCTCTCACCCACCCCCACCTCTGGCCTGTACCCCAGTTCTTGTATGCATAGATAAACAAATATTTTTTTAAAAAAATGAAATTCCGCAATGAATCAAGTATTCCAGTCACGACAGCTATGTGATAAGCCGCCTGAAACTTAGCAGCCTTCACAACCAACATCTGTTTTACTGACGATCTGTGGTCTGGTGGAAATCAGCAGAGACGCCTCATTTTTCTGTCCTAACTTGCTTCTTCACATCCAAGTAGCACCTGGGAAGTGCAGTGTCCAGAGCAGCAGCCAGCCTCTCACTCTCCAAGAGCAACACGTGGGTCAAGACAGCACCCAGAGCATGTCCAGGGTACCCCAGCCCCAAGAGCCAGGACCTCCTGTGAGGCGTCTTGTGAAGAGCGGGTTTGGTGTCTCTCGTGGTGATGGGGAAGGGTGGAGACGTAAGTCAGCTGTGCCTACAGGAGCTGGAGAGCAGGCTGATGCCAGGAAGGACCAAAAAGGCAGAGGACACCCACTGGGCTGAGTGGCAGACTCAGCTCTGCGCTTTACATCAGGGCCACTTCCAGGACCGCGCAAGCTGGTACATGAGGTAGGAAGGCAGCTGGCAGGGCTTGAAACTCTCCAGAGTTCCCCAACTACAGCAGCTCAGAAGGCTGGCCAGAGAAGAGAATTTTACAAACAGGAAGAAAGGTTGGCCTAAAAACACTCATAATTACCCCTTTCCTGTCTCTTCCAGGAGCTCTCCAGTTACATCATACCCCCATGATGGACAATCCATTTCACAGACCAAAACCTGAACTCTGTGACTCAGAGAAGTCTTTGTGGGGGTGTGAGTCACTGCTCTGCTTCAGAAGTGCTGAGAAAAGATGCCCCTGGACAGCCAAGCTGTTCCCACTAGAGGGCACCCTCGCCTGGCTGCAGAGGCACCCAATGCCAGTGTGGGAGAAAGTTCTCTTCCTACAGGAAGCCTTCCCAGGTTGATCAACACAAGATGTGACTTCCCCGGCTCTTCCTTGCCTGGATTTTTCACTCTCTCCGCAGCTTTTCTCCAAGCTTTTCTCTTCCTGGGCAGCCACCATCCCCACTAAACTCCCAAACTCATCTCCTAGGTTCTTCACACTTTTTTTATTTCACTTCTGATTTTTTCTGGGCAATTCAGTCCATCACACTCTCCAGTGCTTAGCACAGTGTCCTCATCAGCCACCAGAAGTCCCGTCTCTATTCATTCTTCTGTTCTCTTCATTTCTTAGCTCTCCTCTTGCTCTCCTCCCCAGAGATATCAGTGGTAAGGCATGTCATGTTGTTCCCAAATATGCATGCATCGCTGTAAAGTAAATAGCACTGCTTTCAGCATGTGTGAGTTTTATTTACCTAAATGGTATGATTTTGACTTTTTTTTAACTCAACACCACATTGCCTATGAGGATATCAACTTCTTGCTTCGAGCTTCTGCATTCTGTTCCATAATTTACATCTATAAACTTTTACCTTTCTCTGTCCAATCTATGTCATCTAGGTTGCCTCCAACTTCCTTCTGCCATAAATAATGCCATGCTGGATTGTCCTGCCCTGGCGTGAGAGTGTGGCTTGTGTAGGCCACAGGACACAGTAGAGAACTCACTTGGTATTTGATGAAGGTGGCCACTAGCAAAAGGCCATTTATTCGGCAGGTGAGATTAGTAAAAATACATTCACCATATGGGGAGTGTAGAGCTGGGGTCCAGTTTATGTCATATGTCATGAGAAATCTCAGATCTAGAAGCAAAAATAAAACTGTAAAGCAAACCAAAGAATATGGGAGAGGGCATTCTTGTATCTTAGGGGTGGGCTTAAAGCTGAAGAGTTTTAAGCAAACCTTTAAAGTCAAAACTAAATGGCAAGAAATTGATGGACATGGCCACATCAAAATTAAGAATCCCAGGAATGAATACAGAGAAAAAAGTTAACAGACAGTGTATAGACTAGGAAAAGCTTAATATTTATAGTGTAGAAGGAGTTCTTACGAACAGCAAATAAAAGGCAGGGAACTGATAGAAAGCAAGGCAAACGCTGCGCAGGTAACCCCCGAAGGGAAAGACCAACAACTAACAAGTATGTGAAGAGAAGCTGACCCATCGTTCTTCAAAGATGCAGATCAGAACAAGGGGGTATATTGCTATCACTGGAATGGGCCGGACTAGAAAAGGGGTGCTACCACCTGTAGGGGGAAAAGTGAGAGGACAGAAGCCCTCATGAACTAGGGGTGGAAAGTGGGCTGGTTAGGTGTTCTGGAAAGCAAAGCGCCAGTAGGTGGTGAATTTTGGCATGCGCAAACTCAATGCCCCAGCGACCCCACCACTGAGATTCAGCCTCACATCTGAAGGCCACACTCCCACCCCAGGGCAGGACAATCCAGCATGGCATTATTTATGGCAGAAGGAAGTTGGAGGCAACCTAGATGACATAGATTGGACAGAGAAAGGTAAAAGTTTATAGATGTAAATTATGGAACAGAATGCAGAAGCTCGAAGCAAGAAGTTGATATCCTCATAGGCAATGTGGTGTTGAGTTTTAAAAAAAAAAGCCTGTTCCTATACAAGCACTGCCCTTTTTCCCTTCTATGGCTCACTAATCCTCAGACCCTCTCTTTGCTTCCCTTTTTCATAACTGACTTCACTTGAAATTGACTTTATTCTTTCATCTAAAACTAGATTGATTTTATGAAGTCCTTCAAAAGAAAGCCAGCTAGAATTTTTATTAGGTTTGAGAGGAATCTATGAATTAATTTAGAAAAAAATTATATCTTTAGAATATTAGGTCAAATTATTTCTGAATATAATTCCATTTAATCAGATTTTGTTGCATGTTTTTTTCATAAGAGTTTTGCATTGTTTCCCATAGAGATCGTGTGAATAAGTTCTATCACAAAAACTTCATTGGTTTCACAACTCTTAGAAGTGGTATTTTTTTTTCTATTTATTTTTGTAATTGGTTGTCACTGATCTAGAAAAGCACTTGGGTGTCTGTGAGCTCACCTTGTGACTAGCACTCAACTCATTCTGTAATTTCTATAGTTTTTCAGTTGACTTTGGTGGGTTTCTTGTATAGCTGATCCCATTGCCTGAAAATTTTGCTCTTCTCACCTAATATTTACACATATTTCTCAAATCATGACTTAGAGACAATCCTGTCTTGCTCTTAACCTTCACTAGAATGTGCTCAGGTTCCTTCTCCGGGTCTGATGCCCTCTAAGCTCCACCAGTGGGCACCAGCTGCCTTTTGAACATTCCTATGTTTTTCTGCCATTCTCCGCCTGGAATGGCCTCCCCAGCCCTTCCTGTCCTTCAAAGCTGCTCAAGTCTGACTCAGCAAGCCTCCTTGATTGCTCCCACTCACAAAGAGCGTCAATCAATTAACAATCAATCATGAGCCACCTTCAAACACAACTCTGTCAGCTACCCATGTAACTCTTGCAGTTACAAACCTACCCACCTTAGCAGTCAGCATATTGAGAACAAGGACCATGTATTAAACGTCTCTTCCTCACCTGCAATACCCAGTACCTGTTTAATAACCGTTTGAGAGCGTGAGCAGGTGCCATATTTTACCAGCCCCAGCACATTAGCCATAGAGTGTTGTGAGTTCAAGCTCAGCAGGCAAAGCCAGAGGCATCCAGGTTCTCTAACAAAACTAGCAAAAGCCCTGGGGTTCTCCACCGTAGGTTGCAGGTAGATGCACGTTCAGCCTTCTCTGCTTTCACATACACCACCTCATTCCAACCTCACAGGGGCCCAGGAGGCCCCTACTCACTCTCCTTTTATAGGTGAAGAAAGAAGATACAGAAAGATGAACTAACTTGACACACAGTCAGTGAGGGGCAGAAAAGCAACCAGCACACATGCTCCTGTCCCCAGGCTTCTGCTGCGCACCGCGGCCCCACACACACCCGTCACTGCCACAGCCAGACAGGCACACCCGACCTACACAACCTCCTGGATCCAGCCGTTTCACCTCCGGGATTTATTAGGAATAAATTAGTGGAGATGTACAAGATTTGGGACTACTCTTCACAAAATAGTTTCTCACGAATCCATTGACTCTGTAGAGGACCCATGGGTCCTGGCAAGAAGAAATGGCAAAAGTTAAAGCACAAGTGGGCCAGAAGCCAGGCAAAGAGGCAGGTGGCCTCCAGGGAGACACAGCGTGATGGAGAAGGCCAGGTCACCGGGAGGGAGCAGGAGCCAGGGCCGGGACGACGGGCAGGCAGCTGGTCTGGGCAGCAGAACGAGCCAGTCCTCAGGCCCGCTCAGGGTGGCCAGAAGGCACAGGGCACAGGTTTGGGGACCAAGCCAGCACAGGACTTTCCGGAGCCTTTGGAACCCACTGCCAGGGCGAGAGCCGTGCAGCCCGGAGCCCCGGGGGCAGGAGGAGGCTGCCAGGTGGCTGCCACTGTCCCTTTGTCAGCTTCCTGTTTTCAAGGGGCTCACCCTCTTTAATTCTCTTTGTTCTGAGCCATTTACTAATAGCTGCTCTAATTAAGGCTTTCTGGGGTGACATGATTGCCTTGTAAAGCTGCGGGCTATTTTCTGTTCAAGCAGGATGGCACCTCACAGCCCATGCACACTATCCCTGCGCTGCAGGTAACCCAGGCTGGTCTCCTTTTGGGGGGCTGTGGGAGGGGGGACCTCCCACCACCAGACACTCCCTTAATCCTCCCAACAACTCAGCAAGTCATGCCCTTCGCGATGACGGGTAAGGAGACGGGAAACGTTAACAGTCCAGGGTCTCGGAGCTAGCAGCGCAGAGCTAGGCTTCAGACCCTGCCCCTTCATCTTCGGGGTCCACATTTCCATCGTCTTCAGTCAGGACAGAGACCTGGGCACACCCGTGGCTCCCTCAACCCAAGGAGATGGATGTGTCTACACAGACCCCAGTGAAGGGGCCTCCCAGACATGAGGTCCACTAGTGGAGTCAGGTGAACAGGGGCAGAGGACAGGGGCAGGTACAGGACAGGGAGGGAAATGCTGTGTGGAGGACCTGCCTGGCAGCCTAACCGAAGGCCTCACATGCGCTTCGGATGGACACTCAGAACCTTCCAGGTGCTCCCAGTCCCAGTGTGGGTTGGGATGAGAGGACAGATCTGGCAGCCGTCTGGCCCAGCAAAGGGCAGCATGAAAGCCTCAATGGGCATGCTTCCCAAGAAGCGCTCTCGAAGGCCCACCGGCTGCTCTGCGGAGTCAGGCTCCCCAACCCCATGCCCTGGCCTCCTTGTAACTACTTCCCAGCAGAAGCCCCAAAGCCACAGTCCAGTGGGACCCTCAGAGTTCCCAGCCCAGACACGAGAGTCTGTGGAAATCTGTTCCTAAGGCCCAGGAGGTCCTTCCTGTGAGGATCCATGACAGATCTCCCAGCACCCTCACCTGCCTCCCAGAAAAAGATGGGACATAACTGCCCTCCACGCCCTGTGAGGGAGTAGGGAGGGCAAAAGTTAAGGCCCAGCTAGGAGGCGTGGAGGTCTATTTTTAGCCCTGGCTGGGTCAGCATTGGGCTGTGACAGGTCAGGAAACAGGTCCATTAATGGAGTCACCCTCAAATACAAAGGCGGCCAAGAGACTTGGGCTTGGAAGGGTTTATGGGCTCCGTTTTCAGGTTAGGGTAACCCCCTGGCCCAGTCCCACTGCCCATCTGTCAAAGCCATCACTGTTCCAAGCCAAGAGGATGAGGGGCAAAGTGAGGGGGCTTAGCTTAAGGCCAGCCACAATCACCCCCCACCCCCACTTGCACCCTGTGAGTCCTCTAAGGAGAGAAGTGATGCCATCCCAGAAGCCTCGTGACCTCCACCATCTCCAGCACCTTCCATGCTTCCTGGTGGGTGTGTGCACACCAATATTTTTTATTCATCTTCCCTGCTCGGAACCCCCAGGGCTCCCACACCCACATATCAGACCCCAACTCCTCAGCCTGGGCCTCCCAGCACCTTCCCATCACCTGTAGCTTCTCCCCATGCCTCCCGGGCAAATGTTGGCACCTCCATGTCCATGCCACTCTCTCCTACCTCCAGATACCTCAGTTGTCTGCTGGCTGCCCCAGAACTTAGCAAGTGCCAAGGTATCGCTGGGACTCAATAAGTGGTACTCAGTAGGTGTTCGCTGGATGATTGAGAGAATAAATGATCCCATATCGCCTCGTCTGCAAATCAGAGCTAGTTGCCCTCTCATCTCCTCCTGACCCCATCCATATGCAATCTTCCTTAAAGCCACCTCCAAGAAGCTTTCTCCGTAATCCTCGTACCTTTGGGTTGGTCCACACTCCCGTTCCTGCCCCCTAGTCCCCTAGTAATGATGCCCAAAACTCTGGAAAGCAGCCCTGGTTCTGTTCTGAACTCTCCGACCCAGTTTCTCCCATGTCCCACCTGGTATCCCACGACTTGTCTTCCCAGGAATACCCGGAGAACAGGAGCCATGGCCCTCCCAGATTATACCCACAGGCCCCCTCTGCCGGGCTCTGTACTGACATGCTTCAGAGACGAGGGAAGGCAAAGCAGGCCAGAACAAAAGGATTTGGGGGACACAGTCTCCTCCTCGGAACAGACTAGACACTCCATCCCAAGGCCAGGCCCTAATTCCAGGGCACAGCTGTGTGCAGTCCAGAAAAGGGTTCGGAGATCAGGCTCCACTCTCATCACTGCGCCCATTCCCTGCACTCGGAGCTCTGAGTCCCGCTGAGGCCTCCAGGGTCTTCTCCCTTCTCCATTTCCCGCAGCAGTGGGAGGAGGAGAGGTGATGTCCAAGGAAGCCTGTAAAGGGCTTTGAAGATGAAACAGGCCTGTGGCCAGGGATTGTTGACACAGCTACACTGAAGAGGCAAGCTGGGTTGGCTCTTAAGAGGCCAGAGTGATGCCAAGCCAATAAAATGCAGCGATTGTCTCTTTGCTGCCCCTTTTACTGCCAGCTACCCTGGTGCATAAAAGGGCCTGCCACCGCTCAGGGAGCACAGGCCTTTGGCTCCATTCTCTGCCAGCTTCTCTACTGTTCAGACACCACCCTAGATCCAGCATGACTTGTGGCTTCAGCTCCATGGGCTGCGGATTCGGCCCCAGAGCCTTCAGCTGCGCCTCGGCCTGCGGGCCCCGGCCCGGCCGCTGCTGCATCAGCGCCGCCCCCTACCGCGGCGTCTCCTGCTACCGCGGCCTCACCGGGGGCTTCGGCAGCCGCAGCGTCTGCGGGGGCTTCCGCGCCGGCGCCTGCGGCAGCAGCTTCGGCTACCGCTCCGGCGGCGTGTGCGGACCCAGCCCGCCCTGCATCACCACCGTGTCGGTCAACGAGAGCCTGCTCACGCCCCTCAACCTGGACATCGACCCCAACGCGCAGTGCGTGAAGCACGAGGAGAAGGAGCAGATCAAGTGCCTCAACAGCAGGTTCGCTGCCTTCATCGACAAGGTGGGTGTCCCAGGTCACAGCATCCTGAATGTCACTCTGGGCACTGAGCAGGGAGTCAGAGGCAGGCACTGGCCCCTAAAGCTCCCAGTCCAAACAAAGAGGCAGGCAGACCTCTAGGACACGAAGGCCAGGATGGGATAAGGAGTCTGAGGAAGAAGACGAAAAGGAAACACATAAGCAAATGGAGAGCAGAACCTCTGGTGCTGAGCAGTAACATCGCCTCCCGAGCAAGAGACCGCAATGTGGGCGCTCAACACGTTGGAAGCCGGTGCCCTCTTACACAGCCAGGATGTATTCCCTATGCCAGGGCAGGGCTAGTGGGTGAGCTGCTGGCATGTGGCCAGGCGGGAACCTCAGGGACCAGGCAGAGTTGCGTCTCTACGACTTGTCTGCTGTGCTGGGGCCAGAGAGCTTTGTCCAAGGGGTGAGCAACATGCCCCCCTGCCCGGCCTTCCAGAGAGGAAGGGACGGGGCCGAGACCACCTGCAACTGTCAGTGCCCAGCTGACGTCTGCAGTGACAGTCTCCGTGGGGCCATCACATGGCCATCGTCACAGGGCTGGCGAGCTCTCCAGAGCCAACCTCGGGAAAAGTCACACTGAGTGGCACTACCCCCCAGGAAGGACCCAAAAAGTCAGAAACTCCTGACAGCAAGAGTGCCCACCGGTAGCCTAAGAAAGGACCTGCCAGAGGGCTGGCAAGTTAGTAGACAGAGGATGTCAGTGGAGAAGCGAGATGTGCAGGGGAGAAGGAGGACAGATGTGCAGAAAAGCCCTGGGGCGCATGGTCTGCAGGCGTCACTGTGAGAGGAGCGCCCCACCGGGGGACACAGCAGAGCCAGAGTCTCCCTCTGCCGTTTGAGACCTCAGGCCGCAGGTGACCCGCCCTGGCCTTGGGTTCTGCATCTGTCACACAGGCCTGGAACACAGAGCATCCCATGCTGTTGTCGCAGGGGACTATTATCTTAATTGCATTGTTGTTGTAGGGTTTCCATAATTGGCACATGCTTTATATTTCAACTTTTACAACCTGTCTTTCTAAAAAGATTGAGCTCTTCACGTGCATGCTGCTGATCACACCCGCCTCGGTGTGGCAGCTGCTCAGCGTGCAGGTGACTTTTCCTGCCAGGGCTCGTTAAACCATCAGTGAGGTGAGCGCTCACCTCCTCTCTCTGGAGAGGGATTAGTGCTGAGTCCAAGGTCACTTTATAAACAAGTGGCAGCAGAGTCTGGACTCAGCGTGGCTTAGCACTTTCTATGACATCTAATCACCCTAGAATAACGCAAGGCCAGCTCTCAGGGAGGACTTCCAGCGGTGAGCTGACTCAGCCCTGGTGTGGCAGGAGGGAGATGACTTACTCAACAGGGAGGACTCTGGGTTAGAGAGATGGGCCTGCAGGTCCTGGGGTGGAGACCCCCTCTTGCCCTTTGACCCCTCAAGAAGCGATGCTCAGGTTCTGCCTCTGGGCTGCAGGTGCGCTTCCTGGAGCAGCAGAACAAGCTGCTGGAGACCAAGTGGCAGTTCTACCAGAACCGCCAGTGCTGCGAGAGCAACCTGGAGCCGCTGTTCAACGGCTACGTCGAGACGCTGCGGCGGGAGGCCGAGTGCGTGGAGGCCGACAGCGGGAGGCTGGCCGCCGAGCTCAACCACGTGCAGGAGGTGCTGGAGGGCTACAAGAAGAAGTGAGTGCAGGATGGAGCTGGCACAGGAGACATCGGCCAGCACTGGGGAGTGTCTGGGTCGAGCGGGTCTCTGAGTGAAGACAGGGAAGTAACCACACCCCTGCCCTCCCTCGAGGGACCCGTGGGTGTGATCTGGCTGTCATGGAGGTTCATCTTGCCCTCCTCCAGCTGCTCAGGGGGTAACGTTGTATCCCTGTCTCCATCCACCAGACCCTTTTGTTAGGACCCCAGAAAAATGGCCATTCGTGGTCCCTTTGAGTCTAGCCGCCAAAGCCCTGGGTGTTATTCCTAAGGTTACTCCTTCGCTCCGCTACCAGCCTGGGTGCTGACAGTCCAGGGCGAGTGGGAGCACAGCCTCTGCGTTCTGGCACAGTCTGCGGGGAGGCAGGCGCCGTCCTCACAGACGGACCTCCGGGCACCAAGTGTGGCACCTGATACACAGCGAGCACACCAGCCACTGGGAAGGAATCTTCCAGCTCCCACAGTGACACTCCCAGCCGTGAACATCCCCACCCCAGCACAGCCCACCCCCGGCCACCACACGTCCAGCCTTCCCAGAGCAGGAGGAAGGAAGGGCTTGATGCCTCTTGACTTGAGCCCAAGAGGGAACTGGCAGGACCCCAATACCTGCAGCAAAGTCAGAGGCAAAGGGGAAGGAAAGGACAGACCTGGGGAGAGAAACAGGCACCTTGCAGTTTGTAACCCTACACACACACACACACACACACACACACCCCTTCCAGAGTCGACCTTTCTCCCACTCCCAGAAAGCTCTGAGGTAAGTGAGAATGGCCACTTCTGTTCTCCAGCGTATTCCAGGCCTGGACTGGCAACTTGACTTCTTCCTAGTCTTGCCCAATTTCAGAGGCAGGAGATAAGCAAGGGGAAGCCTGGAAACCAGGCTTGTCTGCTTGCATGCCTCGTGGGCCGGCTAAGAGCTGCTCATGGGGGCCCTGTTCTCCCCGCCACCCAGGTACGAAGAAGAAGTTGCACTTCGGGCCACGGCGGAGAATGAGTTCGTGGCTCTAAAGAAGGTGAGTGCCTGAAGCCAAGCGCCATCCCGAGTCCCCATCCTCTCTGCCCGCCACGCTGCAGCAACCCTCGGGCACCCTGAGGAGAGCTGGCCTCATGGCCCTTTACACCCACACAGGAGGTGGACTGTGCCTACCTGCGCAAGTCGGACCTGGAGGCCAACGTGGAGGCCCTGACCCAGGAGATCGACTTCCTGCGGCGAGAGTATGAGGAGGTGAGGGGGCTCCGCCGTGGTGCGCGGCCCAGAATTCCTGCCCAGCCCCCCGTGAGCATGAGTGAGGCCGCTGACCGCAGACAGGGGACAAGAAGACCCAGGCTCAAGGAGGGTTGGCAGGGTGCAAAGAGAGGTGGGATGGTGAACTAAAAAGGGGCTGGCGGGGGAGGCAGGACAGGGAGACCCCCGAGGGTGGGCGCCTCAGGAAGCCGCACCACAGGCGACAAAGCCGAGGGTGGCCATAACTCTGTCTTCTGTGGCTTAGATTTTCTCTGGTGGCCAATAGTCTTCCTTTGTGTGGCTGGCCTGGGAGAATGAGAAGCACAAGGCCCAGGCCCTAGGAAGCACCTGCAAAATGCTGGCCGGAGGGGGTAGCCTGGCTGCCTGCAGGCCTGAGAGATCCCAGGAGCAAGCATTTGAGAAGGGGCTCATTTTCCTCTAAGAAGCATATCTTATCTATACAGGAAGTTGCACAACTTTATCAGAGGATTTTTCTGCTCCAAACATGAGACTTTGGTTCATATGGGTCAAAGAGATTATAGGCATAGGCAGTGAAGGTAAAAAACGTCAGTAAAAGTTGGTTGTTCTTCCACTTCCCCCGCCCCGCAGGAGATCCGCGTCCTCCACGCCCACATCTCAGACACCTCGGTGGTCGTCAAGATGGACAACAGCCGGGACCTGAACATGGACTGCGTCATCGCCGAGATCAAGGCTCAGTACGACGACATCGCCAGCCGCAGCCGGGCCGAGGCCGAGAGCTGGTACCGCAGCAAGGTGGGCGCCGGCCCTCCCCCGCCCGGCGGGAGGGATGCTGGGAGGGCTCCGCCTGCGCGCGGGGGCACGGGCTGCAGGTGTGCAGGCGCTGGGCTCGCCGGGGACGGGCCCTGAGCCTCACTGGCCTCTGCGCCCCCAGTGCGAGGAGATGAAGGCCACGGTGATCCGGCACGGGGAGACCCTGCGCCGCACCAAGGAGGAGATCAACGAGCTCAACCGCATGATCCAGAGGCTGACCGCCGAGGTGGAGAACGCCAAGTGCCAGGTACGCCCGCCGCGCCCTGGCCTCAGCCGGGGGCCCCCAGGTGCCCGGCCGGGAGCGCACCCCGTGCTCCGGCCCGTCAGCTCCAGCACAGTCCCTGGTGTGAGCCCAGCGGATGAGCCGAGAGGCCGTCCTGGGCAGACCCGTCCTGGACGCAGACCCGTGGCCCACACCCCTCTCTCCTTGTCTGTGGCTCTCAGAACTCCAAGCTGGAGGCCGCCGTGACCCAGTCTGAGCAGCAGGGCGAGGCCGCCCTCAGCGACGCCCGCTGCAAGCTGGCCGGGCTGGAGGAGGCCCTGCAGAAGGCCAAGCAGGACATGGCCTGCCTGCTCAAGGAGTACCAGGAGGTGATGAACTCCAAGCTGGGCCTGGACATCGAGATCGCCACCTACAGGCGCCTGCTGGAGGGCGAGGAGCACAGGTGAGGCCCAACCCAGCTTCCCCAAGAACACTACTCACATCCATCCACACCCCTCAGATTCCTCCATATCCCAGTCTCAGTCCCCAGACCTGGCCCCAAGCTACACATTGCGCTTTGGGAGCCTAGATCTCAGAGAACTGGGACTTGGACACAGCCTACAGAGAAAAATCAAGGCCAATGCTGCTTTGATGTCCAGAATCCCAGAGTCCAGGGCTTTGTGAGGATTAGATCCTAGGCACCCTTCTCAGTTTAAAACATCCTCATGAATCCGTCATCGACTTTTCCAAGATCCACTCCCTGCATGGCTTCTTGGGGGTCACTCAGCCCCAGGATAAAGAAGCAGGCCAAACTCTGACCCTGGCCTCATGTGAGTGTCCAAGGGGACTTTCCCCTTCCACCTACACCAGGTGTGGTTGTTCAGACTGTGGACTGCACAAGGGAACCAGCTGCAGGGCAAGGGAAAGCTGAACTCCAGCCCCTATTCTGCTCGCCAGATCGTGTGCCCGGACATTGCTGCCACTGCAGGAGGACACTTTTTTTAAGTAGCACAAAGACAAAGCTAATAGGCCAGAAATCCCCTGAGATGACCATTCCAGCACCTAGAGAAAATCTGAAGCCCTCGTTCTGACCTCTTTTCTCTTCCCCTTTCTCACCTTCTGCCCACTCAGGCTGTGTGAAGGCGTTGGATCTGTGAATGTCTGTAAGTATCTTAAACTCTGGAAGGAAAAGTTTAGTTTGGGCAACAAGACATGGAGGTAGAGAGACCTGGGAGGAGAGTCTGTAATAATTCCTTCCGGAATGGGAGTCGGTTGGCCCTCTCCCTGTGGGAGAGACTGCAAGAACAACCTCACCTCAGGAATGGGGGAGGGGGCCCAGTAATGTCCCTGCAAGAAGGGACCTCAGATGTCACTCAGCACCCCCACCGGTGAGAAAACAGAGACCCAGAGAGGGGAAGGAACTGGCCCAAAGCCAGAGAAAGAGAGCCAGGGCCTGAGTCCAGCGTTCGGGACTCCCAGGCTGGAGTCCTCTCCACAGCTTCCGTAGCAAGAGTCAACTCTCTGGCGTCCGTGCCTGAGGACTGGGCAGAGCAGAGAGGCCAAAGGAAGCGGGTGGGATGGGGCGCCCATCAGCCAGACCCCCTGACCCTGCCCTTGTCCCCCCAGGTGTCAGCAGCTCCCGGGGCGGAGTCGTCTGCGGGGACCTCTGCGTGTCGGGCTCTCGCCCGGTGACCGGCTCCGCGTGCAGCGCCCCCTGCAGCGGGAACCTGGCGGTGAGCACCGGCATGTGCGCCCCCTGCGGCCCGCTCAGCACCACTTGTGGAGGCGGTTCCTGCGGCATGGGGCGCTGTTAGGCGGCCCCAGGGGAGAGCCAGAGAAGCCGCTCTGCTGCCAGCCTGCCACTGCCCCACCCCCAGCAATAACAGCGGCGCCCGGTAGCTGTCCCCATCGTGTTCTGAGAATACAGCGCCTGCTCTTTCCAAAGGCAGCTCCCTGCTCATGCTCTTCTGGAAGGGGCTGTGGCTGGGAATGGACACTTCCCCTCCACTGTCTTGGCCTCTGGCCCCTCCCAGGGAAAGGGGCCTCTGTCCCTGGGAAGAGCATGGCTGGAGTGCCGCCCCTCCCTCTCTGGCCGCTTGTCTCCCAGTCTGTGAATAAATTGAGGGATCCTCTTTCTGTGCTGTGATGTTTTGCCTGCCTGGAGTCAGCTTGTTTCCACCAACTGGGGGCGCCGGGTCCGGTTAGATAACTTGAGGACTGGGGTCACCTTGGCCAGTCCTCAACCTGACCCCTGCAGGCCCTTGCCCCAGTAGCGCTGTCCGGTGGCCGGGCACTGCAGCCGGTCCCACTGCACCCTCCACCTGCGTCACATCTGTGATTTGGAACTCGTTTCTCTGGTTGGTTCTTGAGGAACCAGAGGATGCTACAGGATCTTCTGCAAGGCAGGGAGTGTGTGTGTGTGTGTGCGCGCGTATGTGGTTTTAGCCCCCTTCTCCCACAAACAGCTCTTACTTCTTCACTCTGCCCACCGTCACCGCTCACGTCTATCACAGAGGTGCCACCCAAAGTGCCAACAGCCATCTCAGGCGGCCGCCTGCCAGTCCAGCCCCCACCCACCCCGTTCCTACACTGCCCATCAAGCAAAAGCAGATGGAACCTCTGCCATGTGCCCCTCGCCCCTCTCCCTTCCCCACCCCGCCATACACGTACCTCTTCAGCAACCTGGGCAGCCTCCCGAGAAGCCCCTCGAGTGGCAGGTGCCGTCTGCCCTACTCGCTTCCTGTACTCCCTGCTCACTGCCCTTGTCCCAGGCGCCCCAGGGCCCTGCCCCTCCCCTCGCCAGCCCACAAGCACGGCCGTCGCAGGGACTCCCAGAAACCCAGTCTGGCCGTCCAGTGGGTCTCCACTGCCCTCAGATGAAGGACGGACCCTCGCACGCAGCATGCCGATGTTGCGCATCTGTCTCCAGCAGACCCCTGAGTCGTCCCCTCACTCTCCAGTGACCCCCACCTCCTGCCCTGCTCTGCTCAAGGCGTCCCGAACACCTGTCCAGTGCCAGGCTAGACCAGAGGCTCTCCGAGGGCCTATCCCGAAAGACTGATCTTTTGGGAGCCGACTCTGAATGCCCTCCTGGGCCCAAAATGATCCTTTTTAAAGGGACTGTCAGGGCCTCCGTGGTGGCGCCAGGGGTTGAGCACTGCACTGTGGGGCTTCCGCAGCTGCTGCAGGGCAAGCTCGCTCCCTGGCCAGGGAGGTGACCCACATGCACAGCAGACCCCTCCCCTCGCCCACTGCGCCCCTCGACAGTGTACTTCAATCTTCCTGTTCTATTCTGTGCTCTCGCTATTGAATCCTCTCAGCCCCCGCGCCTCTGGCCTGTACCGCAGTATAAATACCGTGTGTATAAATAAATAATTTTTTTTTTAAAAAAAGAGGCTGTCAAGCTGACTGCCAGGCTTGGAGTCATCCAAGTGCCACCCAGGGGAAACCCAGGGAGGTTCCATGCCCCGCCAGTCCAAGGGATCACGTGGGATTGAAATGTCATAGCCTCCACCTGGTAGGGCTGAGTCCTTGAGTGCCACCTCCCCTGCCACCACTGCCACCTCCCCATCAGGGGGGCAGGAGTGGTCACAAAGAATCCAGGGTCTTGTAACTGGGAGAAAAGGAGAAGCACACTTGGAGGACTAATAACCAAGAATGGGGCCTCCCTGGTGGCACAAGGGATTAAGCACAGTACTAGGAAGCATCTGCATCCACTGCTGCAGCACGAAGTTGGTCCCCTATCGGGGAGGGAACCCACATGGCACAGCAGACCTCTCCTGCCTCGCCCGCTGCTCTCCCTAGCAGTGCACTTTAGTCAATCTGCCTGTTCTGCTCCCCACTCTGTCTCTGGGGAATCCTCTCACCTCCCGTACCTTTGGCCTGCACCCCAGTTCTTATGTGCATAGATAAATAAATATTTTTTAAAAAATAACCAAGAATACAGGTTACTTCCGAAAAGAAGTGATATTGAAACTGAGACCTAAAGAAAGACCAGGAGTTCATTTATTCAAACAGTAAATGACTATTGAACGGCTAGTATGTGCCAAATACTGTCCCACATGCTTGGGTTCACATTACTGAGAAAAGTTGTCAAGAAGCTTGTCCTCTGTTCAACTTATACTTTATAGCAAAAAGTAGCCTAAGTAAGGAGTATCCAGGAAGGAGGGAAGGAGAGATGTGGCCCAGATATGGGGAACAGTATGACGTGGTGGATTTGGAGAAAGAGCATAGAAAATCTTACTCTAATAAGTTCTATAGGCTGGTGGGGGAGGACTGAGCACATCTTAAAATAGCCTTTTCATTTCTACACTTTCCTCTACTGCTTACTCCTTCCCCAACCCCAGCTCCACCCCACATAAGCTTTCTTCATCCAAGATCACTTCTCATTCCTGCTTCCTTCCAGCTCCTTTCCCCTTCATCTTACTCAGGAGATGGCATGAAGCAGTTATGAAGGCCTTCCGTGCCTTGTGAGAGCCAACTGCCTCCTCTCTAGAAGTTTCCTGCTGGCCCCCAAGGAGCATGAGCTCTCCGGATGTCAGGCCCCTCCAGGCTGACCAGCCTGAGGTCAGGTCGGTGTGGCAGTGACAACACCGGAGCAACAGCCCTCAGCACCTGCCCGGCCCAGCAACTGAAGCTCTGCCTTGCTAGTCCACTCGTTATCAGCCCGCTACATGGACAGAGTAACTGATATACCAAAAGGTGAAGAGACTCGGTGACCAAATCAGGACAAGAACTTAAGACTCCAGACTTCTAGACCCCGGTTTTTTCTACCATCCCCCACACTCCCGTTGTCCACTGTTCAAAGGCTACGAATGTTTGCTGTTGTGATGTCAGAGTCATAGTAGCAGCAACAAAAGTAATAAATAGCCCTTTTGAGTATTAATTGTGTGCCCTATTATACACTAAGTTTATTTATATTGTCTCATTTAATCTCCTGGGGAGCTATCTTAAATGGCCCCCAGCTATTCCTCCCTTCCCTGTAGATGCCACTCTTTATCTCAAAGATGGAGCCCTTTTCCCATCCCCTTGAACCTGGGCTCACCTTGTGACTGCTTCGACCAATAGGATGTAGTTAGCGTAAGTGATATTCTAGGTCTTCCGCACCCAGACCATGAGGACTGCAGAAGACCGGGAGAAGGATAGAGACCACTAGCCCTCAGTCCACACTGAACTTTCAACCAGGGGCCTCCACCAAATGTCGACCACATGCACAAAATCATTTTGTACTCTCCAGCCATCCAAGAGCCACTTCTGGTCCCAGAAGAACTGCCCAAGCAATGCACATATCATGAAAAATAGGTTTGCTTTAAGCAACTAAGTTTTGGGATATTTTGCTATGTGGCAAAAGAGAAATAAAAAAGAAATGAGTCCCTAAAATAGGGTGTAACTAACAAAACCTAAAACCTGTGACTCTGGCTTTGGGACTAGAGCCTAAATGTCCTCAAAGAGACATTAATGAAGACTAGATACGTGGGAAGAAATCATTACTACATGCTGGAGAAAGGTGACCATGGTGTGTAGTGATGAAAATTTCAGCAGTGCTGTCTCCTGGGGTAACACGGAAGATAAAAGGGCATCTCCTGGGTTTGTGGGTCTGCTAAAAAGAGTGCAAGACAATTGGCTTCCTCTAGCTACCTATGATAACATGGGACAGGAGAGGGTGGACTATGCAAGGAAATGTCCAGCCTCTCAGTATAATTTCAAAGAGTTATGGGGTGGGGGGGAGCTCCCTAGTGGCGAAAGGGGTTAAGTTTCAGCACTATGAAGCTATTGCCAGCGAGTGGAGCACAAGTTCAATCCCCAGCCAGGGAGCTGACCCACATGGCGCAACAGACCTCTTCTGTCTCACCCGCTGCTCCCCTCTGCCTGTTGTGTTCCCACTCTGTCTCTGGTGTGTCATCTCACTACCCACACCTCTGGCCTGTACCCCAGTTCTTGTATGCATACATAAATAAATCTTTTGTTAAAAACAGTTATAGAAGGTCGAAGGTTGCCAGCCAATAGTTAAAGTAAGAAATGATCTCAAAGCAGGGCTAGGAAAATGCCCACAGGAAAAGTGAGGTGAAGACTGAGGCTAAAAGACGCTTTGGTAAAAATCACAGATTCCATTTAGACCCTCACAGACCCCCCACACACACCAGATGACCAAAAGTGACCCCAAGTCTTCTAAGACTCCCTCAAAGATCCTTCCAGGTAGGCAAGAGGGCTTTGAAGAATCCTAAACTTCATGATTCTCAGCCCGAGGTTTAAAGGGAGCTGTCTCAAAGAGATTGGTGGGTATGACTTTTTCCTAATGAAGTCTGTTAACATCTCATATGCCAGAAACATACAAAGATTTTTAAAAAGAATTAGAGTAGGTCTAACCAAAGGAGCAGAGGCAGTTCAGAATGAAAACAGACCTCTGGGTTACTAACCTCCTACATACAGGAGGTAAGCTGAGAAAAGTAACGGGCTCCCAACAGGGGGATTTATGGAAAAGGGAACGATTCCAAAGGTCCCAAAGGGTAGAGCCAAGCACGGAGGTTCTACTCCCAGGGAGTAATACAAGGCAATAATAAAATACACGCCCTACCTCTACAACAGGAGGAATTGTACTCCTGACTGTGCTTGCAGTAGTATGAATCAATGACTGCTCAGTGCCTCCCATCTTTCTTTTTCCAAAATGGGAGCGCCTGCTGTGGCTGTTGGTCCCTAAGTCACTGTGCATGATAGGTGTGGTAACAAAAAGGTTGTCTTAATTAGTTCTTCCAGTTGAGGTCAGCCATAATGGGAGAGCTGCACCAAAAGAATTACATCCCAAGAGTCTCATGTGTACCTAGATCTGATCCAAATAGTGAGACACTAAGCCTCAAGCTGGTATCACACTGGGATGAAACTTTGGGTCCTCTTGGGAGGCACATGTTGCTCGTGGGAGGGACATGAGCTGCTATGGCCAGAGAGTAGACTGGGGGCATGTCCACACAAGTGGTACCCAACAATTCCTTCCCTCTTGATATACATAAATAATCAGAGATGAGACCCATTTTCCTCCCCTTGGGTCTGAGCTAGTCCTGTGTGCTTTGACCAATAGAATATGGTGGACGTGACCTCCTGCTTTGAGATCTTCTTCACCAGGCTGTGGAGAAACCCAAGTAGCCATGTGAGAAATGCTCACATAGAAGAGAATCAAGTCCCTGTGCTCCAGGTACCAATGCATTGCCCCTCAGTGCCAAATTCACCCTTCATTGCCTGCTCTGTGAAAATTGAGAGGGAGCCTTTAACTAAATACTTTTCTTTGCTGGCATAATATTGAGTTTGTCAGTAGAGGGAACTGAAGAGATATTGCATGATGAACAGGCTTTTATTCCCCAATTCTTATTGACAGATTTCTATAACACTCACAGTTTCTCCCAGGACCCTTCTCTGGTGGGTTCCAGATGGGAACACATCTTTATGAACAGTTTTTCCTAACATCATAAGGAGCAGAATTCTACCAAGTTCAAAAGGATAGATTTCCAGCAAGTTCTGCCAGTACAGCACTGAGACAAATAATATTCAATGAGATCTGGATCTAAGGCATAGGGGGGGCCTCTCTCTTGGGTGCTCTTTCAGATCTAGAAGTGGGGACTGCATCTTATACCTGAAGCATTTGTATTTTTTAGAGTTCCTGCATTTAACTTGCTTTCTAACCCCTCATTACTCCAATCCCCAGTTGTGGCTAATAGTTCTTTATATTAAACCTTATCTATTCATGAGTGAATTAGGAAGATGTGGTATGTATATACACAATGGAATACTACCCAGCTATAAAAAAGATAAACTCTTGACTTCTGCAAGAATGTGGATGGAGCTCGAAGGGATAATGCTGAATGAAATCGGTCAGAAGGAAATAGACAAATACCACATGGTTTCACTCAAATGTGGAATATAGTGAAATGAAACAAAGGATCAGATAAAACCAAATCAATAATAAACCCCAAAATCCTGGCTGGAAAATTAAGGCTACCAGAGGGAGAGAAGGAGGGGAGACAGCAAAGTGGGAAAGGGGCCCAATGGACTACAGCAGAGAACAATAGGTGCCTGGGCACTGGTGTGGTGTCATAATATGCGGAAAGAGTGTGATCCTACACCTCTAGATTATACAATGTTATAAACCAATGTTACCTCAGATAAACAAGTTTGATCTGCTCAAAGTATCATCTTTTGATTAGACAACCCTGGTCAACAGCCCAGCTAAACTCTCAGCTGATGGCCAGCACCAGATCCAGCCATGTGAGATGAGGTCATTCTGGAACTTTCAGGCAAGCTAACACCCCTAAACAACATCATCTAAAGTAGAACTGCCTAGTAAACCCACAGGATCATGAGAGATAATAAAGCATTGTTGTTGCTGTTGTTTTAATGATGTGAGGAATTTTTTTTAAGATTTACTTATTTATGCATATAAGAGCAGGGGTACAGGCCAGAGTCCAGGGAGGTGAGAAGATTCACCAAAGACAGAGCTGGGAGCAGAACAGGCAGACTGATTGAAATACACAGGAGAGGTCTGCTGCACCATGTAGGTCCCCTCCCTGGCCAGAGATCGAACTCACACTGCTGTGCAGTGGATGCTTCACAGTGTGGCGCTGAATCCGCTGCCTATAAAATTCTGGAATGATCTGTTATGTGCAAGAGCTGTCTGAAACACGGTAGAACCCAGTAGGCATCAATAGCACATTTTACATAAGTTAAACTCAGCAAGGATTAATGAGCTGCCCAAAGCTGGTAAATGACTGAACTAGCATTCAAACATAGGTTTGTATTAACAAAACCCTTGTAAATACATCATCTCAGCTAGGGAGCCAGGAGGGACCTTGGGAATGTGAGCCAGCCTCCTTCACTGTACAGCCAAGGCAGCGGAAGCTTAGAGGTCAGGAGCAATTTGCCCAAAGTGACATGTTTGGGGAAGGGCGAATTCTGGATTAGAAGCCCACTTCTGACTGTCAACCCAGCACTTTCTTCTCCACAGGACTTGTCTCATGGCCTTTCTTTCATTCTCACCTCCACACACTTTCTCATGCACTTTCCCCTCCAGAATGACCCAGGGTACAAGGCAAAGGGAGGGAGCTCTGAGTTAGGGGGCCTCAGGGCACACGTGGCCATGTCTAGAGACAGCTTTCAGTGGCACAGCGGGGGTGGGAAGTCCCACTGCACCTAGTGAAGAGTGGGCAACAGTGCTCACCATCCTACAAGGCGCAGGGCAACCTACAACAGAGAATTCTCCAGCCCACGCTGCCAGCAGTGTAGCCGAGGAGCCGTCCCTAAAAAGCTGTGTCAGGTTCCCTGCCTCCATCACTGTTATTTTCTCCAAGACTTGGATCATCCAAGTTCAGATGGGCAGCACCCACTGCCATCATTTTCACCAGCTAAAAGCTAAGTCAGTGAACAGAGAGGCCCTGAGTACCTTTCTGGCAGCAAGCACCTTTCACCAAGGAGGACCCTGGGCACCAGATTTGAGTAGCTACAATTAGTTTATTGAAGTCATAGAGGGAAACAAAGACAAACATACAGGCAGCTGAGTCATCAGCCCTGCAGAGCTTCTGCAGGGGCCCTGGAAGGAGAGGCTTTTCCCTTCCAGGGTCTTGCCCCAACAGAGTTACAGGAAACCACCCTTTCGTTCCCACTCTCCATGCCACAGGTTCCCAGAAAGTGCGGCTGGGGAGATTCTGGGGCCTGCCCAGGCCCTCCAAATTTCTATGAAGGGACCAGGCAGGACTAATGAATCCAGCAAAAAACAGAAGATGGAAGGAAGGACGAACACTCAGGACAACAAGCAGACTATGAGGAGAGACTACAGACAGAGGCCAAGTTGCCACCCCAACCTGCCAAGGTCTCGGGGTGCCCAGGCAAATTGCACAAGGGGAGCGGGCGGGAGGATGTGCGGTTACACATTGGAGACTGGGAGGCTGAGACGGATTCTCTGAGGCTCATGTGTGCGAGACAGGGGGAGGGGCGCTCCATCGTCGGTGCTCCATCCTTCGGCTGGGCGGTGACGGTGCGTGCTTGCAGCGGCTACAGCCTCCTAACACCCCTTACAGCCTCCGCTGCAGGCGCTGGCCCCTCCGCAGGGGCCGCAGGCGGTGCCCACCACGACGTTGCCTCTGCAGGGAGCGCTGCACACGTTGGGGGTGACAGCAGGGGCAGCACCTGAGGCGCAGAGATCTCCACAGACGACGCCACCTCGGGAGCTGCTGACGCCTGATGGGAGGACAGGCGGAGACACGTGTCAGGCACAACCACAGCCAGGGGACTTTGGGGTAAGTGAAAATAAGCCCTCCCTGAAGGCATTGGGGCACACCGACTGGAAAGGGGGCAGGGCTACTTACAGACATTCACGGAGCCAACACCCTCACACAGCCTGTTGGGAGAGGAAAGGGGAGAGGTCAGTGCAGGGAGAGGGCAGCGGGCCCACCCGGCCAAGGTAGGAGGTAAGGTCCCTGGCGCTCCTTCTGGGCACTGGCCAAGGGGAAAGGCTGATCCAGAGCCCAGGGCAGCTGGGGCACCTTGGGTTCTGGACAGACCGCCCAGGGCCCCTGGCTGTCCGCATATCGCCCATCGTTTAAACCGGAGACAACCTCAGATTTGCCCTCCCTCCGCCTAGAGCCTCGACATTCTAGTCCTAGTCTGTTGTGAGGATGAAGTGCAACAACACACGTAGGCGCTCAGTGCCCAGCACGTCAGCCACCTCAGCTGCTGCTGTCCATGGTGGCTCTGGTGGACCTGCAGGTCCCTTCCTAACCCTGGTCTGACTGTGCCACTGGCCCTCAGGAGCCCAGATGTCTTTGTCTATTCTTCCCAAGGCAATCAACGGGCCCTAAAACAACACAGCAGATCCTCAAATGCCACTGATTCATTCAAGGCTGTTTCATTATAAAGCAGGTAAGGAATCTGTCTACACGGATAGAATCAATGGCATTTGAGGACCCAGCTTCCTTACACACGGATTCGTCTTAAGTCAGTTTCCAAGAACCTATCAATGACGTTAAGTGAAGGCTTATTGCACTGACTCAATAAATAACTCAATGAATAAAGGAATGCATGGAGTTTTAGAGCAGGCTCAAGACCTGCTATATCAATTCTCATCTGACAGATGGGGAAACTGAGACCCAGAGAGAGGAAATAACCAGTAATAGTAGCACCTAACTCCACCTGCCCTGTTTCCTCTGCAGCAACACTGTCCCCTTAAGAGAAACACCCCAAGGGCCTCTGGGGGGCAGTGGCAAAGGGTGGTCAAAATCAGCTCAGATATGGGGAGAGTCAGCAGCCCACCATCCAGTCACGCCACTCCGCGTTTTCTAGGGAGCGCATATCATAGCTGAGTTGATGCCAAGAATACTGTGTGGCCAAGGGTCAGCCACTCAGTTCAGGGCTATCTCTACAGGCTTCTCCAGCCTCCAACCTCTGCCTCAAAAACCTCCACCCCCTGAATTCTTCACGAATAAGTTTCCCAGGCCTCAATGCAGTGACTCTGAGCTCTCCGGGACATCACTTGAGTGTGTGGCTAGTGTCACCGAGCTACCACTTTGATGCCAGATGCCCAGCCAGTGCCGCCATCCCCACACACACAGGAACCTCCCTGGGCTTTTCTCTCTGCATCCTCACCCTCCACTCCGCTCTGCCCAGGGCCAGCGGGGCGGCTATGCACAGGAGGGAGACTTGGGCAGGACTGACTTGGGGAAAGACCATGGGCTGTGCTCACAGGGTCTGTTCAGGACCCCCCCACCCCCAGGCGGCAGAAGGACAAATGACCACCCAGGTTCAAAATAAGCAAAAGCAGAAATGCTCAGATAGGGCTTGGCGCAAAGGATCACTTCCACGTCTGTCTGCCCTAGTCCAGCCTACTGCAGTGGAAAGCCATTTAAGGGCACTCGGTGTAATTAGAATAGATAAGTGGAGGTTTAAAAAGCTTTCTGAAGCTGTCAAAATAGGACAAATCTGATGTTCCAGGCCTGGGTCAATGCCACATTTGGGAGAACAGCGAGAATGCTGAGAAGAGGAGAGAAGAGGAGGGGAGGGGAGGGACAGGGCAGAGAGAGGAGGAGCGAGAAGGACAGGAGAAGGGAAGAGAGGGGAGGAGAGGAAGGGTATAGGAAAGACAGGAGGCAGGGGATGGCAGTGGAGGAGAGGGGAGGGGACACAAGATGGAAGGAGGGTGGAGAGACAAGAAGCACTATGGAGGGAAGGCGGTGACAAGCCAGGCCTGGGGTTCTCAGGAACACCGATTCCCTGATGTGAGGAACACATGTGCAAAGACGTGGTCTACTACATGCCTGAGTAGACATAAGAGACTCCGTGGGGCTAGACAAGTACCCAAATGACTTACTCAAATTACCTGTCCAATTCCAGAACTGGGAGGTTTGGAATGGGAGTCCAGAGAACGCTGGAGTGTGAGGGACAAGGCACGCTGAGAACCCAGGCTGGGCAGGGGAGAAAACTGTCTACTGTACCCACCTGTGTTCCTCGCCCTCCAGCAGGCGCCTGTAGGTGGCGATCTCGATGTCCAGGCCCAGCTTGGAGTTCATCACCTCCTGGTACTCCTTGAGCAGGCAGGCCATGTCCTGCTTGGCCTTCTGCAGGGCCTCCTCCAGCCCGGCCAGCTTGCAGCGGGCGTCGCTGAGGGCGGCCTCGCCCTGCTGCTCAGACTGGGTCACGGCGGCCTCCAGCTTGGAGTTCTGAGAGCCACAGACAAGGAGAGAGGGGTGTGGGCCACGGGTCTGCGTCCAGGACGGGTCTGCCCAGGACGGCCTCTCGGCTCATCCGCTGGGCTCACACCAGGGACTGTGCTGGAGCTGACGGGCCGGAGCACGGGGTGCGCTCCCGGCCGGGCACCTGGGGGCCCCCGGCTGAGGCCAGGGCGCGGCGGGCGTACCTGGCACTTGGCGTTCTCCACCTCGGCGGTCAGCCTCTGGATCATGCGGTTGAGCTCGTTGATCTCCTCCTTGGTGCGGCGCAGGGTCTCCCCGTGCCGGATCACCGTGGCCTTCATCTCCTCGCACTGGGGGCGCAGAGGCCAGTGAGGCTCAGGGCCCGTCCCCGGCGAGCCCAGCGCCTGCACACCTGCAGCCCGTGCCCCCGCGCGCAGGCGGAGCCCTCCCAGCATCCCTCCCGCCGGGCGGGGGAGGGCCGGCGCCCACCTTGCTGCGGTACCAGCTCTCGGCCTCGGCCCGGCTGCGGCTGGCGATGTCGTCGTACTGAGCCTTGATCTCGGCGATGACGCAGTCCATGTTCAGGTCCCGGCTGTTGTCCATCTTGACGACCACCGAGGTGTCTGAGATGTGGGCGTGGAGGACGCGGATCTCCTGCGGGGCGGG
>JAGFMF010011637.1:0-53074 GCA_019455555.1 Galemys pyrenaicus
ATTTTTCCAGTAAGAGTACTGTAACAGGGTGGTCCCCAGGAAAGGGGGAAGTTCCAGACTCCAGGTTCTGCCCTAAGTGGATGGAGCTGAGCAGGGATTCAGAAGATGCTGGAGAGAGGTAAAAAACAGAAAGAAGGAAAAAGGAAGCAGGATGGAGAGCAGCAAGGAGACCTGGAGGAGGCAGGTAAAGCAAAAGAACATATTAAAAAACTGCACTTGCTTTTTTGGTCTTAAACTAGTTAAAACAAATATGGATAAAAAAAAAACATAAAAAATTAACAATTTAACAACTTTCATCTTAATTTTAATTTTACTCTTTTCTTCCCAAATTTGTCTAACTCTTTCTGACCCTTTTCTATGGGTCTCTTACTAAAATGTCCCTTAAACTTGTAGCAAGCTTCTGAGCCTTACTTTAAGACAATCCTATTTAGCTAAACTTTACCCTCAAAAAAATAAGTAACTTTAAATACTTAATAATTACATTCTTTGTCCTTTCTGTATTATACCCTAATTATATTAAAATTCCTTTCCATTAAAAATCTTATATGCTTAACTTCTATATCAGAGAAAAAATACCCTGCTCTTTGATGTAAAATTCATCTCCACTGAGGTCTTTGTAAACACCCAACATTACAGTATGTGAAACACAATCTCTCATCTCCCATTTATCTGTACTGCCCTATTTACAGCAGTTCTCAATTTTGGTTGCCTATGATTAAAGAAAAACATCACCTCCTATACTTCTAGCATGTTCCCAAAAAGTATGCTCGTATTATTAAATGGTAAAATAAACCAAGTTTATGCCTGATATAAGAGGAAAAAGTAAACATTCTAAATATGGAATGATATTTCTGGCAGAAAAATATTCGAGTCAAAGAATATTATGGAACAAACTGAATGTTAGATATTACTGTAATAGTAATTTCAGAATCAATTTTCATTCATGGAAAGATATAATTTATAACATAAACATCTTATCAAATCTTTCTTGGTTTGTAGCACTTAAAAAGGAGTTAAAACTACATGTGTACTACAACAAGCCATACAATTTACTGCTCTTCAGATGCTTACAGTGTAACAACCAAAACAAAATGGTATTAGTGAGGCAGAATCATACAGATGAAACCTGACTTAATTTCTGAGACAGAACATGAAAATATGCTTATAGATTAAAGATAGCTATTCTAATAACAGTTTAATGTACACGCTGCTTTAGGAGGTGCACTATCTATTCTTAGTAATTGTGTTAGGTACAGAAACATGACATACTATTTTGCTGGTAGGGAATTCAAGGCAGAAAGTTGTTAAAGAGATTGTCTTAAAATCATAAAACTAGTTAAAGAGAATGTTGGCTTAAAGCTCTAGTTAGCCTAACAATTAAAAAAAAAAAAAAGCAAAAAACATGAACAGATATTTCTCTAGAGAAGGGGCCTACAAATGACTAGCAGGCACACAGAAAATGTGAAGGACTACATGTGAGAACTGCAATGCCACATCACACCCATGAGGATGGTTATTAGCTTAAAAAAAAGGGAAAGTGTTGGTAAGTGGAGAAATTGGAACCTCCTACATTGCTGGTGGAAATGTAAAATGGTGCAGTTGCTATTTAAAAAAAAAGAGTATTGACAATTCCACAAAAAGTAAATAGAAAATTACTATATGGTCCAGCAATTCCACTCCTGGATATACTGCCCAAAGAGCTAAATGTATTGAACACACATGTACGCACATGTATGTATGTGTATACACTTCCCAAAGAGCTAAAAATATCAAACACACATGTACACACATGTATGTGTGTATACAACAGAATTATTTACAATAGACCAAAAGTAAAAACAACCCAAAACTTCATCAACAGATGAATAGACAAACAAGATGTGGTATAATACAATGGAATATTGTTGTCTTAAAAAGGAATAAAACTGTGGTACATGCTAAACATGGATGAGAACATGTTGAGGGTATTATGCTAACAAGTAAAATAAGTCAGATACAAAAGGACAGATACTATGTATGACCCCACATATATAAGGTATCTGGAACAGTCAATTCCATGAAGACAAAAGTAGAATGGTGGTTCCCAGAGATGGGAGGAAGGGAAAATAAGTTATCATTTGAGGGAAGATTTTCATTTGGATAAAAAAGTTCTGGACATAAATAGTAATGATGGTTGCATAACAATGTGAACATACTTAATGCTGAACTACACACTGAAAGAATGATCAATTTTGTTGTGTCTATTTAACCATGATTAAAAAGCCCAAGTCGTGCTAATTCCTAGATTCTTACTGCACTAATTCAAATTTTCAAACCTGTATTTCACTAGAACCACTTGGAAAATATAAAATTCTTTGACCACACTTACAGGTTAAAACATTAACATCACCATATTTAACCTTTCGATATGACTCTCCATCCAGGTGAGTTTTGGGAACCACCGTGTATCTATCTATACTTCTGTAGTCCTTATTAATTTCTTAAAAGGTGTTATTTCAGTGTCAGGTATTTTTAACATATCTTTGTGAATAAAAGACCAACATTAAAACCCAGAAGGTAACACCTTATCTATGAATTCTACATCTGCTTTTGCTCACTTAGTTAACATATTACGTTGAACAATAAAGAATAATTAGAAAGCAACATTATTCTGGTCTACAATTTCAAGTACTCTGCAAGTACTCTAAACTTTTTGTATATCATCAATAAAAGTAATTTTAAGTGTGTGTTTTATTATTTTCTATCACTTTAAAAAGATGTAGATACAGGGAATACAGCGATCTACTGGTTCCAAGTTTGTCTCATCTTTTATGATTTATACTCCAGCTCCAAAATGTGCAAACTATATGACCTTGAAAAACTGCTTTAACCTCTGTGTTTCAGGTTTATCACTTGTAAAAATGAGAATACTAATAGTACTGTTTTAAGAAACATATTAATATAGATTAACCCCTCGTTCTGAAAACTGTCTGACAAGTTTTGAATAGGAAAAGGTTTCTCACTCCCTCTTCTCCTTTGGAAAAAAATTTATCACAATTAAAATCAATAGTTCAGAAAGACAATTTGTATGAATTTGTAGTAACAAATAAGAGTAAGAAAAGCTTAACAGGGAGGAAAAAACATTAAGTCTTTCTTGGCAACTAATTTTTCTCATAAATGGGAATGTAGCATGGGAACGTAGAAAACAGACTACAGCACTAGAGAGAAATTCCATACCAGAAGTACTCTTATATCATCCCTTAAGATTCCAGTGAAAAATGATTACATAACAACCTTGATGAGACAAACCAGCATAGATAGGTTGCAGAAAGAAAAATAAAAGAGTAATAATGCCTAACTTGGAGAATAGTGGGTACCTTAACATAAGGTATATGGTTCCCTCCTATCTTTGAGATTCTGGCACACACACAGTTTAGCATACAATTCTAAAAGAGTTCAGAGACCAGACAAAAGATTGACACTACTTTTTACCAATAAACACTACCCCAAGCTACGTTTAGTTTAAAGCTTCTAGAATGGTGCTGTAAATACAATAGTCAACACACACATGTGACTATCAAGCACTTGAAATGTGGCCAGTCCACTTTGAGATACACTTTAAGTATAGAAGACATAATGGATTTCAAAGACTCAGTGTAGAACAAAATGTTAAATAGCTTAATATCTTTTGTGTATTTAATTACATGTTGAAATGATATTATTTGATACACATGGTTAAATAAAACACATTAATAAAATTACTGTCCTGTTATTGAAATAACAGTGGTTTACATGTTTTTACTAAAATTAATTTCACCTAGGTTTTTGTTGTTTTTTTCCCCCCACACTTTTAATGTGATATAGCAGATATATTTCTATTGGACAGTGCTACCTCAGAAGACAAGGCGAGGAAATGAGTCCTTAGTGATAGTTTAAGAAGTTCAGATTTTTAGAGATATTTAGGAATGCAATCAAATGAAATTCTAAATCTATATAAAACAGCTACTAATATACCTCCAGAAGACTTCAACGGTGTGCTGCTTATATTTAACTAATATGTTGGAAATACAGGTACTGTGTAAAAGTAACAGGTGTGATGGAAGAGATAGTCTTTCCATCTAGTACCTTAAAAACAATAAACTTGATCAGCTTCTTTAGCAAAGTTCCTGAAGTATTATTTTAATTATAAATGCAAAGGCTCTGGTGTCACCACCTCAATCCAAAAGAACTTTCTGTAATGATGAAAATGTTTACATTACCCATTACAATAGCCACTGATCATAGGACACAAATGATCACAAATGTAGCTCATGCAACAGAGGAAAGGATTTTTTTTTCAATTAATTTCAATCTAAAGTTGAAATTTTAAATTTCAATTGAAATTGAAATTTAACTATGACATTGAATAGCAAAGTTGTAAAACTACATTGAATAGCATAGTTCTAAACAGTAATTTTGCCCTGATAATTTACTTACAACTAATTCCATACAAACTCACAGATTTAACTTCTCTCTCCTGTAAATGAAATTTTACTGTTTCACCCAAAAATCTTTCATTCTCTGTGGCCAGGATCTTTGCCATCACTTAAAAAACTTACTGCTAGAACCCAAAATAAGAATTCAGAATATATGGAACCAGACATTTGATTCTATCTCCTTTATGTAACATCCAGCAAGGATGTATGTATTCTACTATATACATCTACAGACAGACACACACAACACACACACATCCATCTTATATTGTCTTTGAAAACTGAGATTACAGGTAACTGCATTTCTTACACAAAGAAATAAAAATATCAAAGAAGATTTACCAAATAAGCAATATATTTTTTTCCAGAAATATGGCTACATCTGTAGTTGAGAAAATGGGATAAAACTCAAGTATATATTAAAATCAAACATGTTCCTTATTAAGTTATTTCTCTTCTATGTAATCTCAGATCCTACTTAGCCAGCAGACACACTTATGCCAAAACATATTATAAGTTATGGGATAGTTCTCATTCCTTACCACTCTTTTTTAAATCCTGTGTACCTTCCTAAAAGCATTTAAAACTCCTACTAAATATACAGGCGAAACACCCACTCAGTTAAATTGCTAAAGTAGGTTCAACTTAACCAAATATAAACTTAAAGTTGTTCAACATAATCTTATTCAAATATACCCAGAAACATTAATAAGTTTGTAAAGTCTTTTACTTGAAAACTGTTAAAAAAAAACCTACAGTACATCACTAGTGCTTACTATAGATTATTTACCTGTACTCTCAATAGTAAATTCAGTGATTATCATCTAATCCGGGCCACTGAACTATAGGAAAAAAGTGTTTAAGACAAAACACTGCTCATTATTTTAACTAAATATCTGAAGATTGATAATTCTTTCAAATTTCTTGTTAAGTCATTCCAGTGGTTAATTAATAGTTGGGGGTAGGAGGTTCTTTACCATTAACCTAAGTGTACCATTAGGTTTAACTCCACTTTTTCTTTCTCAGTCCCAGAAGGACTGTTAATCTCACAACTACATGGAAGTCCAAATTATGAGAAATCTATACTTAAGGGGGGGAAATGAGGAGAAAAAAGAAAAGGTCAGGCGTATTACTTATCTCCTTTGTTCAAATCCGTTAAACAGTACAAATTCCCTTTCTTGACAGTTTTAGTTCTTTTTAAGAAACTTCACATAAATTTAACGAAAAGTAAACTGACCAGTCAACAAAAATAGTATATATGATGCTCCTTGTGGGCTAGCATCACAATGTGCTAGAAGCACATTAATTTATCAATTTAATCCAATCTTTATCTACCTTCCCACTATCATTCTATTGAAATCAGTGGAAAAATAGTCCAAATCATAACTAAAATTGAGAGGGGCCTCTTTGGTGGCTCAGTTGGTTAAACAATGCACTATGAAGCAAACTGCAGCCACTGCAGCACAAGTTCGATCCCTGCCAGGGATTCCCAGCCAGGGAAGAGACCCACATGGCATAGCAGAACTCTCCTGCCTCGCCCACTGCTGCCCTCAGCAGTGTGTTTCAGTCAGTCTGCCTGTTCTGCTCCCCACTCTGACTTGTGAATCGCTCACCTCCTGACCCTCTGGCCTGTACTCCAGCTCTTATATGCATAAATAAATAAATCTTAAAAAAAAAAGAAATTGAGAGATTTAACTGCTGATTTTTTTCTACTTGCTTTTCTAAAGGGAGGGGAATCAGTGGGAAGTTTCTATAGAGAAAGATATATAGTACTTATATAATTGAAGTAATATAAATTTCTAATATAAAAAGTTGTATTTTCAATTAACAGTCCATTCTGAGTTCCTTTCATAAAGAAAAATATATTTCCAGTACCTTCCATGGCTGATTGAACATATTCATTTGTCTCTTTTTTTATGAACTCCCTTCCACACAGATAATAAAGGGCAAGGGGAGATGAAGGGAATGGAAGTATTAGCAGCAGACAAGAGATGGCCATGAAATCTGGGAAGCTTGCAAGCAAAGGCAAAAATAGTAAATGACTTAGCAGATACAGGCTTAAGGGGAAGAAACCAAAGTACAAATTACACGAATCCCAGAAAGGGTTGAAGACACTGGTGTATCTCTGAAGATGGCTATACAGTGTAAAAACATAAGGAATGAAAAGTTCAAATACTTAAGTTAGACTCCTCAATCCACACTAATAGTCAGATTCTACATTATTCCAGATCAGCAAAAAACTTAGATTCACTGTCTCAACTGGTTGAACCAGATGGAGTCAGAGATACTAGATATAGCTTTTATTTTAAAAAGGGATTAAGTGAAAATCTAAACGACGTAAGTATGTCAAAAGTACAGCCTCTTTCCCCAATAGGTTCCCTAAACATTGGCAGCCAAGTATATTCTTTTTTTTAAAGAATACTAGATGTCTTTGGAAAACTAACTTAAGATGATGGAGGAGGCAACATAAAAATAGACAGTTGGGTGACAGGCACCCAATTAAAACAGCCAGGTTTCTACTATTATAATAAAGCCTGCAACTTCATAAATTACATACACAGAACTTCTAGTCAGCATTTTTAGTGCTCTTAAGTCTGAGAAAAAAAGAAGGTAATTCAAACATTTACAATCTCAAACTTATTACTTCTCAGAAAATTTGTGATAGATGAGCAGTACCACCAACAATAATGACAGCAAAAAAAGATATGAGCACTAAGAAATATGGATCCAACAAAGACACAGAAAGGCAAAGACAAAGGCAAAGGGAACTCCTAAGATGACTGCTAAAAACTGAAGACTAAAGGTCTCAATTACAGTTTTACTTAATGGGGGGAAGTGGGGAGCAGGACAACAATAAGATTATACAAACTTCTTAAGGTTGAGGGGTGGGGGGCTTTATACTTCCAGGACATACTTTAATGACCGGTAGATACAAAGATGATCAGCAAACTTTTATTGTGATGAACCAGAAGAAATTTTAGGCTAAATATCTGTGACTTTGTGGGTCATATATCTCAGTCACAATTATTCAACTCTGGCCATAGTGTGAAAGCAGGAACAAAATAACAAATTATTTTATTATAATAATAATAATATAAATCATGAGCACAGCTGTGTTACAATAAAATTTTATTTACAAAAACAAGTAATGGGCTATATATTTCCCTGTGGGATAGTAGTTTACCAACTCCTGATATAGAAAATCAAGTAAAAATATTTAACACTAGTGAAAAGAAAAAGGAGTATTATCCTAGTACACTATATGGTTCAGTCATAAGTAATATTTACATAACCATAATGTAGACAATTTTTACCAAACCTTACAACTCTAATGGCAAGATAAGGAAAAAGAGGAGTGTACATAATGATGCCTAAGTTCAAGTGGTGGGGATAAGGGTGGGGGAAGCATGATAGATAAACCCTCCACAGAAAAATATATTCCTACATCTCTCACTTTGCTTTAAACCTGTTTTTCCAAGTAAGACATATTTACTCATAAAGAGTTTATGATATATTAATCCTGAATAAGTGAAAACACATGAATAAACATGCTATTAGCTTCTGAAATTTTAAATTGGCAAATTAAAAGAAGGCTAAATGAATTAAAAGTAACAGCCTCTGCAGGCCATTTAGTAACTGGAGCTCAAGATTGATGCTTTTTCTTTTAAGCCTTCATAATTTGTGGGGCTTTTTAAAACTACTTCAAAGCATATGGTGCTAAATGCCTATCTGGTATCTATTTCCCCCCTCTTCTAACTGCCTGCCTAGTATCTACTCTACATTTCTTCTAAGGGGTCTTATTTTGTTCAGGGTGGCAATGTTCCCATATTTTAAAAAAAAAAAAAAAGTACGCATTTCTCCTAGTACAGCCAATTCTATGTCAGCTAAAATTTCCAAAAGAAAAACCTTCTTTTTGATTCAAGGATCATCTTTTCTGGCTTCCTTCCTTATAACATTTTTAAACAGGTGCACCAACATTGGGCTGTCTACCTCCAGTCTCCTTATATTGAGAAAAGTCAATACTAGCTAAGCCAGATACTTAAGTTTTCTATCGGTTTCACTGCCAAGTGAAAACATTCTTAACTTATACAATTATTTGACAATACTATACCCACACCGGAAAAGAAGGTATCTTTCAAGTCTTTTGTGCCTCAATCTACAACTACTCAACAAACTGGAATCAGAAATTGGCTTAATTCAAAGTTGAAGAAAATTATAAACTCTTTATGAGTAAATATGTCTTACTTGGAAATACAGGTTTAAAGCAAAGTGAGAGATGTAGGAATAAAAAAATGGTTAAGTTCATGCCAAAAACACAATTACAGTCCATTATCTTTAAGAAGTATTAGTATTACTTAATTTTAATAAAGAGAACAATAACTATATTTATGCTAACACTAAAAACAAAAAAACCTGTTAAGTCTCTGCTTTCAGCCTGCAATTTTTCTGTCATTCCAGATCTAAACTGAGGACAGTCTATTCCCACTGTAAGAAAAGTCTTAAAAAGTATAAAAGGAAAGGGTGAAGTGGTCAAAAAAAACAGAATATGTATTGTACTTTGCCAAAGTTAATCTCCTGAGTATATTGGTAAGCTTGTTTTACTCCACATCTTCTGTAAAATCACAAAAATAACAAATCTAAAGAGAAATATCAAGGAAGTATTTAGTTTACCTTTTATTTATAGGTTTTTCATCTTTTTCATAAGGCTTTACAAACCATTTGCCAATTCGTACAAAGTTCCGGTTCATTAAACACCGTTCCAACAGATTGTGAACTGCTTTGAAAAGCAGGGTGCGGCATTCATAGGAAAGTCCATTCTCCCACACTCCATCTTCCTCTTCTACAAGAGAAATGAAAGAAACAAATAGTAAAGTAGTGACACCATACTTATCCTGTGCCAAGTAAAACTGTTACAGGCTAAACTCTAAATTCACAAACCCTACAACCTCACCTTTCGATATACTGCATATCTAGACATTAAAATACCAGGTTTCAAAGATACTCCATGAGGAATCAAAGATCTAAGTGCCAGGTATTCTATTAAATTACCTAGAAATTATTTTTACACCTATTAGAAAACAATGAGAAGTTGTAAACCTATCAATTTGATTTCTATATAAACATAAAGGACATATGTATAATCTGGGAAATATACACACTCTTTACCTAAGATGTCAAATTCTAAAATGGCTCACTTATTATTCTGTCCTAATTCCTCTAGTTATTCAGCCTGCCCCCCCAAAAAAATTCCAGTTAATAATTAAACTCAAAACACTTTATGTCCATCAGCATTCTAATCCACAACTCAACTATAAAAATAAGTGATGAATAAAAAAGAAGCTTTTGGCACAGAGCCTAACAAGCAAAGCATTATCAGCCACCTTAGGTATCATTTCAACCAAATGATTCCCATGATTACTATTCAGTATAGGATACTCTACTTGGGGGAGCAATATACAAAAATTAAAGACTTTAATTTAAAATGGCACTTCTAACATAAAGTTATAGCTATCTTAACTAACTACATAGCCTCGATTCTGCCAGTGAATCTATTAACTAATCCAAGTTAACTTAGCAAAAAAATAAGTAATTTTGAAATACGTGTAGATTATTTCAGGAAAAAAATTCATACTCCATTTCATATTGTATAAGAGCATCCATTGAATCATACTACAAATAATGACAGATGCTACTTTAACATTTTAACTTTTATCATAATATTTTAAATTGCTATGTCAAAGATAGTTTAATATCCTAAGGTCTATGATTTTATAAACATTTCATTAATATAGGCCATCTTTCAATTTAAGCAAAACTAAATGACAAAACCCTTAATAATACCATAAAAGTACATATAATACTGACAGAAAAATAATAAATGACACTTTGGAAAAAAAAAGAGGTATATATTAAGAATAAAACATGGTTTACTTTAATAACATTTAACAAATGGGTCAGAACATAAAACAATAAAAATATGATCACTAAAATGTGTGTACTACATTTATGCTGATTTTGTTTATAAAGTGTTTCCTATATTGCAGTCAAGTCTTTAAAATCAATTATTTCTGTTCTTCTAAGGCAAATCTTTTAAAAAATGAAATAAGCTTTTAGAAAATGATTATTTTTCTATGGCAATTATTTTTTATTGTCAATGTTAAATTGCCATTTGGTTTTAACCTACTTATACACACTTTTAAAATTTGTGTTACCTTTTATTGAGGTGATATTGGTTTACAACACACTATATTACTTAGGGTTATAGGTTCACACCTCTTTAGATGTACGTTCCCATACTATACAGCCCCAACCAAAGCACCAGTAACCCTCTACTATAACCACTGGGCACCATCATGCTCCTTTACTCCCCTCCCCACTGCTTACTCTCCCCTGGAATAAAATAAATTTATATCATTAATATTGAAGAAATTTTCATTCTGTCATATTGTAGACATACTATATACTTCCATTTAAAGGCAAAAATTTACAACTTTCCTTTTATAAAAGAAAACATCAGGAGGAAAGAAAATTGGCACATAGTGACTTCAGTTTACTTATTTAAAAATCAAGATCACAAACGTATTTGTGAGTTGCTGAGGGGAAAAACACAATTTTTTCACTCTAGTTTCAACTTGGTCAGGTTCTATCATTTCAAAATTAAAAGCTACATTAAAATTTTACCTCAAATTAGGGCCTCCCTGGTGGCGCAGTGGGTTAAGCAATGCTCTATGAAGCGGACCGGAGCCACTGCAGCACAAGTTCAATCCCTGCTGCCGGCCAGAGAGGGGACCCACATGGCGCAGCAGACCTCTCCTGCCTCACCCGCTGCTCCCCTCAGCAGTGTACTTCTGTTGATCTGCCTGTTCTGCTCCCTGCTCTCTGTGGTGAATCCTCTCACCCCCCACACCTCTGGCCTGTACCCCAGTGCTTGTATGCATAAATAAATAAATTTAAAAAAAATTTTACCTCAAATTATGTTATTTATGATTACCAAAAACATGTATGTTCTTAATTCTAAGAGAATTATGCTGGGACTATCTTCCAATTTTCACTGCTTTATAATCTACAAAGCACACTTTTAAAAATTATAATTAAAAAAAGTAAATATCCTTACTTTATAAAAAGCACAATTTTAAAATGTCTTGCACGAGGAGTCTTTACCAAAATATTTTAACTACTTCTGAGTTTTAAAGCAGCAAAATCCAAGACAATTACCATTATGTCAAAAATGTACAGTAGTGAAATAAAATTTCAAATAGCAGAAAAAGATTCACTTGAGACTGAATTAGCCTACTGCACAAAAATAATTTTTAGGAAGAATATGAAAGATCACTTATTATTTATGTAAGATTTCACCTAAAATTCTGAAATTTTTATGGTTTTATTTTAAAATCTATTTCAATCAAATCAGTAGTTAAGTGACTTAAAAAACAAAAATATAGTTTAAAAATAAAGCCATATTTCCAAGCATTTCTCCCTCACTGCTCTAAAATTTATCCAGAGACATACAGGTGAATTAATGGTTTCAATATACCCTCAAATGCTCATAATTCTCATTAATGCTGAACAGGAGTTATACATAAAACAAAAAAGAACAGACCACCTGTTAGGGTTTTCTAAAGCCAACAAATCTGTACATCTTCAGCTATACAGCTAGTAACTAAGCAACCATTGCGCTCAAGTAATATAACCTGATTTTTCTTTACTGAAGAAAAAACTGAAAATAAGTCCTCAACACTCAATGAAAAGCCTGATTTTTTTTTTTTTTGGTGGGGAATGTCTCTTAGAAACAAGAAACCTCCAGAGCCAAGCTTCTAATATCTTGATATTACAATAACCATAATAAAAATAATTCATTAAATATTGTATTTAGAGATATGAAATGATACAGTCAAAACACCCAACACATAGTTGATATACACCTTTTACACTAATTAAAACAAGTCCCTGAATCTCAACACCAGCATAATATGGAAGGAAAAGGAAAAGGGAACACATGGCAAATCTTTATCTAGCTCTTTTGAACTTAATCAACCATAGCCTAATGGAAAAATTCTGTTTAATACATTTAAGTAAATATTTTCCTCCTCTTGTATTTGTATCCCCAGAGAAAATAGTTCCAATTCTGTGTTTTTAGTACTGTTCCATTAACTATTTGGACTAGAACTCTTCATTATTGTATTTGAAATATTTTAAAAATATTTCTTTGAAGAAAATGTAAAAATTTAAATGCAAATCTGACTACCATAAAAATTTTTTGAGAACACAGGTTATAGTCATGCCAAAGTATGTAATCAAGATGAGTCTCCATCATTATGAAAACAATCAAAAACAAAAAAGCTGATATACCTAAGTACTTGTACTAACACTTTCCTCAAAACTGACATCTATCTCTACATGCTAAGCCAGTAAAAAAAAAAATCTTAATTCCTAAATACTTCAGTAAGACTATTAAATTGCAATGTACAATAATGAAAGATGAATGGGTCCAAAATTATGGTAGAAAAAAAAAATCACGTAATTCTGGGGTTGGGAGTAACTGAGAAATGTTTAAATGTCTAGTTCAGTGTTTGTCTTAAACAATAATTACCCATTTCTAAGACATTCATTGAACAAATACTACTGAGTCTTAAATTGGCAGCATCATTGATCTATGGCAAAATCTGAATACCTCTGGCTTAAAAACCGCCTCCAAATCTTTGAAGATTTTAAAAGATACATCTTCTTGCTCAAAACAAGTAATTATGGAACAGAAGACAGAAATTAATTAACTCTGCACAGGCTACCTGGGGCAAAAAACCTTTTTTTTGACTGACACTAGATTCCTATACTTGTTGCTTTTTACCTATCAATCCTATTAAAACTACCTCCTAACGTTAAACTTCAGTATTTAGTACTCTGATGAAATTCTGATATAATAAAAGCATTTGGACATGTTAAAATCCCATATATATATATATATATATAAAGACCACAGGAATCAGAAAAAAAACACAATTTTTTTGCCCTATTTTATTAGTTATCAAGATATCAGTTTTCTAAAATAATCTCATTATATTATGGCTTACTATGATATTTTTAAGACACAAGCTTGGGAGTAATTTTTGTTTCTGTGTTAGGGAAATACTAACAGCCAGTGACCATAGTCATAAAACCCCAAAAAGGTTAACAAACAGAATAAAAACACAAAGAAACTCTTCTCCTTCAAGGGCATACTGATGATAATAATACAATCTTGCTTTGAAGCAAACTAACAGTACACCTAAAGAACCAATAGGTGCCAGCCACATTAGACTTCTGACCAGAGCCATAGCTAAAATATTTCTACCACCAATTTTACACTTCCATGACACAACCACTAAATGAGGTCAACTACAAAGTTTAAATTACAGAGATAAATAAAATTTAAAAGCCTGTAATCAGAGAAGTTTGATTCCCCAATCCCTTTTCTGTCAAAGCATATTGATGACTATTCAGATAGCCATTCTCTTCAAGAGAAGAACAAAAAGTGGTTTTTTTTTTAATTTTTTTTAAGTGTTTTATTTTGAGATTCAAGGGGTATTCTGAACAAATAATCTTTCTGGAGTGATAGGGTCAATAACACAAATTCTGACCCAAAAATTTGCTCTTTGCAAATTACTGAACAGTACTGATTACTGCTATAAAATCAGTAACTGAAGGTTTAAAGCACACATCAAAGCAGATGTGATCTGCTGTAACTGATTTTTGCCAATCAACAATGAAATGAGTTTACATTCCATTTCTATGCATCAGCTAAACTTGAAAAGGTAGTCAAAACACATGCTAAGTGATATAAGAGAGACAGGCAGAAATTTTAAATGCACTATGCAACCTGATCTGAGTTTTCAGAACTCTCAGATCATGGAAAGCTGAGAAAATGTCAATGAAGAATAGCCTAAGGAGATATGACAACTAACTGTAAAGTGGTATCTATCCTGGATAATGTCACAGATAAGACAGAAACTGGCATTAGGGGAAAATAAAGGTAACAGAAATAAGGTCCAGATTTTAGCTAATACTAACATATCAATATAGGTTCATAAGCTGTGAAAATGTACCATTATAATGTAAAAAAAAGGGAAAGTTACACAGGAACTCTTCTGTAATACTTTGCAACTCATGTATCAAACTAAAACTTAAAGTGTATTAACAAAAATACACTGTGGATGACACAAAAGAGATGAGAAGCTAAGCAAAGGCAATTCTGTATGTTTATTATTGCATACTTAAGTTGATAAAACTGAGATTTGAATCTCTGAAAAAAAGAAATGCCTCCTCTCCTTCCTCCACTGAGAAAGGCATTATTATAACCACAATCACAAACATTTCAGTAACAAGATGCTGTAGGTGCTGAACCAGACAACGACACTGCTTGTGAAGAACAAGCTCAAGCTAAATTAACCAGTGTTTTAGTTACCACCTGGGTCCTTCCGGGTTACCCTTTCCTCAGTGCTACACCTCCACTTGGAACTCAGGATTGCCTCCTGCAGCTGATGCCACCCCTACTGTCCAGCTGCTCTCTTCTCAGGGGAGCTTAAAAGAAGGGAATAGAGTGCCACAGATGGGAAGAAATGAAAAAGGGGTTAGCTAGAGAGACAGAAGCAGACTAATTACCCCAAAAGGGAGGCAGACGGTGTCCCTGGAGCAAAGAGAAGGGCGAGACAAATATACTTCATCTGAAAAGACCTTATTATTCTTTAAGATGTCTGATTTAAGTAACAACATTCTAAAGTAAATGACAGGTTAAAAAAAGCTAAAACAATACCACCGACTGCACCAACTAAGACAGTACAGGACAGGTTTTGGAACAGTAAATACATACTACTAATTATATTACACTTTACTATTTTAATCACTAACAATTTGATATATCTTTAAAAGTTATTTACTATTCAGTGACATTCAACAAAGTATGACAATTAAAACCTAATTTGCCAAATTCATTTTCATTCACACCAAGAACAGTATTTTAAAGTAGAAGTAAAACCCTTTCAATGCCAAAAAACACTTAAAACCATAGCCCAGTTTCAGAAGAAAACATGTAACTCATTACATGAAACCCCAGAAGAAAAAAATCCACAATAATAATAGACTTTTAACTGCCAAAACACTAGCCCTAGTATGGCAAAACTAATACTATATATGTATTAAAATTATCTTTGATTCCACAAAATGTACCTCATAGAACTTGGGGGGGAGGGGAACAGTCTGTTTAGATGCTGTGCTCACTTTATTTAGTATACTAAAACCCCAAAGTGAGCATTATGCTTTATCAACAATGAAAGTTTATCTATAGTATAGATAGTTAATTATCTCCAAACATTTCTGTAAGATGGTTTTTACAACCACTTAAAATAATTCAAGCATACCCAAGTTGATGAAAGAAAAATGAAACTGCAGGCTTAGCTTTCAGCATGAAAACTGGACACCATCATCTTGCTGATGCCATGATGAAATTTACATGCCAACATATGAACATAAAATGCTCATATACATACATACAGGCATATCACTGTATACCTAGAACTACATTACACCGAATTAAGGTCCAGATTCTCCAGCAAAGAGGAAAAGGTGGAAAGCATTTATCATTATTGTAAGCACTCTCAAAAATAATAATTAATGTGAACGATTTTATTCATTAGAGGGTAAAAATCAACTATCAAAACAAAATAATGTAACATGTTACATTCCTGTATAAACACTAGTCCTGCACAAACCCTGGTTTTACTGAATGCTTATCTGAGGTAGTCACCTAAATTATTTTACATCCCAAAATAAAATATGTCCTACTGGTCAGAGTGACAAAATATTAACTTGAAGAGTATTCAATTTCAAGTAAGAGTCCCCTTTTATTTATCCAAAAGTTCTAATTTTACCTGTCAAGAATCAGTATCAAACATCTTGCTGATATCTTTGGTAACTTGTAGCTAGCAACTACTCATTTATATTTTATAATCAAAGATTCTGTTGACATTGATTTTCTAGTCTAAAATAAACACAAGTTTCAGTAATTACATGAAGAACTACAGTTTCTCTTTCTAAAATAATGTTCAATCCTAAAAGTCAAGGAAATAAGATGGAAGGAATCTGATCTGCTCATGACAAAATTATTTCTGGGTAACTTTTTAGATTATGAGTCCCTGTCCCATAAAAGCTAAACAAATCAACGCAATTCTCATTTTAAAGAAAGTCTTTGACAGAAATGTATCTAAAAGAATCACTTTCCAAGAATAACAAAACCAACATATGCCCTCATATGTAGTACATATGGTTTTACCTGTGGTTAATAACCACAAACATAACAAAATAACTATAAGCCTTGAAAAAACATAGGAGAAAGTTACAACACAGAATTTCTAGATACTCCCACAATTGTCTGCATATTCATACAGAAGCAATGACAAAACTGATTCAAAAGTGAGTTAACATGGCTTCAAAAATATCACAGAACTTTATTAGGAACCTGATGTTCCCAATTCCATTTTTCTTGTGTACATATAACATGCCTTCCCTGGGCTGTCTATAAGAAATTCATGAGGAAGCTGTGTGGTGGGTAAAATTATTTAAGGTTTTAAAAGCCTGTCATACTATAGATAGTTTAAGCAAAATAAAATAATCATAGTAAAATAAAAAAGGAAGCTGAATTTTTATCTGGTTTCATACCTGTCTTCTACCCAAAAAAAAAAAAAAAAAAATCCTGACTTGCAATAAAATGATTTTTAGGAAATGTATATAATATTGCATGTCAATACTTAGAAATAAGTTGTTTTCACCTGATAAGTCATGGTGAATAAGGTCAGCAAAACTGGGGTCTTCACCCCACCAAAATATCCACAATTCTCTTCTTCCAGGTCTTTGATCTCGTCGCCAAACACCAAGTACATCTGCCTTAAGGCAGCGACTAAAACTGCTCAAAATGGGGTCTTCCTCTGTCACCGGAAACAGAATAGGGGCAGAAGTTGGGCCTTGCCATACGTATCTTTTCCATTTAATTCCTGTCAAGTCAGCCTGGAAAAGAAAGCAAAAATAAATTTTTTTATTACTGCACATTCACTCCAAGTCAAATTACTCATAGACATCTCTCATCTCGTTAAAAAAAAGTCGCTATTTTCCAATACATACTTAAGATGGTAAAATCAGATTGTGGGAAAATCAGATTGAACAAAAAATTGGTTAATCTGATCATTCAACAACAAAAATTTTAAGGAAAAAAACAAAACCAGCTGAAAAATGAACCCTGACATATTACTGAACAGCAAGTGGATAAACATGTTCCAGTAGAAATAAATGAAATGTAATGTGCATTAAGCATAAACATGCAAACACTGCATGGGAGTATTTTTACAGGGAGTAAACACTTCTCCTAAATTCTGGTCTAACTACTCATATTTACTCCCTGGTGTCAAACTTTGACTGCAAAATTTATTTTTAAAAATTCCTCATTCCATGTTTATGAAAGTCACCACTCTAATGAAAAGAAACCTGAATGGTTAACTGAAAAAATTCCTAATTCTTCATATGTTCCTTTTAGGAAAAATCCAACAGTTGCTCACAAAAAAAGAAAAACCACTGTCGGATTTGTGCTAGTCTATCTTCACAGAACCTGATCCTAAAAGAACAAAAAATAAACTGAGTGGATAGATAGAAATGCAAAACCTGTTGTATATCTTATTACATCTGAAGAGAGATGTTGGTTAATGAACACTGTATAAGAAAACATTTTAGGGGGAGAAGGGCATTAAAGGTCTCAAAATAGCATCAGGAAAAAAAATTCGACAGAGAAGTCAGTAATTCTTGCACCTACCTTAAAGGTGCAATGCATAAGGTGCCAAAAATGAAACTGCTGATACATGACTGGCAGTTTACACTTGCCAACTAGTTGTGCTCCGCCCACTCAATTCACTTACGTATCACATACTCTTAATAATCTTCAGAACGGGAAAACGGGAAAAGAAAGTCATCCAAACTTTAAATCACTGAAGTTAAGCTACTGTCCAACTCAGGGCTAAATATTTGCAACAGTTGGTACTTTTGAAAACCTTAACTGTGCGTGTTCCCAGTCTGGGCCAACCTACACAATTGTCATTCCTACATCCAGCTTCCCCAGACTTTTCATTTCAATAAAACAAGGAACAGCCTGCTCAAAACATTCTAAAAACGCAAGCAAAACAGACAAATATAGAAACATTTAGTGCAAAACCATAGCACCTCCTCCATTAGTCCGCTCCACTCTTCCACAAACATAACGTTCTAATAATAAAAGCAAGATGGCTAGAATTGTCAAAATGGCAAACTCTTTTCAAAGTTTAAAGAGAAAACCTATGAAATGGCATCTCCTTATTTTTACTGAGGTCGGAAGTCACCCAAGGAAGAAACTAACTTTCCATTAGTCAGACTCCGGTTTGAAAAAAAACAAAAACAAAAACCGTGAAACTGAGAGGTTTTAGCGCTTAAGTTCTGGCATCCTGTTTTATGGGGGAAACCAAATTACCGGAGACAGCATAAAGGCAGAGGGAGAAAAACGCAGAGTGAGGAGGAGGAGGAATACAGAGCCAGGAAGAAGAAAAGCAACAGCTCAGCAAGGAACGAGCTGTTATCTGGCAGGACACTAAGTTGAGACAAGACTACGGACAGGAGAAAAGAGTGCGAACACGACAAGAGAAAAACCCGAGACTCCTAACACAGCGCCCAGGACGGCGGGGGAACGCCGCCGCCGCGGGGCCGGCGCGGAGCTTCGCGGCGGCGCCGGCTCCGGCCGGGCCTAGCCCGGGACTCTGGCATCTGGATCCGACCCGGACCCCCTCCCCCACGGCCCAAGGGCGCACCTCGCGGCCCCCTCCCCCACCGCGCTGGCCGCGGCCCCCGCCCGCGGCCCGACACTCACCAGGCAGAAGAGGTTACAGTGACAATCTTCCAGGCTGGCCCCGTTCGGCACGAAGGAGGAACTCATCGTCCCTCACAGCAGCCGCCGCCGGCGCCACAACCCACCATCCGCCATTACCGCCGCCTCCGACCAGAGAGAGAAACACAGACACCGGGGAGGGCGGGGGGGTGGTGGTTGGGGGGGCGGTGGAAGAGGAGGCCGCCGGGCCGCCCGCCCTCCCCACCTACCCCCCCGGGGCCGCAGGCAGCCCCCGCCGCCCGGCCGGCACCCAGCCGCCCGGGGCCGAGGGCCGAGGCGGGAGGGCCGCGCCGCGCTCGCCCCGCGGGCCGGACTGCGGCCGCCGCGGAGCCCGCGGACGCTCGTCCCTCTCTGGGGGACGGAGGGGATGTGTGCCCCTTCCACAAGAAAAATAATAAATTACACAATAAATAATTAAAATCGAGTCCGAGGCGGTGGAGTCCAGGCCCTGGAGGGTTCTCCCGAGCGGGGAGGCGCCCGCAGAGGGGCGGGAAGGACGAGAACCGGGGGAGAAGCTCAGGCCCCCCTGCCCGGCAGCGGCGATGTCCTTAAACCCAGAGTCTCCTCAGTGGCGGAGGTGGTGGCGGCGTCTGCGGGCTCAGACCATTCTCTGGCTATGTCTCCGTGTCGTCCCCGGATCGACCCGGCCTAAAGTCTGCTCTCCTGCGGCCTCACCGCCCGGACGCCGTAATCTCCCCCATTTTGTGGGCCCAGCGGGCGGTGTTTTTCCCCCTTTAATCCGAATTCACGGGTTTTCCCTTTGCTTTAATGGCGGCCACAGGGACCAGCTCGCCCTCTCTGCTCGCCCATTGGCCGCTTTGAGGTCACGTGGGCCGGGCTCCGTGGGGAGGGGGAGAGAAGGGAGAGAGGGAGAGCCGGGAAGCTTCAGCGGAGGTGGTGAGCCCCGGGGACTGGGCTGCCAGCTGGTGGCTACTAAGCGAGCGCCATCTGCTGGGTGCCCCGGCCAGTTTAAAATGACCCGGGGCCTGGCCCTATCTTTCGCCTAGCCGGGACAGTTTACTCTGCTGGAGGGTTCACATCACAAATCTGAGAATTTCGTGGAAATCAGTTTGACTTCTTTGGGAGAGAAAGTATCGCAAATATTCCAAGGCATCATTATGCCACGGTGCCGCTGAGGTGCAACGCAAACCCCTGGCTTGGGGGTCAGATGATCTGATCACCCACTTGAAAGTTGTGACTTTAAGAAACGTAAATGAAACAATATAACTTTGTGGTTAATTGCGTAGGAAAAGGGCTCACTGCTTTGGGGTTCGAACCCTGCGCGAGTCATCTACCTCTCTGTGTCTCCGTCTCCAACTGTAAAATGCGCAAAACGTACCCCCTACCTAATAGGGTTGCTGTATTACAATGAAGTTGATACAAAAAAGCAAGTAGCGCAGAGTCCGCAAAGATAAGCATTAAGGGTTATCTATTATTGTGGTCATCATTACCTCATTCGGGTATTGTGAGTAAGTGAAACGGTGTGTGTAAAGTGCTCATGGAGCGTAACCTCCCTGGGAACCAGGAAATTTGTTTTTGTTTATCGCTGTATCTCTAGTGGCTAAAAAGGGTGCCTAGCGCACAGTAGGTGTTTGGTATTGTAAATTTACAAGTGAATAAATGGTACGGAAACAGGAGGAGCGAGTTCAAATATTTTCCTGAAAGTTTTAGAGTGAAGGGGGGAGGGGGAAAAAAAGAGAGGTGAGGGAAGGAGAGAAGACAGAAGATGACACAGATGATCCAGAAATTAGGTACATAAGTGAGTTAAAATTTACCATGTATAGATGCAGTCAGCCCTACATTTTGCCTCTGTAAAATAAATGGTGGACTCTTCTACATCACTTCTTCAGCCATGGACTATAAAGCATTCCTCATCCATCCATGTGTTCATCTGTGATGGTTAAGAACCCAGATTGTGAAGCAAAAAGCCTGCAGGGAAAATTCTGCCACTTACTAGTTGATTTGAGATTAAAGTTGGCTTTCAATCAAGTTAATTTCTATTACACTCAGTTTTCTTATTGTAAAATGGGGATAATAAAAGTACTTTTCTCCTAAAGTGTCTGGTGGATGAAACAATGTAGGCATGGCTCTTGCCATGGTGCTTACTAAATGATAGCACTTAATAGACTTTTAAAGAACACTATGGAGCTCCTGCATGCTCAGCTGAGTGTGTTCTGGTCTGTGTTAGGCCTGGGGTAAAAATATGAATAAGATACCTGCCTGCTCCTCATAATTCCTGAAAGAAAGGCAATAAAGGAAACATTTCCCACAGAATAAGGTAAAATACAATGTAGGTAACTGCTTGAATAAGGTATGTATCAACTGTGTCATAATAGGAGCAAAAGAGGAGCAACAAAATTATAGACAATGTCTTCAAGTAAGTAGCATTTGAAATTAGATTTGAAGGATAAAATGAATTCTTATAAAGCCTTTTGAAGCAGTTAAATCTTATTAAACCTAATTCAAATCCAAAGGCCACATATCAAAGTCAATTATACAACCAGGACTAATTCAATCCAGGATCTCAAATCAACTAAGGTTCACATCCTTTCTGTGTCCCAGCACTAGGAGACGGCAATCCCAAACCCAAAAAGGTAAGAACTCTTCCACTCTCTCTTTGAAAGAGTCCTCAGAATTCTGTTGCCATGAATTTTGTCACTCTGAAATGCCTCGTGGTGCCTAATTTTAGCCAAAAACATAGCCAAGCACTTCAGAAGTTTCACTATTCATTGTCCTGATGCTAGGACTCCAGAGGCAAGTAGAATCAGCCTGAATTTACCAGGGATGAAGTAACATTTTATTCACCTTTTATTTGAAAGTTAATCTTCTCAAAAAGAACAGAGAAAAAGGATGCAAGAAGGGAGGAAACCCCAGAGAAAAAAGTCTGAGCAGAAAAGGCGAAGGAGGGAGTAGGAGGAATGAAGAAAAAGAAGAAAGAAGGAGGGGGGATAGGAGGAGATGATGTATGGACAAGGCACTGGATATGGCACTAGATATGGCACTTGGAGAGGTGGCCTAACTGGGATCAAAATTCCAACCATACTCCCTAGCCCCCCTAACTTTGATTTACTCATTTAAAAATACATACATACATAATAGCACCTAATAGCTGGAGTTGTTGTGACAAAGGAGATAATTTAAGAAATAGAGAAAAACCAATCTAGTGTAGATAACCACCTACTTTCTTAAACTCTTTGAAATGTGGATGTACTCAGTGGCTACATTTAAAACTTTTTTTTTATTTCCTCCAGTCTTTTAAAGGTGTCATTCAGAATGGGTTCACAGAGGCACCTGGCCTTCCAGAAGAATGACAGGGTTATATCACTTGAGACAGAGAGTCCAGGAAAGGGCAATGACTGACCTTAGGACTAAAGCTCCCCACCTGACTCTGAGAGAGAGCACCACAGCCAACAGAAATATAATGAAAGCTAAATAAATAAGCATTTTTTAATAGCCACATTAAGAGATACAAAAAGAAATAGGTGGAATTAATTTCAATTATATATTCATATGTATTGCATATGTAGTCAATATAAAAAGATTGTTTTTTATCAACACTTCAAAATCTGTGTATTGTCATTTATGTATCATATTTCAAGTCAAAACTGCCACATTTCAAATGCCCCAAAGTCATGTGTTGCAAGTAGCTACTGTGTTGGATAGTGCAAGTGTAGAATCCAAAGCTGAAAGTGAAAGACCGATTAAAGTGGTAGAGTGAGTGTCTTGAGCCTGGAGACAATATTGATTTTCGAAAGGTTTAATGCTGTACTTAAATCAATACTGGGGAAAAGCTGATGAGTTACAAGCCATTTTATTTAATGAATGCAGAGACACTATTTGAATATAGAAATAAAGTAATCAACAAGTCAAGACAATTAGGAAGATATTTTACTTCTAAGTGTCAAATACCTTGAATTGTTATGAAAGTTACCCTGACTTGCTATTTTTTCTCAGCAGTTGTAGCATCTACTATTAACCTCAAATTTGTTTCTTGATATATGTTTCATTTTACCATTAAATTTTAAGTCAACCCCCCCCCCAATTTTCTCACTTTGAAATTAGATTTGAAAACCTTTACAAACATACCTGACATCCCCTTTCTCCCATCTTTACTATACTTGAACCAATCATTAACCTCTCTGAATCTGGATTAGATAACTATGACTTTACACCTAATATGTAACACAACCTATATGCAAGTCACCGTACATTTTGCATTACTTATCTATTATCTCGCCACAAGCTTCCATAGTAAATACTATAATATTGCAATGTTCTAGGTTAGGATATTGAGGTTTAGGGAGCAAGTTTCCCAAGAACATAGGGTTTTCTAAAGAATCCTAAGGGAATGTAATCTATTCGTGAAGTTTGAGAAAAACTTTCTGAAGGGATAGTGAAACTTAAACCTTGAAGGGTGAGTTGGGTTGAGTTAGGAGAAAATGCAGGTAAGAGAAGAAGGAAGGAGAGGGTTGGAAAGAAATGACTTAAAGAAGTAACCTATGGCCAAATCAAGAAGAGTTTGAATTTTATCCAGAAGGGAATGAGTAACCATTGCAAAACTTTAAATACAAGATTGCTGAGCTAAAGTTTGTTTTTAGAAATAAGATGCCAGGAGATCTGTTGGGAGCATTGTGGTAATCCAGTCAGGAAGTAAAGAGTCCTAAACTATTAAGACATTATCTAAAAACATCCTTTCTGTTTTGCATTTATTCCTTCTGGCCAGGCATAAGCAGGGAATATGGGACAGTAGAGGGAATCACTTTTGCAAAATTCTAAACATTCCTTTCTTACTAAGCAAATGATTTTTCTTACAAGGTTCAGAGTTTAAAGAGGAGTAAACGCAGTTCTCTGAAAGTACTCCTCCTGCTAAAAAGTTCCAGGCAGGACTTTGGTCTCATACAATAATTATTCCTGCCCAGATACAAACCGGTTTGCAATTTTATTGTCCTCTTCTTCCAAGAAAAGGTTCAAATGAATTTAAAAGATGTCACCAGTCAAGAAAATAGGAAGATTATTCTAGGCTTTCTTGGTCCTACCAAGATAATAAAAGGGATTTAATAGTTATATAGACAATGGTACCAGAGTTTTATACCATTTCTGTAACTGATTTTGACATTCATTCATTTGCTTAATACTTAGTGAATATTTCCTGTGACCAAGGTTCTGTGCTATGATGATGGAGCAATATGCAAAAGTGCATCAGAAGTAAATCTGACCTTTGAGAGGTTTATTCATTCTCAGACAATAAGACATGTACTAAATAACTATGTTATATTTGACAATCCCTAAAACAGGTGTAGATTAAATACTGTAGAATTCAAAGAATTTGGAGATACTATAGGTGCCAAGGGAGAAAAGGTTACTGAAGAAAAACTACAGCATTATCCATTTAAAGCAGATAATATACAATTTGACTTACAGAGATTTGGGGAAGAGTAGGTTGGAGCACTATTTTCCAAGTTGGAATATGAGGACAAGTTTCTAGAAATGTTACTGGGAATTCATTGTGAAAAGGGTTTTTGGTCATGCTGGTAATCTAGCTAGTTTTTCTCAGATTCATTTCTGTTTCTCCCTCTGCCCTTTCCTGTGTTGCAAGAAGTTGTTCCCTACAAATGACATTTCTCAGTCTCATTACCAACTACTTTGTGATTTGGTTTGGCCTGTGGAGACAAGGGTGACAGATGAGGCCTCAGGGAGAGGACAGGTCTTTCTCTCCTCCTGTGCTTTAGGCAATGTGGCAGCATCTTTTTGTGGCTTCAATTTTCAGAAGGACAACTGACCCTTTCTCCAAGGTCCCAATTTCCGCTGGGCAATCCTATCTCCTGGACTATTGTTTATTATCTACTGCTGCATAGCATGTTACCTTGAAACTTCACAGATTAAAACAACAAATATTTTATCATTTCACAGTTCATGAGGTTTAGTGATATGGGAGTGACTTAGTTGACTGATTCTGGCTCAGGGTCTGGTCTCTGAGACTTCAGTCATCTTAAGGCTAGAGTAAGACTGAAAAATTCAGTTCCAAGTTCATTCACTTGGCTGTTGGCAGGACACAGTTCTTAGCTGGCCACTGGCCAGAGGCTTCATTGTTCTGCCAGGTGGCCTTGTACTTAGAACTGCACACAACATGGCAGCTTGCTTCTCCAAGAGAGAGATGTAGATAGAGCTATCAAAATGAAATCTAGAGTCTTTTAAATAATCTCATCTCAGAAGTAACATACCATCACTTCTGCCACAAGGTGTTGTTGCATAGTCTAACTGTAACACAGTATGTGGTGGGGGGGAGGGGCTTATACAGGGTGTGAACACCAGATAAAGATAATTGCAGGCTACCTTCAAGCTAACTGCCACAATCCATCCTGTGGTCCCCAATGATTCATGTCCTTCACACATGTAAAATATACTCATTTCCTCCCCAACCACAAAAAGTCTTATTACTTATTATTAGTTTGAAGTTTAGAATCTCAACATCTAAATCAGGTCTAGGTATAGCTGAGGTTCTTTGGGTCTAATTCTGTAAATCTAACTCCTTGAGTACAGTCCCTTTTAACCTGTGATACTAAAGAAACAATTCATCTGCTCCTTGATACACAGGTATGACAGAAATAACTGGGTAACTGCTATAGATATTACTGTTCAAAAAAAAGGGAAACTGTAGATGTAAAGGAATGATACTAGTCCATTGTAATTCTGAAATCTAGCTGAGAAAATGTTGAAAGTTCCTTGACTAAGCCTCAAGGCCTGGAAGTAATTCTCCCTTGCTCTTAGCACTATATATTCTGGGGTCTGGGTTGGGGCTTCTGATTCATCTTCTTTTTCATGAAAGATAGCTCATGTATACAACTAAGGCGTTTTCTTAACCAGCTTCTTGCCAGTAGAACTTTGAGAATCCAAAGATAGTTCTGTCTCTATCCCGTTTGCTCCAAGGTGGCAATGTTTCTGCATACACACTTCTTCAGCAAAGTTTATGAGCCTTCTGTGCTTGTTAGGTTCCACTCCATTAGATGAAAGCCATACTTACAAATCTTTTTTGGGTAATCTCTCCTGTACCTTGAGATGGCTAAGGGACAATGTCCTTAAGCTTCCTCAACGTTTTTATCCTTTTTTTGAGAGACAATGTGATTATCTTTTAATCTCTTTGGAGGACCTTCTGTCTGACCAAATGGTACTCTGAAGTACAATCTTAAATCTTTCTCATAATTTTAACAATAGATTTTACACCCTTGACTTCATCCTTGGATTGTTTTACTGGCAGTGCCCTGGATTTGATCTTTATTTGGAAGCTCTATTTTAATTTTAGCATTATTTGCATTTTGGAGAGGCTGAGAATTTTCAAAACCAGCAAAATCTATCTCCTTTTTGCTTAACAGTTTTTCCTTTAATTTACCTCTTCTTCTTACCTTACTATAAGTATCAAGAAGAAACCTTTTCTTGGAAATCTCTCTTGCTAGATCATTCAGTTCATTAGACAGATTTTCTACCTTTTAGTAACTGCTGAACAGTGTTGCTAAACTTTCTGTCTCTACATAATAAGCATATAATAAGGACTTTCTTCCCTCCAGTTTTCAGTAACATTATTTCACATTTTTGAAACCCTTCACCTACAGCATTACAAGATAATTCTAGACTTAAATAATACTCTCTCCAAAACCTGCTGCCTGGGTTCAAAGTCACTTTTGTCTTAGGATTTTATTACAGCAGAATCCAGACTCCAGGTAGCAACATCTATGTTAATTGTCTATTTCTGTATAACAAATTATTCTGAAACTTAGCAGTTTAAAGCAATAAATATTTATTATCTCACAGTTTATGAGGATGAGGAATCTGGGACCTGGTTTAGTTAGGTGACTCTAGCTCAGAGTTTCTCATGAAGCTGTGGTTAAGCTGACAGCCAGGACTGCAGTAGGCACAAGGCTTACCTGGGGCTGGAGAATGTGACAAAATACAACTCATCTGTGCACGATCACCTCCCCCCTTCATCCCATAAGCCCATGGGGTAGTATCTCCTTTGTATTGCTTATCTCTAAATTGTCCTACCATTCTCCTATTTGCTCCTTGAATTTCTCCAAAACTTTTAAATTAGTTTCTCATATTAAATTCCCTGTACTGAACTCCTGGCATAAATGTACCCTTCCCACCCCCCTACCCTTCCCTGGGTCCTGATTCATAATGGTCAACTAAGTGTTGCTGAGTTGAACAAAGTTTTATTTGAGTTGAATACATTTCTTTTCCATAGGACTTATTAATATGCTGGTATGCATAGTAAATCTCTCAGAGGAATCTATAACATACAGTATTTCCCAAATTCTTTTGATGATAGACCCCATTTTTTGGTCTTGTTTTGTTTTTCCATGCACCTAATAGCTAGAATGCAAAAGTCAAGAACTCGAACATATGTCAATTTGACTAAAATAATGAATATAAGAAAGAAAGATATAGAAAAGATGGTAAAAAGAAGGTAGACACTGACATATAAGGCAAGGTGTTTGAACCTGATCCTATAAGTTTTGGGAAGTCATTGAAGGTTGTCTCCTGCTAGGTGAAAAGTCTGAATTGTTGAGCTAAACTGTTTAATACAGTAATACACTTAATTTTTTATATGTAAAATTACATAGTAGAATTAGCAAAATAGAGAAAAGAGAATTGCATTGTATACTCTTCTCTTTCTACTGCCTTTATATTTGGTTCAATAGGGTTGAAGAACTTTGGTCCAAGCTTTATGTGCCCCATGTTGTTTAGTTTATGTTTTCAAACTGGTAGAAGAATCTGGGGAGGGGGGAAGAGACCATGGGGAAGAGGGGAGAAAACGCTTCAACATACCACCCCTAAAATGCAGCATTGTCAGAGAATTTAAAAGATGGAAGGACAAAAATGTTGGCTTTTTTTTTTTTTTAATTGCAGTAACATCGGTCTGCACCACACTGTATATGATTTAGAGGTATAGCTTCACACATCCTCAGGTATATGTTGTAACACTACACCTGCCACCAAAATACCTATAATCCAAAGGATCCATCTGGAACAACTGGTGATAATAAAAGAATATGGAAGTATTATCGCTGAAGAAAATTGAGCTAGTAGTTAGGAGAAGAATAGACATCCTTTCTGAAAAGCAATATTTAAATGATAATATGGGGCCTCCCTGGTGGCGCAGTGGGTTAAGCAACAATCTATGAAGCAAACCGCAGCCACTGCAGCACGAGTTGGATCCCTGCTGCCAGCCAGGGCGGGGACCCACATGGTGCAGCAGACCTCTCCTGCTGTGCCCGCTGCTCCCCTCAGCAGTGTACTTCGGTTGATCTGCCTGTTCTGCTCCCTGCTCTCTGTGGTGAATCCTCTCACCCCCCACACCTCTGGCCTGTACCCCAGTGCTTGTATGCATAAATAAATAAATCTCTAAAATAAATAAATAAATAAATAAATAAATGATAATATGTATATAACTTACCTATTCCTGCAAAACAATTACCCACAAACACTAGCGTAGAATTTCTCATGAGGCTGTTAGATAGTGACTATGACTGCAGTCATCTGAAGTCTTGCTTGACTTAGGAATCAATCTATTTCCAAGGTGGCTCACTCAGACAGATGGCAAGTTGGTGCCAATTGTTGGCAGGAGACATCAGTTTCTCTTCACATGGATCTATCTTCAGGTACTTGCATCCATGGTGGCTGGCTTTCCCCAGACAAGGAATTTAAGGCAAAATGTTGCAAAGTCTTTTATTATCTAGTCTTGGATGTCTTGCACTGTCACTTCTGCAGTAGTCTATTGTCACACAAATCATTCCTCATTCAATGGAGGAGTGGAATATCAAGATATGAGTACCATTCTACTTTATGTTGGAGGTTGGCTGTCATATCATATTATCTACCTTTTTAGATCCCTTTGTTAATATACTTTCCCTCAACAAAACTATGTTCAAAATAGATACACCTTGGGTAACTAAATCAAGTATGCCATTCTGAAAACATCATGGTCTGATTTTAAAGAATTTCAGTGCAAATCCAGCCAGTCTTGCTGATTTCTTTTTTAAAATATATGGGATTTCCTATTGCAAAAATTAAGCAAGTCACTGGGCCTCCCTGGTGGCACAGCAAGTTAAGCACTGCACTGTGAAGCATCCACAGCACAGGAGCCTGAGTTCAATCCCCGGCCATGGAGGGGACACCCACAAGGTGCAGCAGACCTCTCCGGCCTCACCCGTTGCTCCCCTTAGCAGTGTGTTTCAGTCGATCTGCCTGTTCTGCTCCCCACTCTGTCTCTGGTGAATCCTCTCATCTCCTGCACTTCTGGCCTGTACCCAGCTCTTGTATGCACAAATAAATCTTTCAAAAAATGAAAAAAATATTTTAAAAAATTAAGCAAGTCAGGATTCTCAAGAATAAATATTGATTCAAAGGTTGAAAATATAGCATTGAAGCATTGATTGTTCCTCTAGTTATCATAAACAAATTCATCTTTTTTTTTTTCCTGAGCCAGTTATATGTAATATTCAGCTTGCAGGTCTTTTAGAAGACTTCTTTAAAAACTACAAGAGATCTGTAACCTTTTTCTTTAAAAAGCCCAAAATATAGTCATTCAAAACCTTCAGTTACTAAAAGCATATGGCCAGAATAGATGTTACATTTTAGTTAATAAAAGGACTTATATTATTATCACATGAACAATTTTTGTAAATCCTCTCTATGACTCTATTCCAAAGGTAACGCATGACACTTTTTATCTCAATGATCTGCTAAACGGAGGTAGTGTAGTACATGAAAAGTATAAACTCTGGAGTTAGACGGTTATATCCCAACTCTGCTGACTCAATGACCTTGCACAAATTGCCTAACTTCTATTTACTAATCTGCAAAACGGGGGTGGTAACACCAAACTGCCATGAGGACTGGATGATATAATGCAGTTACAGTGCTTACATTACCGGCTCAATGAATGGCAGTCATGGTTAATAATTTTGGGCAAACAATATTACCCATGAGAAACTACCTTCCAGTATTCAGTTCTTAACTACTCCTGGCTCTCTATGTAGCATACATGATTACTAATTTTTAAGTGTTGAGATGAAGGAACTATAAAAATAACAATAATAAAAACCTCAATTTATGGGCATGCTCTGCCCTTTTAAGTTTTCTTTGGTTGCAAAATAGTTCATTTAATATTATTCAAGTTACATGTGAACTATAATTTTAAGTCTGCTTTTTCTTATAATAATTAGTTTCAAGAAAAATGATACACTATAACACCACAAAATGACCATTTGATAACTGCTTCTAGTTTAATTTCCCCAAGAATTTGGGAAATAAAATACCATAAATCTTGAGACATTTTGGGGAAGTATAGAATGAACTTTGTAGGTTTTTACCTTTGGAAGGCCTTTTACCTCTATTTTCCAGTGGATGTGGGAGAAGGGTAATATTTTCCAATTTTTTCCCTATATTCAAATGCAGAATAGGCATGTTCAAAGGAATGACTAACAAAGAATAAACAGGAATCTAAATATGTTCAAACTTGGCATCAGTAGTAAATGGATTTGAAAATAATTTTAATGCAAAACTATTGCATATTTTTATATACTTATACCTTAACTTATAATATTATATATACTAAAATACTATTTATAACCTTAAATAATACTTGGTGAAGACACAAAAAATGAGCAGGTTCAATTTTAGAAAATGATATAACTGTAGGCCAGATTAATAAGATTTTTTGACATACTTTAAAAAGCAGTTGCAGATAATCTTATTTTAATATTAAGACCAGTAAAGACAAAGTACTAGTGTTCACTTGTTTTCCTTGTGCAACTAAAAATGATGGTTCATAAAGGATCATAAACCATATGTACATGATGGAATGCCATGTAGCTACCAAAGAATGTGGCTATGTTCATACATGGAAAGTCAATGTAAACAGAAAGAAACCACAAGATAGTGTATATATCCTCACTAAACTATGTAAAAACAAAAACAAATATAACTAGTGCAGTGGAAAGGACATAGGGACCAAGAATTGAGTTATAGGGCCTTCCTGGTGGCTCAAGAGGTTGAGCACAGCACTGTGGGCTTCCACAGCCACTGCAGTACAAGTTCGATCCCTGCCACCAGCCAGGGAGGGGACCCACATGGCGCAGCAGACCTCTACTGTCTCACCAGCTGCTCCCCTCAGTAGTGTGTTTCAGTCGATTTGCCTGTTCTGCTCCCCATTCTGTCTCTGGTAAATCCTCTCACCCCCATGTCTCTGGCCTGTAACCCAGCTTTTGTATACATAAATAAATCTTTTTTAAAAAAAAAGAAGAAGAAGAACTGCTTAGCAAGTGGCAAAGTCTTTACTTGGCTAAGTATTGATAGCTGAACCACTGATCTTCTTGCTCTTAGTTTCCTCATCCATGAAATGAATGTGGCCATTCTCAGTGCTAAAGTTTAGTGATTAAATAGTTCAAAGATTTGGAGTAACACAAATATAGCTTAGCGTCTATTGCCTTCTTTCCAGTAAAGTTGTTTAATAATAATATTATAAAAAACACATATCTCTAGCAAGCAGTAGGAAAGGAATAATATTAACCAATAAATAAGATCCAGTGACATATAAATATACTATTGTCTTTAAACTTTGCTAAAAATGAAAAAAATCAATAAAAATTACTGATGGTTTTGGAGAAGAAAAGTGACACAATAAAAGTATTTTACAATAGGCCACACTGTGTACTATACCTGAAAACAGGAATGAAGGCAGAGTGACTCATTAAAGGATGATTGACAATAAATTAGGCTTGAGGTAGTGAGGGTGAGAACTTGGGGGGGGGGGCAGTCATTTAATCATTTATTTACTTATCTGGCATTTATAAATCCTCACTGTGATAACTGTACAGGAAGTAAAGACACTGTGCCTACACAATCATTCTCTACCCCTTTCCCAATGTAATTTTCTTCACAGACTTTATCATTACCTGCTTATTCACTTTTACTTTACTTTATTGGCTGTCTCACCCTCCAGAATATAATTTCATAAGGACCAACATTACCATGTATATAAATTTTTGATAAATACTTACTGAATGAAAGAATAAGTGAAAACTATATGGAGTGTTAGTAGGCAAAAATCAAGCATCTTTTCTGATACTTGTCTATGAGATTGTAGCTTCACACTAACCTAGCACTAAAAGCCCTTACAGATTTCCTACTGTCTTTATGATAAAATCAACATCAGAAAATATTCCTATGGTTGCCCTCCTTTTTAGTCTGTTACTAAAGTATTTTGCCATAAATTTTATTACTCTTCTGTGCAGAGATTCTTCTTTCTCTGATACAAAAGAAATAAGAAAAGAGAGATGATTATCTGTGCTTTACTCAGCTCTTCTTTTCAACAGGAACTACCTACATATAGATATTGTTTATACTTTAATACAATGGTTAATGCACTCATTAATTCTTACCTTATAATTTCAGTTCACAAACATGGTTAAAGGTAATGATACCAAACACCTTCTTTCTCAAAGAAGTAGAAGATAGGACAGAAGTGAGGACAAAAAAAGTTACAAAAGTAAAGGAAAAAAAACAAAAGTGAGGACAGAATCAGAGTGGTGAATTCACAAGACTAACAATTAACAGTAGTCTCTACCCTAGTCTCTCTGTGGTTTTTACAACTCCGCACTCACTGTCTTCAGCTTTTTAGAGGTTCACTTCACCCACGGAAGCCAACAACATCTCTCTCTGCGCAACATTTGAATCTGCTTCCCTTAAAAATAGTAATGTCACATTTGTAGAGCACTTAAAAGTTTATAAAATGCTTTCTACCTCCATGATCTTACTCAAATATTATTTAACCTTTGTTCTCAGATTGCCACTTCTGTCCCCTAGAAGATCTAAGGGAAAAACTAGAATAACAGATATAATTTTATATACAGTGTAAAAAAGGAAGTTTTACATACAGTGATTTATAAACTAATTAAAAGACAGCACTCTAATCATGGTGTGACCGAAGCTGTTTTGATCAGTTTTAGGCTTTTGCTCTGGATAGAGGTTATTTATTACCATCTAAGGGGTGTTTTCTCCCCTTTGTCCTGTGCTGTATGAATGATCCATGATGAGTGTAGTTCCCACTTGTCTGCCAGTCAGCTTGGTACCTAGCCATGCTTTCTTGCAATCTGGAAACTGGCAACTTCTCATCTCATTCTCCCTTCAGCTAATCCCTCTGTTCTATCACCTTTTAGAGACCTGTTGTTGACTAGGAAAGAAATGATTCTTTCTTTTGTTCTGATATCTCTCTTCGAGATTTTTTTCCTACTCAACTAACTTCAGACTATTTCTATTTTTTCTTGTTCCAGTTGTTTTTCTGATACTTCCTGCAACTATATTTGTTGATTCTCTTTCATCTTGTGTGTATTATCTCTGGTTAACAATCCTACCTACTTTCTTGGGTATTCATCACTCAGGTGCTCTGGGGAAATGTGACTTCTCAAAGTCATCTCATAACATTTTTATGAAGGCCAGCATAACATCTTAGGGATCCTGGAAATAATAAAATAACAACAATTACCATCATTGACTACTTTCTGGTGTGATGTACCCAGATAATTCATACACATGACTTCACTTAATCCTCCACCCAACTCTATGAGATCAAATTTGGGCACGTTAATCAAGAAAGATTTTATTTTTTGCATCACTGTAAATTAAACATACAGAAGATAGTGATTGGCTATGTTGGGATATACAATAAAGCTCTCAAATAATGCTTTATGAAGACTGTATAGAAAAAAACTACACTTAGTGGGTTTTCTCTTAGGGGAGAAAGGTAAATCCTGCTATATATTTACTAAATTTAGAGAGTACAAATTAGAATTGATATTAATAGTTCTTATGGACATCAGTTACATTGATGGTCTCTAATCAACCAGACTTCCTGGCACTTACAGCCTTATGGAGTCCCTCCTGCTGAATTAGAACAGGGCCTATAACTTGTTTTTTTTGTTTGTTTCCTAGTTTTTTGTTTTCATTATGAATTTCCATTTCTTTTTTTTTTCTATAACTTGTTTTAAGGACTCAAAGATGGCAGAAGTGATTATAACTGTTCCAGACCTAACAATGTTTGGCAGCTTCCATTTTTGTGTTTTTAGGAGCCTTGAGCTGCCATCTGATAAGTCCACATGGAGCGGGAGGTGCCTGGAACCACACAGTAAGAGGAAGGTTTTGCCTTACCAGTATCCAGCAAGTTTGACCTCAAAGACCTCCCTAACAAGGTGTCAGACACGAGTGAAGTCACCCTGGGGATTTAGCTCTCACTGCCATCTGACCACATATATATAAGAGACCCACATGAGACCAGCAGAACCAACCAGCAGATCACCAACCAGTCAACCCATGCAATTATGAAGGGGAAAAAAAAAAAAGATTGCTCTTTTAAATGCTAAATTTCGGAGTAGTTTATTAAGCAGTAGCAGATAACCAAAGCAGGACTACCATCAGTAATGTTAAAGGTTATGATTGGTTTGGAGTTCAGTTAAATAATATTAGGTCAAGAGACCAGAATTCCACCCTAGGTCACAGTCATCACCACCACCACCCCCACTTTCAGCATAAGGAGAAAGATACACAGGAGACAGTGACAAAATAAGAACACTTAAATTTTAACCAGGTTTGCAGTTTCTCTTAAGGTGGTCTGGGTCAAGACCTAGAACTAGAGGTAAAGGGAAAAGTAGACCTTTCCTAAGGATAAAATTAAAAACATTTAATCAGCAGGTCAGCCAGGACCCTGCCTAATCAAAATGAACTTGGGCTGAACCAGGCTGTGCTTCCACAGTATGTAACTACAACTGGGCTATTCCTGCTCTCTAAGTCTGAAATCAGTACACGTTTGAGTGCCACTTAGTCTCATGGAGAAAAAAGAAGAAGATTTCGGAGGAGTCCATACCCACATGCATGATCCACATGCATCACATGTTTAATTCTGTTGCAGGAAATGGTCTAGTCAATGTTTCAGAATCTAATTAACCAGCCACTGCTTTCCTGGAGGGTAGAGGGAACTGGAAGAGTGATAAGGAAGAAAGTATGGAATGGTCCCCTTCCCTAGACCTTTACAAATTTTCTCATTTAATCCTCACAGTAATCCTGAAAGGTAGACTTCTTTCTTTTTGTTTTTCTTTTTTGCCATATTACCTATGGTAAAATTAAATATTAAAGAAGTTGAGTAAGTTGTTTCAGGCCACACAGTCAGTATTAGGAATTACAAGGGTGGGTCAGGGAAGGTCAATGTGGAGAGCTGATTTCTGAGTATGGCACACTGTGAAGACACTGACTGGTTTTTGTTCAAGTGAAAAACAAAGTCAAATGAAAGTGCTGTACCGTTAGAGGCACCCAAGGAAACAGGGCTCAAAGTAAACCTTTTCTGTGGCTTGATTATGGAACAGGTGGGAGGAAAGTTTCAGCAGTGAAGAGGCTGCACGCTAGTTGTGGTTGGTGAAATGAGTCAGTGAATAGCCACTCAGAAGTGCATGTGAGAATCTCCTTTCCCCACCACTGACAAACATCTTTGACAGATACAGAAGAGACCTGAGGTCCCAGTGATCTCCTATGTGGTTGCTATATCTGATTGTACTGAAAACTAGAGGCCTGGAAATGTGTATTGCACAAACATTATATCTTTGATAGAGAACTCTGTATTTGTTCCACCCCCATTTTCTCCATTCAAGTTCCCAGAAGTTTGCAATTATCCTCAAAAGACATTTCCAGACAAGGCTTACTCAGCTTTGGCTTTTAGTTGATTGAGATTATTTTGTTTTGCTTTTTTTTTTTTTTAAAGCTGGCTGACATCCTCAGTCTACCTCGGGCTGGTCACTCCACTAAAGGTCAGTCATGACCCACACACCTGTTGTTCCCATTCACTCTTTACCTATTTGCTCTTTCTCCCCTCATTCTGGATTCCTTACCATATACATTAATACGTTATTTGCATCTCCTTTTCTTTTTCTACTGGACTCTACTTTCTCCTTCAGGTCACTTAGCCTTGACCTCTCGTCCAATTTTTATTTGTACTAATTTCTCTGGTTTTGTCTGTATTGACTTAGCTGAGACCCTTCATGTTAAACCCCAGAATTCCACCAGCCATCCTGGGCAGCATGTATTTTCCAATTTCTCTGCCTTGGGAAAGAAAACTATCTCACAAAAAACAATAACAGAGGAGAAGGAAGAGCTGTTTTTAACCAGTACTTGCTGGTACTGTCAGCCAAATTTCTACCTGCCCGCTTCTGTACCCCTCTCCTTCTGGTTCCAAGAAACTTAGGAAGGACTTAAAAGATCTCCTTGGTTACAACAACTTTGGAAAAAATGTTTGGCAGTATCTACTAAAGCTGAACATATGCGTATACCTTTACGTAACAGTTCTACTCCTAGATACATACCCAACAGAAATGCATACATATGTTCACCAAAAGGCATGTATAAGAATGTTCATAGCAGGATTATTCATAATAACTAAAAACTGGAAATAATCCAAAATGTCCAAAGGCAGTAAAATATACATATAGTACAGTTTGGAAAATCGTCTCCACTTCTTGGTTCTATTTACAACGGAAGGAATATGAGTACTGTCTAGCTCTGAGAAGGTTTCGGGGGTGTTTTGGGATGAATTAACCATGTTGAATGAACTTGGAGCCACAGCACATCTTAGGGACACTATCACAGACTGAAGCTGGAATAGAGGACCAAGGAGATTATCTCAGTGACCTATCTACCCAAGAGACAAAGCAGAATAACAGAGGCTAGGTATAGGACAACAGGATGGAAATGGAGACAATCAGGACAGCAAGTACTTTGTGGATTTTTTTTTTGTTGTTTTGTTTGTATTTTAAGATTTATCTATCCATGCATACAAGAACTGGTGCCCTGGGCCAGGGGGTAGGGTGGAGGAGTGTGAGGAGAGGACTCACCAGAGACAGAGTGGGAAACAGAACAGGCAGACTGCTGCTTCTCCTCACTCTTCTGTTTGCTCCTCTGGTGCTCTCTCTCTCTCTCTCTGTGCGCCTGTCTCTGTGTGTCTGATGACCTGTGTGCTGTGTTCCAAGGCTCTCTCTGACCCTGGCTTATATTCACTTTCAGGGTGCCCCCCCAACAGTCTGATAGGACCATTTTTTAATCCAGCACCTGACTGGCCTATTCCATGATCCAGGAAGTGCACTTTACATAAGTGTTCTGCCACCACTGACTTGTGGTGAGAGGCGGAGTCCTGGCAACAAAGCATCAATCAAGTCACAGCTCACCCTGATTGGTCCATTCCATGATCCAAGCAGTGCAATGCAATATAAAAGGTGTCTGAGGAGCGACTGCCACAACTAACTTGTGGTGGAGCAGCACACTACTGCTCCTGCCTGCTGCAGTCTGGTACAACATGACCCTAGGGCAGTGAAGCTAATAGGAACCCTATCCTGGTCCCTCTAAAATGTACCTGACTTGGCCACATCTGTCCCATTTTTGTCCTATGAGGAAAGAGTCATCAAATCCCCCTTGTTTCTGTGGTATTTCATACTCCTTACCTAACTATTTCATTTTCTCTTTCCTAAAATGTTGCAAATTAAGATCTGAACTAAACAATACAAATAAAGAGTAGTGGAAGTCTGAATTTTAGAAACTGATGAAATGGAGTTGAATTCCTGAATCTATCAGCAATTAGGTGGAAGACTTTGGACAAGTTACTTGACCTTTTAAGCTTCAGTTTCCATATTTGTAAAGCACTAGTATTAGAGAGTTGATGGGAAAATTAAGTAACATTATATGAGAATGACATATGACTCACATGAACTACTTATTAAACGCTGCTTGTTATTGTTGGAAATTTTGTTTACGAATAGTCATTATCTTCCCAGCTATTTCATGGCATCAAGGAATTCAGCTGATCTGAAAAAGAAAATGCATTTGATTTGCCAGAAGTACACGAATGAATCCCTTTCTACAAGTGTTCACCAAGGGGAACATAAACAGTAAGTTCTGAAAAGAAGACTATTCTGAGGTGCAAAAGAACGCAATTTAAAAACACAAATTAAGCACCAACATCACATTAGGCATTACAAAGCACAAATATTTTAAAAATTGATAGTCAAGAAAAGTCATTACCCTAGAATATTGCTCATCAAGTGGCTTTTGATGTGGAAGAGCACAGAAGAAATTGGTTCCAAAATAGTACACCTACTATATAGAATTCTAGAGAGAGATAGTATTCACTTTGAATGTAGCAATAAGCTGAGAGAACAAGGCTACAACAAGAAATGCAAGCATGTGGGCAGCAATAAGACAAGTGCCAATTAACCAACAGACATCAAGAGTGAGTAAATAAATATCAGAGGGCAGAACAAGATAGGATGACCAAAGTGCATGCAAACAGTCTGCAGGGAGGAGAGCTGTTGATCAGTTAAACAACTGGCCTCACATAAGGTCACGGGTAATGTAGAAGAGTCAGAGGGAGCTGGAAGGAGACCAGAGAGTACCTAGACCCAGTAGAGACTTTCAATACAAAAGCAAAGCATTCTCAGAGCCACAACAGTCATTACAGATCTCTCACACAAATGAAAATACATCGTTAGTGAGCCTGGTCTGGAATCCTGAGGTCATAGTCACCGTATAGATAGGAGCGGCGGGGAGACTTGACAGAGTTCTCTGGAAAGTATTTCAAGTCTGTCTTCACTAACTTCCTGAATGTAGGTTTATCTAAGTACCATTGATGGAAAGAAAGGAGTTGATTGGAACATGAATCTGATCACTAAATCCCCACGGGCAGTTCTCAGGTCCTCAGCTTTCCAGGTTAATAAAATGGCAACATCGCTTAGGTCTCTGTATGAGAAAGACTTAGTGTATCCAGCAGTCTTCCCAGTTACACGGCACAGTGGGGGAACAGAGGAAACAGTCTGTCCTGGAAGGATTTTCCTTTAAATGTGAAGTGCCAAATATCTTTGATGATTGACGTAAAACATAAAGTCACTGAAGGAATCTTTTGTCTGGTGGTGCATCAGTTTTTATATAGATGAACTAAGTTCCACAGAAAATTTGGGAAGCCATATGACATAGTGGAAAGGGCATAGGTTTTAGTGTCTGACAAATAGTTTGAATTCCACTTTCACCACTTACCATATATCTGACTTTATACAAATTAACTACTCTGACAACTATTATGAAGGTTAAGTGAGATAAGTATGTATCTCACTATGTCTGAGACATTGAAGCTAATACATGGTGATTCTCTTTCCTTTCTGTTATTCTTTAATGGACAAAACTATCCCTTATTTCTTATTATGAGGCTTCCTTCATCTGGACATTTTAGACATGCTTCACTACTATTTTGAGTCTATATATTCTAATAGGAACTTATAAAGATCTGTAATGTCACTTTGTAAATACAGAGTAATTTCTCCCTGCAAATTTCTATGTCCTAATTTCTGTAAATGTTACTTTGCAAAAGGCATTTTGCACATGTGATGAAGCTTTATGGATCTTGAAACAGATTATTCTGTATTATGCAAGTGGACCCCACCTAAACATGTAAGTCCTTAAAACCTTTCCTACCAGCTAAAGTCAGTCAGAGAAAGATGTGATTTTCAAGAAAGCTTAGAGAGATGCAATCTCAAAAAAGACTCAGCTCACCACTGAAAATGGGAGAAGAATTCCATGAGTCAAGGGCTGTAGCTACTCTGCAGAAGCTGGAAAATTTTAGGAAATAAATTCTTCTCTAAAGTTCTGGAAGGGAATGAAGCCCTACAGATAGCTTGATTTTGGCCTACTGAGGCCCATGCTGAAGCTTTAACTTATAATCCTGTAAGATAATAAATTTAAGTCACTGTATGTGTGGCAATTTGTTACAGCAGCAATAAAAAAAGACAACAAACATTTACCAACACCAAAAGGGGCAGGACCATGAGGGGAGCTCACAATATAACTGTCCAATTAGTCAACTGGTGATCTAAAACAATCAAGAAATGATTGTTGATGGTGTTACAATAATGAGGATCTTCACAAATCCTCATAAATATCACTCTAAAATAGTATTTTTTTTCTTTTTAGCATTCAATTTCAAAATGCAGATGTGGCTAGGAAAATCTGGTTGCTCTTGATTAAGAATGTAAGAGGAACTTTTTATTAAAATGCAGGGTAACAAAATAAGGTCTGTGGGGTGGGGGTACTAGATTAAGTCTATGCTGTTTCTCCACTCAAAAGTAAAGCATGTCAGGAAGGTCCCCATATGGACCAATCACCGTTCTAGTCACAGAAAGGAATAATGTACTTCATGGGAAAAATAATGGATTCTTTGTCCTCAGGTTCCCTAAGACTGAGAGTCTCAAGAAGTGGCAATTCACCTGTTATCTTTAGTAATAAATGATCTATTGTAAAGATATATGCTTATGGAAACCTACAGAAGGATGAACAGTCAGGGTCAGGAAGAACATGAGTAGAAGGGTGGCAATAGATTCAAGATAGCTCCAAGACCTCAGTTACAGAATTTTGTGGATCTTTACTTTTCAGTGACTCAGCTACTCCCTGTATGTCTGCCGCATTCTTCACTCAATATTGAGAATTACCATGTATTCTGCATTTCTCTTCTGCGTTATAGGTTCTTCTTACTCATTACTTGGCTTACTCCAAACTTCAGTTAATTAGATTTTTGACTCATTCAAGTTCCCTCCTGACTGTCCCAACTTCTCTTGACCCCAGAGCTTTTCAGCTTATTTGTGCATTTGAGCATTAATTTGAAAAATACCTACTGATTATATTACGTACTAGGTGTCCTCATGTAGTATTGCTAAAAGAGATGGGGGGGGGGGGCAGAGAAGTATTAGATAATCACGAAAGTGTTTCAGTGCATTCTGATGGATTCAGCTTATTTTTTCAAACCAGGCTTCGGGATCAGTTGCTGGACACTCCATGAACTGGCTGCCTTCAGGAACAGCAGCCGTCGAACACATGTTTAATGTCATGTGACTCTCTCCTTCCCCCAACTTGCAGACAAAGGTAATTGACTAAGGATTGGCATTTGACCAAGTATAATTAATACATTGGCTGTCTAGCAACCTGCAGTTTAACTCAACTTTATAAGCTTTCTTTAGAAGGTAGAAATTACAGTGTAAAGACATTATATAGTTTACCTTACCTTACATTATACACAAGCCATACATTGCAGAGCAGTAATCTAAAGGTGTACAGTGTTTCATCCACAGGGAACTTTCTCATTCATGAGATAGAAAGTTAGAGGGCACTTGTTAGATTCAGGAACTCTGAACAGAGAGCAAAGCAGGGGTGATTCTGAATGTAGTATGAGGCTGTGTTCACTCAAATGGTAACCGGAATAAAGCTAGGGAAATGAGCTTTATTTTTTTTTCAATTGTTACAAAAATTTTATTTTAATGTAAGAGTTATGGGGGGCTTGCAAAAATATAGTCAGAGGAATATTTAAAGGAAAATGAGCTTTAGAAAGGAGTAAAGCAGCAATAGATTCCATGAGGTTTGCTTCCCAGGGATGGTTGGAAGAAGATAGCAACAGCAAGAGGCCTGGGACAGTTCTTGGTTGGATCCTAAGTGCTGAAAGTTTCAACACAGTGCTGGCTCTTATGCCAGACTTCAGGTGACCATATTTATGTTAGGCAGTTCTCAGTGAAGCATTTTAGAGGAATTGTACACATGAGCATCGTGGCACAATTTCAGCATATGACCTTGAGTTCCCCCTGCTGTTAACTCATAGGTAGTAGTTGATGTGGAGAGGTCAGACTGAGGGGCAACTCTCTACAAGATTGATTGTGGGTTGGCAACAAAGTTGGCATGGCTCAACTGGTTATTGTTGATGTATTGTGTTACTGGTATGACTGGAAAGGAGTGAGGCCCCAGGAATGCTGATTAGTAACAACATTCTGTAGGAGGCAAATTGACTAAAGGACTGGTAGCTCCTGGGAGTTTATGTATTTTGGTTTTTGGAACAGGATGTTGGCACATTCATTTGTTCTGTTGTCTGAAGATAGGCTTGATTTTGAAATGAAAACAGTCAGAGAACTAAGTTTCCTCTGGGACCATCTGGTAGTGTGTCCCGAATCTGACTTGGAGAGAAATATTTGGTGTTTGTCCAGAATTACTTGAGATTATGGTATTTTGTGCAGAACCTAGTTAGGGTACTGGAACACAGAAGCATGAATCCTGGGACGGTAACCCTGCCAGCAACTGGAGAACACTGAGCAGTAAAGTGAACGTATTGGCATGCACCGTGAGTGCTCAGGAGTTGGAGAGGGACAGATGTGAAGAGTGCTTCAGTGTCTGGAAGACCTCTAGCTCCTAAGAGATGACTGGCATACTCCACGCCCACACCAGAGTATAGTTAGAAGTCATTTGGTTCCATTTTCTTGTGTTACTAGTATAGATACTGTGGCACAGACAAGCCAAGTAACATTGTCTATTGCAATGGATGGTTGAAGTAAGAATAGGACTCATGGGATGACTTCCCTTTTAAACTATGTCTGGAATAGAATGATCATAGTCAGAGCTATGCACATCATGTTTACATGCACAAGGACTCATGTGTTCAGTGGTTTCTTAGCATGTAGGGATGTCCTAGATCCTGTCTATTGACAGTTGAGTGACGTTGATTAATCATCAAGCTGAGTAAATCAGAAACCTCAATGGCCATTGACCGCCCCGCCCCCCACCAACTCATATCAAGTCTATTACCAAGTCTTGTCAATAGCACCTTCTAACCACTTCTCTCTCTTCTCTCCATAACCACTTTGGTCTAAGCTACCACCTTCTCTTGCCTAGACTTCTTCTAAGACAGTCTTATAATGGTTTATTGACATTTACTCTATGTCCAACCTCCTTTCCTCACAGCAACAGTGGTCTTTCTCCACCCCACTCTGCCTTTTTGATTTTTTGTATTTTTTCAACAGAATTTACTTTTTAAGAACAATTTTAAGCTTACAGAAAAATGTGCACATGGTGTAGCATTCCCTTACACCTTATACATACACCCAGTGTACTCAACTTCCAGTTCCCCCTATTAATAATGTCTTGCATTAGTGGGTACATTTGTGTCGGTTGATGAACTAATATTAACACATTGTTAACAAAAGCCCATAGTTTACATTAGGATTCACTCTCTGTGTTATCTAGTTTTATAGGATCATACTAACAAAAAGCATATTATCATGTATTCACTATCACAATATCATACAGAGCAGTTTTACTACTGTAAAAAGCTCCTGGGTTTCACCTATTCACCCCAGTGGTCATTTCATAATACAAATCTTACCCTGTTTCTCTCCTCATTGACCTCACCTTGCCCCACTCTCTTTCCAGTTTTCTGTCTCCAATGGTATGGGTCTCTCTACTTCATTTTCCCAAATCACATCCATTCTGCCTTGGAGTTTTGCTCAAGGTGTCTCTTCTTCCTAAAATGCCCTTCTACCTCCCAGCCCTACCCCAAGGTCTTATGATTTGTAATTATGTGTATGTATGTGGTTACTGGACTTGCCTCCTTCTTGACTATGAACTCCTCACTGGAAAAACTGTGCCATTGTATCCACAGTGCCTGGAACATAGTAGGCTCATAGTAAATATCTGTTGAATAATATTAATGAATAAATAAATGAATGATGAGTTTCATCTGGCTGTGTGGAGGCTAAAAAGATTACCAAAGGTTAGCAGTGATCACAGGTGATAAAAGTGAACATGACTAGGAAGCTTATCCAACATGCTACAAACACAGATGAAAATTCTGTTGGAAATGAGCAGGACAGGGAGTTAGAGTGGCAGAGAGTTTAAGTTTTACAGGGTGGAGTTGTTCCAGTAGTGACAAAGTACAGGGTGTGACCATAAGAGTCTGCTGCAATGACTTAAAGTAAAGACACTGAGTTTGAAAGGTCAAGGAATTAAGAAGCTGGGTCACTGAATGGGTGGTCCAGAGACACAGCAAAATCCTCCTTGCCTGAGGATGAAGAAATGAGCCAGGCTTTTAATAAATGTGTGGGGGTAATCAGGTTGGTAGATGACAGGAAAGAAGGTGACTACTTGACTAGCAAAGATGTCAGTGGGGCAGAGGTTTCATGTACTAGGCTACAGGAGAAATTACTTAGAAGGTTCTCAGGAGGGTAGAAGAATGTTGCTAGTGCCTCTTTGCATGTGGGACATGGGGGGAATAAATAGTTTCTACTTGAAAGGACCTCAGGGGAAGTGGTAACCTCAGGGGAAAGCTAAGTTTCAGTTCTGACTAGGAGCTAGAGGGAGATCAGCTAGGTCTCTAGCTGCACATAACAGAAATTACTTTCGGTTATCTGGCCAATAGGAAGTGGAGGGTTGACAGAGTATCCAAGATATCTTGGACACACTGAACAAAACGGTATCCACAAGCCCACCGTTATGGGTGTGTAGAGATGTTATGAGGCTGTTTGTGAGCTGGGAAGAAACTCCAACAGTTGCCTACTATAGACAGTTCCATTAAGAAGTTGAGAAAATAGGGGAATTTGTTCACCAATAGAAAGGGGTTCCATAGGACACAAATACAAGTGCCTGGTGGGGTAGAAAGAAGCAGAAGTACAGAGAAGTTTGGGACTTGGAGTGGTTTGAGGTTTACAAATGGTGGTGTTGGGAAGGTGATACCCAGAATAGGTAGGTATAGAAGGATCTATAAGCACCCAGTGAGAGTCACTGCACCTGTGGAGTGCCTGAACTCCTGATCCATTCCAGATATGTCCGCTCCTTGATTCGCCTTTAGCTACTGAATTTGCATTTCTGACTTTTCCTACCTTCTCCCCTACAACATCCCCCTAAATCTGTAAGATCCTTTCTGTGCCACAAACTCCTCTGCTCTTTCCCTAAGAAACTGAATCCTGGATTATATAGAAAACTAATACCCAGTGTATGGATATGTTACTGACCCAGCCCTGTCCCCCTAACCTGCTAAGTTCCCTCCATTTCTAACTTACCACATTATTTGGTAATTATCTTTCTATGTGCCTTCCTATCTAATGTGAGTTTCTTCAGAGTAGGGGCAATTTTTTGTTTTTATTTATATTTCTTTTCTCTAATACCTAACACATTGCCTCTGAGTTAGACAGAAGTTATTCTATTGGCTGAATAACTGAATGAATGACTTAGAGAGCGAATGGACTTTGACCTCTAATTGCCCTGTTTTGGTAACCTAGAAATGTCGGAATCCAAGAGATAGCTCTCTAATGAGACTTTCCATTCCTGCCCACTCTTTTCTATAACTACTGATTTCCTGGCCTTGATTCTACATTAGCCAGACATAGACCATCTGCCAGGCTAGACAATTCCAGTTCACAAGACACCCTGTCCTGATTGTTCCTGGCCTGCCTTCCCAACATCTTTCCAGAATATGAGCCTGACACATACTGAGTGTTTTATCCATTTCCTAAAATGACATCTCTACAACATGGGTTGTGTCCTCATCCCCAAACACTTGGATTAGGGCCAGGATCACTTGGTCTGTATTCCCCAGACTGATTCTTTCCCCATCCTCTACATTTGTACACTTCTAGCATAGGGAAAGCCCGGAGTAAGTATGCATAGAGACTGAGTCTTAAAAGGCCATAATAATTACTGAATTCAAGAAAGTGATATATTCTGAAACAGGAGGGAAATGAGCCCAGACCAGAGGCAACTTTGCAGGGCTTCATCTCATAGGCAACAATTTATTTCTGAAGATGTACATAGGCATTCATTATTATTTGCATCTTTTTGTAATTCTGAAATGTTTCAATTTTAAAAAATTAGAATTAGAGGCATTAAGTTTTTACAATAGTGGAATTTTTGCAGATGGGTCTAGGGATAGAGACAGCACTGGCTGGTGGACTATTGAAGCTAGGGGGAATCCAATAAAAATGTTCAGCACAAAGAAGACAGAGGGGCAGCAGAGGGATTTTGGGCTCAGAGCCAGGTTCTTAGATCACAAGGTTGTAAGCTCATTTTGATTGACTATGAAAGCCTATGAATCCATTGCTTTTATCAGTGAAAAGCCTCAAAATGGATAACTCCCAGCTTATTAGTGTGTTGGCTATTGTCTGAAACTGTGAACAAGTTTTCCCATAGAAACAACATTACAAACAGTGACTTTACCCCAATGCCAGCCCACAAAAGCTCACAGAACTCTAATGTACCTAAAATATTGTACTAATAATACTAAAGACCCTGACCACTATTTACAATAGTGCTTGTGTGGGAAAGTACATAAGAGTTTTAATGCCGGTAACACATATTCCTCAGTACTGTGAGTCTTCTGGACTCTTGACCTTATTCCCACAGTGCTGATTCTTATCAAAATGGCGGCATAGAGGGTAGATTAGTTGCTTTCTATTATTACAGGATTCAAGCTGGAGTTTCAAGTAATTCATCTTTACTGAGTTTCTCCCAACCCCTACCATGCACCCTGGCCTGTGATCTAAGTTAACCTTCTAAGCACAATACAGAGTCTCTTAAATGTACATGCCTTGCACACCCTATCACAAGCCAATACTAAAATTCTGTCACAACACATGAGGGACCTCTTTTGCATGTTTCTGGGATGTCTGGATAGATAATCAGGAGTCCTTATTTCATGAGAGAAATGGTGCCTGAGATTTTGGGACTAATGTAATCCCTCAATCAACAGGGAGGGAGATAAGCCTGGGGCAAGCTTTGATTAGGGGATATCATGATCAAGAGGAGAATTCCCCCCAATGCTGGTTGGGATGATATGAAAAATGTACCTCAGTTTAGGATGCTGGTGTCTTTGGCAGTGAGAAATGCTCTTGAGAGTGATACAGAGGAGTATTTCAAATACTCCCTTGGAGGGCTTACTTGGAAGACTGAAAACTCAAAGATTCACACGGCATTTTAGGGGTCTAGAAACAGAACCATCATTTCTCCAGAGGTAAACTGTCTTGCCCGTTGAGTACAAAAGTTGTAATTGTTGAAACCTTTGCACTATATACAGAATCCCAGTTGCAATGATAGAAGATAATGACATGTGGTGATCCTGGTTACCAGAAGAGATGAGGACTCAAAATTTCACCCCAAAAGGGTTGTACAAGCCACTGAAGGAGCACTTACATCCTTGTGACACTGAGAACTAGAACAACTTTGAACAGTAGGGCTTAAAGTCTTAGGACTACACTAGGCTTATTTTGATAATAGCACTCTTATCAGAAAACTACTCTACCCTCACTGTATATAGTCTTGCTCAGTCTATGAATGAATTGCCTTGTTCTCCCATAGTCAAGGAGGTAGGCAAACCGTACCTCCTGGGATGTAAACCTTGAATGATATGACCTAAACACTGAAAATCTGGTGGGTCCCCATGTCCCAGCAGCTATATCCTCTGTCAAGGACTTCCTACTTCCTAAATCTCTAGAGCTGTCCTGATTCCTGTCCTTCTCTAGGAAGATTCTCATGTTTCCCATTAGTTCCATTAGCTACTCATTATCCTCCTAAAACATTTATTTTCTACTCAAGTTTTCCAGAGTCTGTTTCTGTTGTGTACAGTTGAGGAATTCTAATTAATACAGACCCTACTGGCAGAATGTTGATAAATCAGGATAAATCTACCACTACCTCTTGAAAAATAACTCAAAAGTATAAATCTCCTGAAGGCAGAGATATCGCATATAATTTCCATGAAAAATTTTATAGCACTGATATGTAATAGAGTCTACTTTTACCTGCAAATGTAAAGGTATGGAGGTAGAGGGAAGGTTGATACGAACATTACCCTGAGAGGACGTTATATGAATGCGTAGCTCTGCACTTTACTATTTGCCATGGTGACATAATAAATATGAGGGTAGCACCCAATAGTAACCATGATTTTGTCTATTTATATTAGTAGAAAGATTTTTAGAAAAATAGGCAAATTGCCATTACTTTGCCATCATTTAAAAGGACTTCATTAAAATTCCATGTTAGATTAAAAATAACAACTGAGACAAATATGTCTGCTTAATTAAGTCAAAGAGTTGGCCAAATAAAGTGAGGTATGTTTCAACTCAACCAGTTGGCATTTTCTATTTGCTTGCTCCCTGATTAGTAGACTCCATGGCTGTGCATATCTATGAGCAGGCTACTTCATACACTGACCCAAAGAGGTGCTGTTAACATCTCTCTACATGATCTTCTGGGCCTAAGTCCATGGGATAATCTGTCCTTAGGCGCAGGAAATTATGTTTCACATCCCATTGAGGCACAGATTTGTGGGTATCAGCCCTCAGATGGAAACAGTGACGGACTTAAGGAAGTCAAGCAGCTTTCTCTGCTCTGGCTGGTCTCCCTCCCATCTGATATGAAATCACTACAGCATAGTTAGACTGGGGACAAGAGATGTACATGCTGCCCATGGATTTCTGGCTCTGATTAGACACTTATGGAACAACCATGTCCTGGAAAATCTATTCCTTCTCATGGCTGTTTTTCTGCCATGATTATACAATAGCTTATGCCTTCCCTTGATCCCTCTTCCACCCCAGCCAAGCCCTATCTCACCCATGTTCTGTTTCCAGAATTCTCGCTGAGCATAAGACCTCAGTGAAGTGCTTGTCTCCCTGCCGTGTAAGTAGGACTATACAACAGATCATAAGCCATGTGATGACCTTCATTTATTTTCCCTTCAGAGTCAGAATTAGAGACTTGCAGCTGATTCTGATTACACTTGCAGTGTAACTAACTATCCCTCCTTTTTGTGACAATTTTATCAGTCTTGCCAACTCCTTCATCCTAGTCCCAGTGCACTCTATAATAAACAATGAAGAAAGAATTCTGCTTTTGTAGAACTTTGTAATTCCATACAAGTCCTCTATGTGTGATCACTGTCTACTGCTACTGATTTTTGGAATAGGTTTTTAAGGAAAAAAAAAAAAAGAACAAATTCAGTGAGCCTACAACTTCTCCCAGATCAGAAGGAAAATTAAAGACTGCCTTATGATTGAGTGAGTCTAAATATGTGGCATTGTTATGTTGCTATGGAGCATTTCATTTGTTTAATGAACAGCACCTTTAATGAGTTCCTGGAAGTCATGTTCTATCTCCTCCTGAGATCCCTTCCCAGTCTGACATGAATCCACAAAACACATTCCCAGAACAGTAGCATCACCCCAGACCAACACCAAAAACCATGTTAGAGATTCCTGTGGTTGTCTACTTTGGTGGCCTTGTGCTTTTTACTCAGCCAGATTCATTGAAAGCATCGAGTTATTACGTATATCTTCATAGGTCTCTGTCTTTACTGAACCAAAATTAACTTTCTCTAAAGGTAGAAAAACTTTCAGATCCAGAGTTAGATGAAACACTCTAATACTTGAAGACTTATTTGTCTCTTTTCCAATTTTCACTTACCTGGATCCAAACAACTCTATACCATTGAAACCGATGCCTTTAACAGTGTAGTGAGTGTCACAGTGCTGCATGATAAGGGAGCCATGGCTCTGGCAATAATCACACACTAGTGATGTTAACCAACCTGGTTAGCTACTTTAGAGATCAAAAATAATCAAATTGGATACAAGCATCCAGTGTCTTGTGACAATGTGCTTCAACCACCAGAGCATGGAGCAGCTCTGATGGACCCAAGGGAGATCCTTGAGTGTTTTGACATTACTCTCTCTTATAAAGTAGGCAGTGAAATGGCCAGATGAGTTCTCTACTTCAAAGTACCAAGAAACAGAAGAAACATCTTTACTCTTGGACATCCTCCTTTGGCTAAAATTAACAAAAGCAGTCCAACACATGATGTTCACAGTGCTTAGTATAGGCACCAGCACAGGACTGGAGTCATTCAGCTGTAAGTCTGGGAGACTCTGAACATCATGAATTCCCTTCATCTGGACTAGTGGCTATATTTATTTCACAGAACAGAGTTCTGTCACAAGTACTTTGCCCTACTTATAAGAATACACTGATTCTCCCCTCACATTATACTTCAAAAGGAAATCCTGCTAAGTTTAAAGCATTAAACATAAGGAGACAACCTTAAAATATTAGCAGAAAATGAGATGAATAAGGAAAAGTCCTGTCATCATAAATCAATAGATGAAATGCCAAAACAAAAAAAATGTAATTACATAAAAGGAATATCTTCTCTGAGCATATCATAATAAAAATAAGTGCCAATAATAAACATGGCAAAGTGTGAAAACACTTAAATTTGTTATTACGTTGTTAAAAAATTTATAAGAAAAACATTGTTATCTAAATTTAGAAAAACAGGAAAAAGACATGAAAGACAATTCATAACAGGTAAATACAAATGGTTCCAAAATATGAAAAAACTAAAGTTTTATTTGTATTACTTATCAAAGATGTCAATATTAACTTAAGCAGATAAAATTCAATGCTGGTGAGACTATAGAGAGAATGGAAGATTTGATTGAATTTTCTGTAAAACAATTTGACCTTATGTATCAAGAGTCTTGGGCCCTCCCTGGTAGCACAGTGGATTAAGCAATGCACTATGAAGCAAACTGCAACCACTGCAGCACGAGTTCAATCCCTGCTGCCAGCCTGGGAGGTGACCCACATGGAGCAGCAGACCTCTCCTGCCATGCCTGCTGCTCCCCTCAGCAATGTGTTTCAGTTGATCCACCTGTTCTGTTCCCCACTCTGTCTCTGGTGAATCCTCTCACCTTCTGCACTTCAGGCCTATACCCCAGTTCTTGTATGCATAAACAAATAAAATCTTAAAAAAAAAAAAAAGAATCTTGAGCAGTCAGGCTATTTTCAGGAATAGTTTCTAAATACATAATCAGAAATGTGTATATACATGCATATAAATAATCATAAATGAGTATATAAATTGTATAAACAACTATATGCACACAAGATATTTATCATAGTATAATTTATATTTTAGAACAATCTAAATATTTATAATAGTAAAGCTGTTAATTTATGGTACATACACATGAAATTCATGATTCCTAAAGGCAGGCATTAAAAATAATTTTGTTACATAGATATTTATGAGATGATGGTAGACATAAAATTGAATATAATCAGAAATTACATATTTAAAATAGTATTAAAAGACCAATTAAAGTTGTATGAGTACAAATCATATTTTATTTTATTCTTAATTTTTGTCTATTTTTTTTAAGATTTATTTTTTATTCATACAAGAACTAGAGTACAGGCCAGAAGTGCGGGGGGGGGGGAGGTGAGAGGATTCACCAGAGACAGAGTGGGGAGCAGAATAGGCAGATTTGACTGAAATACACTGCTGAGGGGAGCAGCAGGTAAGGCAGGAGAGGCCTGCCGCACCATGTGGGTCCCCTCCCTGGCTGGAGGCAGGGAACGAACTCCTGCTGCAGTGGCTGCGGTTTGCTTCACAGTGGTTGCTTAACCCACTGTGCCACCAGGGCGGGCCCTATATTTTCCATATTTTCAAAACTCAATGAATGTTTTGTTTTTGTGTTGTTTACATCATTGTTCTCCCTTCAGGTGTAGTTCCCATAGTTTTCCCACCAGCACAGCACCCATGAACCATTACCTTAATCCCTTATACTCTTCCCTCCCCTCTTTTGACCCCTCTCTCTTGCTCTCCCTTGTTCAATGAATGTTTTTTAAATTGCCTCTGTTCTTCTGGCTAATAATGCTTTTTTTTCCCTGGCAACTGATGGTGCTCTAGGAATGCAGTTTAGATAACAACTAACAAATCCATATTAAATAATTACATATTAAATAATGTTTGCTTTAATCTTTATTATGTAGTAATATGATTGATTAATCAATAGTTTAAGACCAAAATAATAACTTCACAGTTTAGTTTAAACTGATTTGATAATTTCAGTAGACCCCACCCAGATGGCAGCCTATATGCTCTGTCAAAAGGCAGTTTGCCTTGGGTTATATTTCTAGGTCCCATCTTAATATTGTTTTCTTGGCCTTGCCTGACTTCTGCAAGTTGATTTGCAGAACTTCTGCAAGTTGAGTTCTTCAACTCACATCTGATTCTTAATCTTCCCAAAACTCTTGAATTGATGTTTTAACAGCTTCCTGAATCACAAGTCTACTCTCTTTGAGTCATCTAGATGTCAACCCAGACTAATTGCTCCTCCAATAAGCCATACATTCCTTTATTGGCTTCTGTCCCTTCTCTCTCTCAGTTGTCGAAGAACACTCTTGTGCGGTCAGAGAAGAATTATGCTTGGGCCAGTTCCCCTTCCTGGCAATCTGGCATTCTCCGGTGGTCATGGACTGGTATGCCTTTGCTAGCAGTGATGTTCAGAGTTAGGGTCCTGCTGAGGATACTCAGGCCTGTTAGCGCCCTCCAGTGACAGTGAAAGGAGCTGCTATCAGAATCTGCCCTCAGATCCAGGCAAATCTTTCTTTTAACTAATCCCTTGCAACTCAATTCCTGCAACTTGCTATGGAGAAAAATCACCAAATGCCCTGCCATTTCTCACCCACCTCCCCACCAAGTATATTTGTATCAAGATAGGCTAAGATATACATTCTTAAAGGAAAAGACTTTTCTAGTTTTTCATTTGGCAGAGAAGTAAGCACTAGCTTTTTGAGTGCCAGATGCTGAGCTAAATGCTTAACATACATTATCACATATAATCTTCACAACAACACTTGGAGATAGGCACCTATTTTTTATTTTTTTTTTAAAGATTTATTTATTTATGCATACAAGCACTGGGGTACAGGCCAGAGGTGTGGGAGGTGAGAGGATTCACCACAGACAGAGCAG